>CM076570.1:442356410-442792999 GCA_034641835.2 Pinus albicaulis
GCTTTGTTGTTCCATCAAAGAGTAAGTAATGTAATGAGCAATAGAAGGAAGATTGCTGCACCAATTGTATGCCCAAGTCACAAAGAAATCACAGTCCACAAGCGATTTCAGAACCAAGATCTTCGTTGTTCAAAGATAAACCTTCACTGTTCACTGTTTACCGATATTTCTTACACCTTCTTCAAAAACTGTGATCAATACTAGCTAACTGTTCCAAACTCCTGTGGGTGACCGAGCTGACTGTGGTGAGCTCCTGTAGCTTATCCGAATAGCAAGTGATATTATCACAAGTCCAAGGGTTAGATAACCCTGTAGTAGCTTGATCGAGGTTTGTTCCAGCACTTCTCACAGGTCCGAAGATTTTGTGGCTGAGCTGTGATCAATCCGAGTTTATTTAACAGTTCTGAACATAACAAAAAAAAGGTCCGAGTCTTTAATTGTTCCCACAAACAAATCTGCGGTTCTTATATCCAGACTTCAACCCAACAAACAAGTCTTCGATATATCTTATGCTTTCTTCATTTCACGAGTTGTGAACTTGATCTCCTCGATGTATAATCCTTGATCGAATTGATGATTTGAAAATAAAGTTTCAGTCTTATATTTATAGTGATTTTCGACTAGAATGAAGTGTCACGTCTTTTGGAGGGAGGCTGACATGAAATTGTGAGTGTAGGTCGGCTAGATAAAAAATATATTTTCTTAAACTTAAAAATTCAATATCTCACAAACTACTAGGAGTTTTGGGACAAATAAGGGCTCATTGGAAAGCTAAGATTATGCTCTAAAGGATGGTGAAGGTCTCACAAAGAAATTATGCCTTCAAGATGATGAAACATAATTTTCTTTGTGACTGTCCTTAAATTTTATGCATCAAAAGTTTGGGACATCATGAGGAATGTTAGGTACAACGCGACTTCTTCATTCTTTGATTTCTTCATTGTTATCAATGCCATCATAGGATCATAGAGTCATTATGTAGGAGTGCAACATTCATGTAGCATCATGTATCAACAATGTCATCATATACTAATGTAGTGATATGTCATAGTGCAGCCTTCATCTCAGTCAAAGTCATATTGACATCAATGATAATCTTGATTAACAATCTCCCCCTTTGTGATTGATGGCAATATTCTTGCCCTTCTAACATTCTCTCCCCCTTTGTCATCAATGGCAAATAGGGTGCCCAAGTACTCCCCTTGTCAAGCTGCTCCCCCTAACATACTGTACTCCTAACATGTTGCATGATTTAATGCGATGCAAGAGCAATGACTACCATCTTTTGGCGAAGATACTCAAATGCTTCTCATGGAAGGGGTTTTGTAAAGATATCCATAATTTACTCTTTTGTATTGACATATCCCAATCTGATATTGTGTTCAACAACTTCTTCACAGTGAAAGTGGTATTTGATTGGAATATGTTTGGTCCTTAAGTGCATTACCGGATTCTTTGAAAGACTGATGGCACTAGTATTGTCACAAAAAATAGTAATTCGTTGCTTAGTTTCTATGTTGACATTCTTCATCCATAGAATTTGTGTACAACAATCAGCAGCGGCTATATATTCGGCTTCAGCTGTAGAAAGGGATATAGATGATTGCTTTTTGCTGAGCCAAGATACAAGACAATCTCCCATAAAGAATGCATTTCCATTGGTACTTTTTCGATCATCCACGCTTCCGGCCCAATCAACATCAGAATAAGCTGTCACAATAAGAGTTGAACTCTTAGGATACGAAAGACCGAAATTAGTTCTTCCTTTCAGATATCTGAGAATTCTCTTCACAGCTGCTAGATGGGATTGTTTAGGACTTGACTGAAATCTTGCTACCATTCCTACTGCTTGCATAATATCTGGTCTTGTAGCAGTTAAGTATAGGAGAGCTCCAATTACTGACCTATACAGAGTTGCACCTATGAGAGGGGTATCATCATCTTTGCTTAATTTACAATCTGTGGTCATCGATGTGCTCATAGGTGCACAATCTTCCATCCCATATCTTTTAAGCATGTCTTTAAGATATTTTGCCTGAGATATAAACATGCATGTAGAGGTTTGAGTTATATGCAACCCAAGAAAGTAAGACAACTCACCATTCATTGACATCTCGAATTTTTTGGACATATTTAGAGCAAATTCATGGCTCATTTCTTCATCATTGCTAGCAAAGATTAGATCATCAACACAAACAAGAGTGATCAGAAGTTTTTCCTTGCCCATATTTATGTAGAGATTGCTACCTACCACTCCCTTTTTGAAACCTTCTTTTTGTAGATAGTGATCCAACTTTGCATACCATGCTCTAGGGGCTTGTTTTAATCCATACAAGGCCTTTTTTAGTTTGCATACAAAGTCTTTTCCTTTTGCAAGATCAAATCCTTCTGGTTGTTCCATGTAAACTTTTTCCTTGAGATCTCCATTCAGGAATGCTGATTTTACATCCATTTGATAAACCTTGAATCCTTTTGAGCAAGTAAATGCTAAAAACATTCTTATGGCTTCCAATCGAGCTATTGGTGCAAAGGTTTCTTCGAAGTCAATTCCTTCAATTTGCGAGTATCCTTTGCAGACAAGTCTGGCTTTATTTTTGATGATTTGTCCATCTTCATTCATCTTGTTTTTGAATACCCATTTTGTTCCAATTATATTTTTATCTTTTGGGCGAGGTACCAGTTCCCAAGTCTCATTTTTTTTGATTTGAGACATTTCCTCTTCCATGGCCTTTATCCAATAAGGATCTTTGCTTGCTTGAGAAAAATTTTCAGGTTCTATTAAAGATAATAGAGCAACATCATCTTTTCTTGGGGTGTTTATCATCCTTCTTCGAGTTTGAATTCCTTTATCTATATTTCCGATGACTTGTTCTTCCGGATGATGTCTTTGAATAAACTTGATCTTAGAGGGAGTTTGTGAAGGTTCACTTTGAGGTTCTCCATTCTCCTCTTCTTTTTCAGATTCTTCTTCTTCACTTTGTTCAAAGAAAGGCTCAACTTCATGATCTTCAATTCTTTTTTCTGGAAGGCCTTCATCAATCTTCACATCAATGCTTTCCACTATTCTTCTTAGACGATTGTTGTAACATTTGTAAGTTTGCTCCTAGTGGAGTATCCAAGAAATATTCCTTTGTCAACTCTAGAATCAAATTTTCCCGGTGAGTCATCATTTATTTTTATGAAGCATTTGCTTCCAAACACCCTAAAATATTTTATTGAAGCAGGTCTTCCTTTCCATAATTCATAAGGATTCTTTTCATTGTTTGGTCTTAGTTGAGTTCGATTTAAGGTATAAACTGCGGTCCCAACTGCTTCTCTCCAAAATTTTGGTTGCAAATCAGCTGCTAGTAGCATTGTCCTTGCCATTTCTTGAATGGTTCGGTTCCTTCTTTCAACTACTCCATTTTGCTGGGGTGTCCTAGCAGTAGAGAGTTCTCTTTCGATTCCATGCTCTTTACAGAATTCATCAAATTCTTTTGAGGTGAATTCTCCTCCTCTATCTGTTCTAAGACATTTAATCTTGGAATCTTTCTCATTCTCAATGAGAGCCTTAAGATTCTTAAAACATTCAAATGCTTCGGATTTATATTTTATGAAATATATCCACATCATTCTAGTATAGTCATCAACAAATAGAGCAAAGTACCTTTCACCTTGAAGAGCTGGAGTTCTAGTTGGCCCACACAAATTTGCATGAATGATTTCCAAAGGTTTTGATGTTGAGAACTCCTTAGTTTTGTGGCTAGTTCTGGTTTGCTTTCCATGTTGGCATGGGCCACATACAACTTGATTTGGTTTGCACATTTTTGGAATGTCCCTTACTGCATTAATTTTGCTGATGTTGACTAGGTTATCAAAACTTGTATGCCCCAATTGCTTGTGCCATAACCAACTTTCATCTGTTTGACTTAAGTAACATTTATCTTCTTGGATTCTACTGAGAATATAAACATTATCTGGTGTTCTTACTCCTTTTGCCACAAGTTCTCCCACGGATGAGTCTCTTATTTCACAATTTTTTGTACTAAAGACAACATTATGTCCTTGGTCACAAATCTGGCTAACACTTAAGAGATTGTGTTTGAGCCCTTCTACCAGCAAGGTATTTTGAGCCTTTCCTAGTCCATTGACAAGGGTAGAAGTTCCTTTTCCAGTGATTTTAGCAAATCCACTTCCAAAGGATACATTTCCATTTTCCTTGTTCAATGAGATAAACATCTTTTGGTCACCTATCATATGTCTTGAGCATCCACCATCCACGAACCAATGATTTTCTTCACTATGAGCACATAGAGGTAGGCCACATTTATTAGTTTTGAGATTTACGCTTTTAGCTTTTTCCCTTTTGAGAGGGCAATTTTGTTCATTATGATCATAATTATCACATAATGAGCAAGACGGATCAAAATTAGCCAAAGGATCAAAGGAATTGTAAGTTTTGATTTGTCCTTGCTCTTTAGGACCACGTAGATTGTTTGTTTGATCGTTCAATCTTGGTGCTTCATTCTTATGAGCCTTGCAATGCTTAGCTTGATGCCCAAAGTTTTTACAATATTAACAATATCGAAGAAAAATAGTTTGATACTTGTTGTAGTATCCATAGCTTGAACCAACATTTTTCCTTGGAGTTGCTCTTTCTTCAATTCTTGTTTTTGAGATGGGACTTTGTTCCTGATGAGATGAATTTTCTTCTTTTGGATGGCAAGAGAGTATGTCAGCGTAACTTCTAGCATTATTCCTTGTACTTGATGATTCTCCTTTGAAACCAATTCCAGACTTGTCATGTTGAGGCTTTTGAGTATTAAGAATGTTATCAAGAGGTAGCGAGCTTTGCCAACTCCTTTTGACTTGCTCTAATTCCTTTCTTAGAGATATTATTTCAGCTTCACGTTTTTCACAGATATCATCCTTCTCTTTTAGCTTATTGTTCAAGAAGTCTTCCCTTCTTTTTGCTTCCTCTGTTTCTATTTTGAGAGAAATTATCTTCTTTTGTAGAATCTCATTTTCTTCAATGGCATTCATTAGCAATCTATTCATGTTTCTTTCATCTTCCAGTTCTGAGTCATCATCATTTGTAAATGCCATGAATAATGTTTCTTTGCTTCCAACATAGTTACTTTCCTCATCTGATTCATCATCACTTTCTTTGTGATGACGCATATTTCTAGTTGATTTCTTTTTGATGACTACAAATTCATCTTCATCAGACTCATCTTGTTTGGAGAAGAAGTTCTTCTTGTTAAACCCTTTCTTTTTGTACATCATTCTTTTAGAGTCCTTTTCATCATCACTATCATGTTTATGAGGAGTTTTCACAGCGTAATATCCTATTATTCCACAATTGAAACAAATAAGAGTGTACTTACCTTTTAGCTTAGATCCCCTTTTTAGTCTTCGTACAAATTGAGCTAATTCGTTTTTAGTATCAGATTCGTCATTGTTGGAATTCCATACTTTTCCTTCTTTTGTTGACTTTGAGGCTTTGAAAGCTGCTTCTTTGAAATTTGGACTCCCTTTCCTCATCTCATAGGCTATGAGAATTCCATGAAGTTCAACCATCTTGAGAGTATCTAGGTCCTTCATTTTTTTTATGGCACTTACTTTTGAGTCAAATCTGTCAGGAAGTGATCTCAGGATTTTTTGAACAATAATGCTTTCTTCAATATTTTCTCCTAGTCCTTTAAGAGAGTTAACCACTTTAGCTACTCGGAGGAAGTATGATGCAATATCTTCTTCATCATCCATTTTCAAACCCTCGAATTGTCTTATATAGGTTTGAAGTTTTGCCTTCTTAACTTTGGAGTCCCCATCATATAGGAAACCAACTTATCCCATACTTCTTTGGCTGAGTCACAATTCATGACTTTCGTAAATTCGGAATCGGTAATTCCACTAGTGATGGAATTTAAAGCTTTGGCATTGGAAATGTAGGCTTTTCTTTCGTTTGGATCAGTTGGAAGACCGAAAGGAGCTTTGTACCCATCCAAAACACAGTGCCATACTTGAGGGCCAAGAGACATTAGATTGTAGGACATCCTCTTTTTCCAAAAACTAAAATTTGTTCCATCAAAGATAGGCAGTTTCCCTGTTGCTTCTATGTTCTTCATTGTGCCTAAGAATCCTTCTTCTAGCTGTTAGGCTGATAATGAAGAAGCTGGCTCTGGTACCAATTGTTGGAAATGCTGAGAGGGGGGTGAATCAGTATTTCTTTTCAGTTGTTAATTTTTGCTAGTTTTAGATTCTTCACAATTAAAGACAAAGAGGTGTATAATAATAATATTAAGGATTTAACAAGAACTTCAATCCTTTTTCAAATAATTGTATACAATAGATGAGTGAGGGCACCAACCCTTTGATGAAACAGGCACGAATCTGTTGCCAAGCACCAACTTGGACTTTGATGAGGCTGTGACCTCTAGGGCTTTGACCCTATCTTCTCAAGGCAGCAACCTTGTGTTTAAGGGCACCTACCCCAAGGACACCAATCCCCCAGTCTTCTTTTTAGTAGAAAATGTGTGATGTACTTACTTGACTGTCATCAACAAGATTCTTCACTGTTCAACACTTCTTGATTTTGGCTTCACTATTTCTTCATTGTACTTTGTCCATCATGTGACTTCACTGCTGCAATCTTAGTTCATAGTCCCAGAGTGACACCAAGGTCCAGCTATGTCACAAGCATCAAGCCTCTGCACTTGAACCCTCCTTTACTATGCCAAAGAGTAAGTAATGTAATGAGCAATAGAAGGAAGATTGCTGCATCAATTGTATGCCAAGTCACAAAGAAATCATAGTCCACAAGCGATATCAGAACCAAGATCTTCACTGTTCAAAGATAAACGTTCACTGTTCACTGTTCACCAATATTTCTTACACCTTTTTCAAAAACTATGATTAATACTAGCTAACTGTTCCAAACTCCCGTGGGTGACCGAGCTGATTGCGGTGAGCTTCTGTAGCTTATCCGAATAGCAAGTGATATTATCACAAGTCCAAGGGTTAGATAACCCTGTAATAGCTTGATCGAGGTTTGTTCCAGCACTTCTCACAGGTCCGAAGTTTTTGTGGCTGAGCTGTGATCAATTCGAGTTTATTTAATAGTTCTGAACATAACAAAAAAAAGGTCCGAGTCTTTAATTGTTCCCACAAACAGATCTGCGGTTCTTATATCCAGAGTTTAACCCAACAATCAAGTCTTCGATATATCTTATGCTTTCTTTAGTTCACGAGTTGTGAACTTGATCTCCTCGATGTATAATCCTTGATCGAATTGATGATTTGAAAATGAAGTTTCAGTCTTATATTTATAGTGATTTTTCGACTGGAATGAAGTGTCACGTCTTTTGGAGGGAGGCCGACATGAAACTATGAGTGTAGGTCGGCTAGATAAAAAATATATTTTCTTAAACTTAAAAATTCAATATCTCACAAACTTCTAGGAGTTTTGGGACAAATAAGGGCTCATTGGAAAGCTAAGATTATGCTCTAAAGGATGGTGAATGTCTCACAAAGAAATTCTGTCTTCAAGATGGTGAAACATAATTTTCTTTGTGACTATCCTTAAATTTTATGCATCAAAAGTTTGGGACAACATGAGGAATGTCTGGGATAGCATGGCTTCTTCATTCTTTGGTTTCTTCATTGTTATCAATGCTGTCATAGGATCATAGATTCATTTTGTAGGAGTGTAGCATTCATGTAGCATCATGTATCAACAATGTCATCATATACTAATGTAGTGATATGTCATAGTGCAGCCTTCATGTCAGTCAAAGTCATATTGACATCAATGACAATCCTGATTAACATGTCATATACTTCTACTTCAGCGCTCTTTCAAGCTTCTTATACTGATGTCATGAGCTCTTGCTTCAATGGTATGTAATAATGATTCCATCTCCTAAATGATGCACCCTGTCATAATGCTTTTCTTCTTGACTGTCATGGTGGAGGCTTTTTCACTCTTCTCTCCATCTTGCTGAGATCCAGACATCCATAGTTATTCAAATTCCTTCTTCCATCATGTTTCTTAGAACAAAGGTTTAGCCCATTCATCTTTATTTCTTGTACTTGCAATATTTATTGACAAGCACCCCAAGCAAAGTATATGATACCGAAACATGATATCAAGATTTCTAGGGTTTTCATGCAATCAAGAGGTCATGTTAGGGCTTCTAAAATTCAAACCCCATATCAGTTTCTATTCCCTCTTTATGTCATGCTAGGGTTTATCCCTTCCCTAGGTTTCTAACAAACTCTGGAATCATATTTTCAACCCTAAAACATAAAATATATACCATACATACCTTCTTATAGTTATGTACCGTTGTTGTGATGGCTTGCAATTCAGGGTGCCATCTTCACTGAACTCATCTGTTCCTTCATTCAAGTATATGATTGCCACAGAGCTCTTGTTCGATGACCCTACTTCTCCACAGGTCTTTACACATAACTGATAGCTACAAGTGAAAAAATGTTTCTAGTGATGGTATAGTACCAACATTTGTTTGATGACTTAGACTGCTTCAAGTTTTCTTCCTTAGTTCTTTCAAGCTTCGTCACAGTGAATGGATCTCTTCCAAAAGTTAGATCCTTCCATGATTGATTGATTTTTCAGAGAAAAAATATATATGAGCTTAGTGATTGCATTTTTTGTGCCACAGGGACTCTATCACCATAGGAGTGAACTTGTAAAGTAGAGTGGAGTAGAGTTGTCACAAGGACTTATGTTGGAGATAGGATTTATGCTATCACAAAGATGGAGGGACCTTATTTATGCCCAAAAGAGGATCTAATCTTTAGGAACGAATTCTGACTGTGCTTCCTTTCAGAATATCCTTTATCACTTGTTTCTAGGGGACTTCAACTCTTGAATGAGGAAAACAATTGTACTTACTTCAGAGTCTCGGTTCTGTAGATGCTACTGTTGACTTCTCGGAATGATGAAAATAGTTCTTCTATGATGCCCAAAAGCTCATTTTATTTGTCAATAGATTTTGACCTTTTTATGGTTGAAGGATTAGGTCTTCATCCTCCTAGGTGAACATACCTATATGTATGCATGCCTTTATGGACTATAGCCCAAAGTTTTGTTCCACCTTGTAGTGAATTTGTCTTTCAAAAGATCTTGATGGTTAGACTTCTTCGTTGCCTCTATAATGGATCTAGGAACAAAATTGAGCCCAAAATTTGATTAACTCTGCTTGGAGATGTCTTTGAACTCGGCCCTTGAGTAGCTCTTCTTGAGGATTCAATGTTCTTGATGTCTTCTCCTTTCGTTGATCCTTCTTTTAGTGCTTCAATCCTTGAGTGTCCTTTACTAAGCTGCGTTTCTTTTCCTTGTCTCGTTACCTTAGCTCTGATACCATGTTGAGAAATCTAGGGGTAGCTAGAGTAGATGATTTCTCTTAACTTGATAACTGTTTGTGATGTATTTTTACTTAACTTGATTAGATTTCTCCTTTCACTTGATTATTATTAGTATTCTCTTCATCAAACAATTACCAAACCATAAAGAACAATAAGACAAAGGACACAATATATAGGCAATCAACCAGGGCCAAAACCTCTCCAACTAAGAGGAAAACCCACAAGGATTCTTCTCTTCTTATAGACCTTCAATTAATGAATTCCAAGACCTATGACCCTTGACCAAGACCCATGACCCTTGACCAAGACCCTCCAAGACCAAGTCAATGCTTTCCAACAACTTCTGCAATTTCGACTTCATAGTAGATTCTTCTGCAATTTTGACTTGCCCAACAAAATAATCTGCAACTTCGACCTGCCCAACAAATTCTTGTGCAACTTCGACTTACCCAAAAAATCCTTGTGCAACTTCGACCTTCCCAACAAATTCTTCTGCAACTTCAACCCGCCCAACAAATTCTTTTGGATCTTCGACCCAACAATTTTCAGCACTTAGACTTACCGAGAAAATGTAGAAACCCTAACACAAGAGAGAGAGAGAGGCTCTAAAATTCGATCTTGCTTTTCTTCTGCTTCTTCGTCCTTTTCCAGCTTCTATCTTGAGGAGATTAAACTTGCTTGAGAGTATGTCCAAATGAGGTCGAGTTTCTTCTTATTTATAGGCTTTTGAGGGGTACAAATTGCTATCTTTAGGCCGACTTGATATTTGCACCGTGACGAGGTCTTGGAGGGTCTTTTGACTCAAATAAATTTTCTTTACAATATGTAACATGCCCAAATGGGTCTTCAATAAATGACAATGACTCAATTGACTTTATGACAAACCTATAAGCACTCAATGGGTGCTTGAACTAAAAATAATTTTCTCTTGAGCATGAAACCCATGCCTCAAGAATAACAATAATAAATTTATTTTTCTCTTTACATTAAATACATAAAATCATGATTACATATGTCATTATGAAGATCGAACCTAGTTATATATTTCAACACATGGTAGCAAGTACAACAAGATGCGAGGCATTATGGATTCGCAAGATGCTTGCAGGATTATTTGGTTTGGAGATGGGGATAACAATGATTCACTATGACAATCAGAGTTGCATTAAGCTCTCTGAGAATCTCGTGTTTCATGATTAGTCCAAGCATATTGAGATCAAATATCACTTCATTAGAGATAGAGTCCAGAGAGGTGTTGTGAGATTGTAGTACATTTCCATAGAGGAGTAGGTGGCAAATATTCCCACTAAGCCCCTATTGAGAGGGAAGTTTTTGAAGTACATAGACAAACTGGGGATATTGGAGAATCCCTTCCTTGCTAAGAGGGAGTGTTGAATCTTGTGGTAGCTTCGGAAGGTCTTCTGCATAGGCTTGGCGTCTTAGGATATAGGAGATGATTTTTTTAGCTCTTTAGGTAATCGCTTAGAGTAAGTGATTGATGACCTCTTTCCTAAGTCTAACTTAGGAAAAGTAATATAATTAAAGTGAATTAATTATTGTGGACTATTAAGTTAATTATTAATGATAAATAATAAATTATTTAAGTGACTTAAAAATGATCTTAACCATTGATCTCCCAGATCTTCTAGAAGGGAGATTAGGGTTTGGGATTTGGGCTTGATGAAGACTATAAATGAAAAAGCCTAAGTGAGAGGTGAAGGCACAAAAATAGAGAGAGGTAACTACTACATTTTTTGGGAAAGCTATTTTACCAAAGGAGAGTGAATTCTCCAGAGCGAGAGGCCCATCTAGACTAAGGAGAAAGAGGAGGATTGCAGGTTGATTTGTGAGTATTTCCAGTAGGCTGAATTGCTAAAACAAGGAGGAGGTCGAATTGTTGGAGAGGTCGATTTTTCCCAGGGCGCAGAGGTTGTTCGAGCTGAAGGCACAAGTCCGAGTTGTTGGTGAGAGGTGGACCAAAATTCTCCAAGCCGAATTTCTTCAGAGGCTAATTTCCAGTGGGCCGAAATTCCTCGGGCCAAATTCATCTGGTGGGGCTAAGTTACAGGTTCAAATCAATGCATATTTCATTGTAATTTCTTTGTGGGTCGAAACCCTAATTTTCATGAGATTAATTAATGAAGGAGAATTGTTGTGGGTACTCATCTTTTCTAATGTGTGATTTATCTCTTTAATTTTATTTTAGTTGCATATACTTTTCTAGAAGTTAAAATACCAATGATTTTATTTTTTCAACAATTCAGAATTTATTTGAAAAATAAAATAAATTTATGGGAATAAATAATTTTTGTGAGAAAATAAATCCGGGTTAGTATTAGGAGATATAACATGGTTTAGAAGGCTTGGCATAGTCATTGGAAGCTTGAATGAGTGTTACACACAACTTGCGAAGCACCCATGCATTTGGAGCCCTGCTTGAGGAAGGATAGCATCCTTTCACATTCATTGATCTTTGTTCATCTTGTGCTAGGGATGTGACCAAGAGGAGTGAAGGTAGTCATCCTTTATCTCTTGGATCTTCTTTTGTACTTTTATCTCTCTTGCTTCAGAGTAGAGTTACTAGGGTTTCTTGGAGCTTTTTGTGTGGTGCACGATTGTTGGAGCTCCTTGGTGTGAGCTAAGGTTTTCATTGTTTTCCCTAGCTACTGTTTTGGAGAGCTGGAGGAATGTACTAGCTTCGGTATAAGGCTACGGTATGTACATGAACTCCATCTTCATGCATAATAATGAAGTTTCAACTGTCTAATACTTGTGTAATTGTAGACTTAATTTTTTGCCATCTTTTTTTCATGCTATTGTAATCTCTAGCTCTCATACGTTTTTTAATGATTTGACATGAGTTAAGGTTGATTGTGTTAAGTGATTTGACATTTATATTGAAGAGAATAGGGAAGAGATGCTTTTTGTACTTACAACTGTCACAAGTGATTTTCAGATCTGTTCTATGTATCATAAGATTGCCCTCGATGTGAGATTTTACACACATATGCATGGGCGAGAATATGCATGAATGAGAAAGAATGTATTGATACATTCATTTAGGTGATGCAGTGTCTCATTACATAGTAGGAGAGAGCAATAGTATGTTACATAACTCGTTAATACCTAACTAATAACCAGTTCATTAATGACTACATTAAATGCCCCATTATTACATCACTTTATTAGTGAGCATTTATTTTAATTCTAAGCTTTAAGTTCTAATTATGCTTAAGGTATAAATATGATCATTATCTGCAACCCTCTCCCATAATGGTCATTTTACATCCTTGTTCAAGATATAAAAAATCTTTGGACAAGGAGTATGTTTGCAGTCCACAAGGTAAGGTCTTTAAAATGGCAACTAGAAGTGATTTATAACCAACAATGTTGATTAAGTAAAATTTACATCACCTTCTTTCTATTTGTCCACTGACTCACCAACCAGATGAGAGATAATGTTGTTGGAATTGTTAACCTTTCTACCATTGACATAGAATTTTACTTGTTCACTGAACTTGCCTCCTTTACATCATGTTGGTCCAAGATGTCAAAATGATATGTTCGCTTCTATGAGGAAGCACCATCATATCCGCCCTTCCCGGGGGTCTTCTTCTATATCACATTGTCTTTACCCTGTGCAGGGATCTTTTTTTATGAGTCACAACAGCTAATGCATAATATGCCTATTGTTTGCATTCTCTTCTTTACTGATTTTGTTTCGGTAGCAACATCATTTATGGCTTCATATCTTGAGCTCTGTCTTACTTAACACCTCTATTGCCTAAGGACTTGTTGTCGCTCAAATTGTACAGGCACGGTCCGATAACGACTCAGGGCAGGGGTTGTCACTTTGGTCCCTGCCCTCTCCGTTCTAGCTGTCTCCCAACAACAAGCTATGGGGGGCAGTCCCTATGGAATATGAGAATGCGAGATTTGTTGGCAACCAACAAATCCAAGAGATACAACTGAATGGCCTAACCACTTGGTTGATTTAGCAAGTTTTAGAGATTAGATTAGATTATTGCGTGAGACCAGTGCCTTATGGAGTCAAATACTTGCTTTATGTCAATTATATACCAAATGACTAGATGAACAATTGTTGCTTGGAGATGCTTTGTTATCCTATATTCTATGCAAATCCTATAATCTAGGTGAGATGCAAAGTCTTGGTTTATTTTAGTAAATGCCTAACTAGGTGAATCCCTTAATCCTTAGCTATTTTGAGGCTAGTAGACAAAAGTCAAGGTGAAGCAAGTAATGGCTTCGACAATGATACCTCCCCTTGAAATCTAACTATTTGGTGCCTCTTGCACTGCAGAGACTGTGGCTCTGATGACTGCAAGGTCACTGTGTTAATCACTAGAGAGGGTTTATCCTTCGCAAGCTACAAGAAGAAGGGTGGCCCTATCTTTCTATCAACCAAGCTTAGGCTTGGAGGTAAATTTATTAGTGCAAAACTCTGCCTAAAATGAAAATGCAAGGTGGTTGAGTGCTCTTTAAGGTGAGATTACATAATGTTCCTTAAGTACTTAGTTGCATTGATCTTTAGCTATGACAACATAGTACTTAACAATAAATGAATGATAAACTCAACCGCAAGAGAGAGTGCTCAAATTCAACAGTGCTCAAAAGATATATTCAATGTAACCAAGGGATAATTACTCAACTACTAAATAAAAGACAAGATTAATGCTCTTTATACCAATTCACCAATATATCAAAGATAGAATTACAATAGATCAACCACGAACAATAAATTCAATAACAATAATGGCAAATAAGAAAAAATAGAGAAATTATCCACGATATTTCTTAGAACAATTAGTCAAGGTTCTTTAGAGACCATACAAGAATGAAAAGAATACCAATAAACAATTGCTCAAGAGATTGACAATTTAGATGATTAATGTTCTTTAAACTCAATCAACAACTCTCGAATTTATGACAACAAATTATCACAATGCCAATTTTATGTAGAACAATTAGATCTCCAATTAAAATGTTAATATTGTTGAAAAGTAACTAGATTCGGTCTTCATAATGACATTTGTAATTGTGATTTTATGTAATTGATGAAAAAAAGAAAAATAAAATTATTATTGTAATGCTTATCTCATGGGTTTCATGAGCAAGAAATTTTATTTTTAGTATGACTCCCATTGTGAGTCCTTAGGATTGGTCATAAAGTCTAATTGAGTCAATGTAATGTATGGAGGACCCTGCTTGGGCATGTTACATCTTGTATGAGTCATTTATTAAGTGTGTAAGCTCTCCAAAACCAAGCACAAAACCTCTCCTTGAAGTCGGCTTCAAAATAGAATTAATTGTCTCCCCAACAGTCACGTCGGCTCACTTGTTCTCATGTCGGCTCATAAACAAAGGCAAACAACTATAAATAGCTAGCTCAGGTTCAATTTTTCTACAGAAAAATTTCAGAGCAGAATTTTGGTAGGGATTTGCGGTTAAAGAAGTGCGAGGTACAACAGGGTTTGCGGTTAGAGAAGTGCGTGGTACATCAGGTCTGAAGCAAAATATGCATCAAAGTAAAACAAAGGAAAGAGGAGTATATTCCAAGCTCCTCTCTGATTTGTTTTTGAGTTTATATTTACCTCCACCGAGTTGACTTGCAACAAAAGAAGAGAAGCACAGTCCGAGTTTATTTGCAGTAGAAGGAATGCCGAGTTAAGAAGAAGGTCAAGTCTAGAAGGGATGCTGGAGGTTTGAAGCTGAATAAGGTTGAAGAAGAAAAGGAAAAAGAGCAAAAGGTTGAGTATCGTTATCATAAGATCTCATCAAAAGAACTTGTGTCTTGGTCTTGGAGTCGAAACTAGGTCAAGGGTCTTGGTCTTGGTATTCGTCAATTGGAATCTCTATAAGAAGAAGAATTTCTTCGGGTTTACCTCTCAAAGAGTGAAAGGTTTTGGCCCTGGCTAATAGCCTACATTTGGTGTCTCTTGTCTGTTTATGTTTATGCATTGGTAGCTATTTGATGAAGAAGAACACTATAATAACATAAGAAAAAGAAGATCCTAATCGAAGAAGTAAAAAGCATTCATAAGAAGTTACTAATAGAATATAAATCACTTAATTGCTATGCCCTAGATTTGTCAACGTGGTATCGGAGCTAAGGTGACTAAGTCAAGGAAGGGCATCTTATCAAGGGACACTTAAGGATCAAATCTCAAGGAAGGCATCAAGGCGAAGATCATCTTGAAGTCAAAAGAAGCATCATAACCCTAGATCAAAGGAGTCTACAAAAAAATGTATTGGGATCATCATCAAGAGGGACAAGACCAAAACCCTACATCTACTTAAGTCAAAGTGTTTTGAAGACTATTCATCCAAAGGAAGCTAGATCAAAAGGCGGTGCCACCTCACTCTCTGTGGGATCAAAGATCATTCTTGAAGAAAACTACCTTCATCAAGAAGAAGTTTTCCATCCCACTATATCATCATCAACATCAAGGAAGCAATAAGAAGAAGGAGAATCCTATCAAGTAAGTATATGACCTTATTTGAATCTGTCAAAATGTCTTTTTGCAAGGAAAACAACAAATTGGTTGGGGCTTCAAACTATCTTGCACGGAAGAAAAAGATAGATCTAAATCTCATTGAAAATGAGGTCATGGATCATGTCAAAGAATCTATCACAAAACCAGGCGAGGAAGATGCTCAAGCTCTTGCCAAGTATATGAAAGGTGAATTTAGGGCTTAAAGGATTCTCATAGAATCCATCAAGGATCCACTCATCCCATATGTATCTAAACTCACAACTTCAAAATAAATCTATGACAAACTGGTAGATTTGTATTCCGTAAGCACTGCTGGAGAAGTCATCTCATTAAGGCAAGAACACTACAAATTGAAGATGTCTAGGGAATGTGGAATAACCTCATACTTTATGAGGATATCTGAGATCCAAGATCAACTACAAGAACTAGGAGAAGTCATGTCTGATAGTGAAATGACTACAGTGGTATTAAATGCACTACTGGAGGAGTGGAGTAACTTTACTTCAAGTATTTATGGGAAGAAAGAAGCCACTCCATTCCAGGATCTATGATCACTATGCAAGATTGAAGAATCTAGACTAAAGGCCAAATCTGATGTGGGAGCAGGTGAGCAAAATCAAGCTTATGCTGCAATGACAAGAAGAAAAGGACAGTTTGGAAAGTTTGGTCTGTGAACTTGGAGCCCAAGGGCCAGTGTACCTACAAATCTCTATAATTTATCTCAAATCGAATCGTTAGATCATATGGTGAGCCAGATCACCTAAGATAAAAATTAATTTTTACCAATAAAATGTCTTATCACCGACAAATGAAATAACAATTCATATAACAATGTAGCACAATATAAGATTAGTACATAACTCGCACATACCACAGATCAATGGAACAAGAACACCATGAACTGAACCCCAAAGTATTTCTATTATGATATTAAATCGTCCCCAGCAGAGAAATGGCTCAATACCAGCATTACAAATTTTACATCATCCAGAGATAGCCCAAGATCAAAATGAATTGAGAAGCAAAATGGATTCTATTTATTGAAAAATCCTCCAAGTGGAGAATAACAACTAGTTGGCTTGATCCTCATCAGATAATCTCAACCGTTGATAATAATTTGATCATCTTTTAATCTCTGTCGTTTAAAATATTTTTATTTTGAGGAAAATTTCGAATTTCACTTAAAACCCATTTTTTATTAATCCAAAAATTAATATTTTGGAATAATTTCCTCAAAAAATTGACTTTGACTTAACCACCAAGGTCCAAGAGCTCAATTTTTCTTAAAATATCAATTTTTCCATTGGTGGGGGACCTCCAAAATTTGACTTTTTTTTGACCCACGAATTTTTTGATTATTTTCTACTCGGAGAAAATTTGATTTCTCTATAATTATTTTTGACTCTAAATTAATTAATTTTATGGCTTATAATTTAATTTTAATTTAGCCAGAAAAATTAATTAATTGACACAAGAGGAGATTAATATTTTTTCCATCTTGAAATACTTTAGCCATGGTGTCTAAATATGAGGGACTATGCACTAAAATATTTTTTACATAAGATATTACAAATAATGCAACCCTCAAAGGGGGAATACACTTTCATTATAGACCCTCAAAATAATTACCCAATTCAGCGACACAATATGATCTGGTATAAACCAAGTGATTTGTAATAAAATAATTTAGCCAAATAGCTTAAATTATTCCCAAACCACTTTTACAAAGACTCGATATAACACTGGGACTCACCTAAGACCTTGTCAATGAATTCCACCCTAGCTTTGGGGTTTAAGTTGGAGGAAAAACTCTGCCGATTATCCGTGTTTAGAAATTCGGTAAGGTTAAAAAACCTCCTAGAATGAAATTCATCGCCAAAATCAAAGGCTTACCTAGGTGTTGTTACAAAATTAAACAGTCATACTAGCATCATTGACATTATTACTTGCAGAAATTAGGTTTACAATGATACAATCTGTTGGCTGCTGAATCTGAATTTTGAAAAAATCCCTTCAAATCTTTGGATCCTGCTTCCTTGGACTGTTGACAAAAATGTGGTCAACAGGACTATGACTGAGTTTTTAGTTGTATTACAGCCATTTTTTTGCTAAACCAGTCCTGCATTCTCAATTTCTAACAATCAGAAAATAAGCTGTTCTTCCACGCTGATAGAAACCATCTTTTTGCTCTTCTTATCAACAATTACACACTTATTATTGCTGAAATTTATAAGTAAATGTGGGCTATTCTTCTTTATACTACTTTTGAAAAGCAGATTTTTTGTCAAACAATAAACATAATCGGCATATTTAATCGTTATCTTTTTAATTCTTAGCTGGAGCAGGATATTCTCTTTCCTCTAACCGTCTATTCTTCTCTACCACTTAATGCAATGGAATCAGAATCAGATTTATTCTCTACAAAATCAACCTACCAATCTTTGTTAGTAAAATATCTAGATGCTTCTGAATCAATGTATTGATCACATTACTACTCTGTGAATCCTTATTTCTGGCAATGAACACATATAACTCTTCCTCCTCTTTGTGTTCTGCCACATTAACAATTTTCTTTCTGGATTGATCATTAGAAGAATGCTCTTGGCTGTGCTTTTCATCCTATAGCTGATTCTTGTATACTTTTCTTATGTGCCCTAATTTTCCAAAGTAAAATCATTAAATTGTTTTCTACTTTCACCTAACTCAAGATTTATCTCCATCATTCTGTTCCCTTTGTTTGCTAGTCTTGTTCTTAAATTTGTTGTAAGTGCCACCTTAGAAGATTCATTCTCAATGCTATTTCCAAACTACATTTTTAATCTGTCTTGTGGCAAAAGCTTAGTGCTAAATTGCTCAAACATTACATCTTTATGAGTACTAGTAATATTCAAGGCTTCAATAACATTTGCATAGGAAGAAGGAAAACTTTTCAAGGTTATAACGTATAACCACCATATCTTCTTCTTCCATTGTTGTGTCAATTGATTCAATTTATCTCTAAGATCCTTGATTTGTAGCAAATGATCTTGTAAGATGTCAAATATCTCCATTTGATTTGGGAATAAGATATTTTTAAGGAAAAACATTTTGCCTTTGTTTGAGGTTTCATGCATCTTTAGTAGGTTACCCCACATGAGAGATGCATCCTTACCACCTTGAACTTCAGATAGCATCTCATTTGCTACTGAGGGCTTGATTAACATCACAGACTCTTGATTCTTTGCATCATACTTTTGTTGAGCATATACATCAGTGTCACTTTGGATTTATTTTCCCAATACAAGCTTGTCCAAACATTTGTATTCAAATATGGTTAGCAACTTATGATTCCATGATTTAAAATTTTGACCATTAAACTTTTCATTGCCATCCAATTTTATATGGGATAAACTAGACATTTTGAAGAGGTTATAAACACCAAATAGATCTGAATTTATACTGACTCAATGATGCCTATAACACATACTAGGCCAATATTTAATCAAATCTTCTTTCCGAATTGTCAGCTCCATTTTTAATTCTAAGAAATACTAAACTCAGGATCTCTTACTAGTCATGTTAATCTTCAGTGGTATGGTTTTGGAAATTCGTACAGATCTGCATGACACTATCAATTTGTATGGAAACTTACCTTTCCTTTTAAAAATATTGTATGGCTCATAAAAATTGATGGCTCACATTATAATTTTTTTTTATTTAGATTGGTGACTTGATTCCTAAGTGGCTCGACTTGGTTTCTCTTCATGCAAAATTCTTCTTCAAATTAGTGCCTTTGACCCTAGATTGAGTAGGCAATAGTTGTTAAAATTTATCTGGTAGTGGATTGATCAACCAATGGTATCTTTCTCATAGTGGCGGGTTCTCCTTCTTTTTGGGGGAGCGGAGGGGGGGTGGGTGGGGCTTATGTGTCACAATTTACAAATCTAGAAATTAGATGGCAATGACTTTAATTTGATGGTGCCTTAGCAAATCCCTACGAGTACCTGTTATCGCTTGCTGCCTACACCTACCTACAGTTAGTGGGAAAAGCCTTCAACCCCACAGGTGTGGTTGGTGGCAAGGAACTCAGAGAAGGGGCTGTCACCTATTCCCAACTCTCTCCGTTTAAGCTATCTCCTAGGTTAGCTAAGGGGGGTGGTCCCTAAAGGAAAACTAAGTTAAAGATGTGAGATTTCTAGGAGAATCGATTAGAAGGAATTACTTATCAAAGATGACTCGATTCCAATATGTAAACAAGCATATAAGTATATGAGCAATATTTAATGACGTGTTCAAAATATAGACTAGTGCTTTAAAGTAGATGACAAATGCTTGCTCAAAAATGAAATTCAAAATATAATGACAATAATCCCACAAAGGAAGTGTTAGACCAAGATCACAATATGCAATTAAATTTGTAACACCAAATAAGGGTATTTGCCAATGAAACGAGATATATCAATCATCCATAAGCATAATGATCATTAAAATGACAACATGCAATGAATTTGCAAAAGTAGAAGCAAATTTCCAAGTACCATAGAATTAAACTTGTTGCAAAATTTAAGGAATTAAAATGCTTGCATCCAAAGTGCTTCTTGAGATAATATTTGCATGTGAATCTTTAAACTGTCAAGATAGCAAAAAATTTGGGAACTTTGCAAGTAAATGTGATGAGATAGTGCTCTTGGTTTATTTTATTAATTAGTTCTAAAGCAAGGTTACAATTGAACTCTAATCCTCAGACCTTACCCTCGCCCAAATATTTGGATCTCACAGTGAGGAGTCCATAGAGGTAGAGGGTCCCTAAAATGTCTATTCAACCAACTTAAGTTGGAGGTAAATTTTAGAGATGCAAGTCTAGTATGAAAAGTGAAGTGCCTAAATGATATGAAAGTGAGTTTGCAAGTGCTATGTAAAATATGGAGATGATTCAATTAAATATACTTCATAGTTAGAACAATAACTCAAGTTGTCATGAATTGAAAGTGCTCAGGTGACTTAGCTTGTACTATATTGTGAAACTTATCCAAATGAGAAATAGATCACAAAACATAAGTAAGTGATGACAAATAAGATTGAAAATTAAGAAATTAAAGGACTATGCGATTTATGTTACTTCCCAATTAGAGCATGCATATATGATGTGAAAGAAAATGGAAATGTCAAAACCACTAAGTCAATCCATCTACAAATTCTCTCCTTTGAAATGGAGAGATAGGGATGCCAATGGGTAAAACCCACGCTCCCACAACAAAAACATAAATTTTTATTAATTTTACAAGAATGAAATGACCATGAGGCCTTTTCTAATCCAAGGAAAGTCTTTACAATAAAAATTGAGACCATAGACTTTTCCTCGGTGAGAATTTCTAAGAACTCAAAATAAATTTAGACTTTATAATAGGAGAAGAGAAGCTAAGCCTCTTCTATGCCCACAACCAAAGAAGAGAGAGTTATCTTCTTCATTTGAAATTCAGCCCAAAGGTCCTGCAACAACTTGTTAGTAATTTCTTGTAGTTGTCCACTCAAACTGTCACAAGAAAAAATTTGAAAGAGGGCTACAAATCCAATCAAATATTAGATAGATAAAATTACAAAATATTGCACAACAATTTACAAAGAGCTAAGCCAAAGAGTTCGAGTAAACTCTCCTCTTTGCTTAGTCATATTCAAGCTCTTAGATAGCAAATGAAAGCAATGAAGTATAATGTTTTAAAAGATATTCAAATTTAGAAGTATTCGTCTTGTATACAAGCTATGTCTCAAAAGTCCCAAAACCCCTGCAAAACCACTCTGTAAGATAAGACTATGAAGGTTCAAAGAACAAATGAGAGCTCCTTTGAGAATGTATCAAGAGTGGGTTGGTCTCTCCAAAGATTTCCCCCAACACTTGATTCTTTGATCACAACAAGATGTTCCCTCTACAAAAATTCAATCAAGAATTAGTTCCATATAGATCTAGCAATAAACAATGATAATAAACTCTAGAGATTTATTTGAAACCAACTAGAGCATTCTATACCTAGAGCATACTCCTAAATCAAATGTCAATGTAAGATAGCTCTACATTAACAAATCTACAAGAGCATATGGAAACAAATTAGATCAAAGCATGAGTAAAAGGAATTATACCAATGATCAACAATTCATCACATTCCAAAAGGAGGAACACCTCATGAATGAAACCCCAAAGTCTTTATTGATATTTTTGAAAGTGTACAAGGCAGCAGCGCTTCCGCAAGCACAATAGCTAGTAAACAATGATTACAATATGAGAGCCCATGGCTCTATTATATAGAAAGTTGGGAGCAAATCCCAATGAAGAACCATATGCCAAGTGGTGAGAGGGAGGAGATCTCAAGGCAAATTCGAATTTGGTAAGTGGAGCTCCAATGCCAAGGGTAAAAATCGAATTTTGGCAAGTGGACATCATTTTCTTCTTCCCTTATGTGCCAAATTCGAATTTTATGATGGAATGACATGTGTATATGGTTGGTAACCCATGTGGGGACAATTTCCCACAAAAATATCCACCAAATATTCTCCCAAATCCTCCCAAATATGCACTAAATTCACAAATTCGAATTTCCAAGTAAGCAACTCTCATTTAATGCCGGAAATTCAATTTTATTTGAGCACATGTCTTTTTCTTGATTTTAGGAGTCCATATCACCTTGAGACTTTACTTTAACTCCTCCATAATTTTCCACCTCTTTTCCACCTCATTTAGCATGTGTGGATATTTATTTTTCTCCATTTATTTAATTTCTGGCTTAATTAATTGCCAGATTTCCCACTAAACTTAGGAAAAGTGGGTTTTGAGGGTTAAAAACACATTTTTAACCCCTCAAAGTGTGTCATAGTAGAAAGTTGAGTGTGAGAGGTGTAATTTTGATTACTCATACCCCATACAACTTTTCTAAACAACACTTATTACAATTCAATTACAATTTTCGACTTGCGGGAAATTAAAAAAATTAAAAAATCACTACCTAGACCTAACCAAATTCCACGAAATTTTTTGTGTGATCTAGTATGGTAATATACATTGACTCTAGACACTAGGAGTCACCCAAGGCCTCACCATCAATCCATACTCCGGCTTTGGAGTAAAATTGAAGGAAAAAATTCAATTAATTATTAACTCCTAGTAGGGAGATGATAATTAATCAAGTAAAAACAACCTCCCAAAGTAATACTTACTTGTTGGCAAGGTCCCAGGGTACCTCGGCTTGTTATAGACTCAATACTGACTAAAAACTCATCATTACTAGCTTCACTTATTACAATTCCCCGTAGGGCGTGAAATCTGGGTACAAGAGAAAATGATAAGTAGAAGTAGAGTTTAAAAACTCTGTTGAACTGATGATATCTGTTGGTACAAATGTCTTCTGGTTCATCCTTGGGCATGGAGTCTTCTCATTATCATCAGGTGCCACTCCAATGGTCAACAGTACCATCACACACTTGTGTGCATATACACATCATAGTATTAAAAACCGGAACCGTTGACCGGACTGGTGGTCCTAATGAACCGGTAATCGGACCGGAACCGGTCTAACCAGTACTGGTAAGGTCTAAACGAACCGGTTTTAAAAAAAATACATTAAATAATTATTTTTTAATAAAAAAACTATTTTTAAGATTTGCAACCATGATTCCAAGCCAATAGAGACGAAATATGCAAAGTTTGCTCATTTATATACCATGCAAAGGTGAATATATCAAAATGGCACCGAGTGCAATACATATCATCGAAAAATACATAAGCAATGAGGCTCCAAATTGCCCATAAATTCCAAAAACAATGCTACAAGCTATGAGGCAATTGGCCTAATACAAGACTACACATGAATCATGATCAATCATCAAATTCATCACCGCTACTAGACACATGATCAACATCGGTAGCTGCATAGACATCATCTGGATCAGAGTCTGAGGATGCCTCAGCCTCAAGCTCATTTGCGACCTGAATACCACTGCCACCAATAACAGTAGAAGCGGACCTAATGGAAGCACGAGTTACTCGAGCTGCATGACTAGTGCCTTCCATTGGGTGTTTGCCTTTCCTTGATGCAACTACCAATCCTGGGTCTCCGTTTGATGGCGCCACCAAATCTGCTTCAAATTCACCCCCCGCTAATGCTGCATCAAAATCAAAATCTGCCTCAAACACTGGATCTTCAGTCTCCTCCACCCATTATGATGTTGGATCAATATCATCCAACACAATGGGATCTAGATCAGGTGTTTTGCTCATCAGTTGGTTCCGCCTCAAGCGAAGATTGTATTGCACAAGCACAAGATCATTTAACAGTCTCTGTTCCAAACAATTTCTCTTCTTTGTGTGTATGTGCTCAAAAACAGACCAATTGCGCTCACAACTTGAAGCACTGCAAGTTTGGCTAAGGATTCTAATTGCAAACTTTTGCAATTAAGGACATTGGCCGCCAAATGACTCCCACCAATGCGCTGCGAATAAAAAGACATTCATTAGTAACATAGTTCATTTCATTACTTATTTACAAACAATTTAACTTGAAAAGAAAAACAAATTGGAATTGCTTACCTGGTTGATTCACATCTCTTGCCATTTTTGCCAAGTTCTTTCCAAAGGTACCAGCTGCCATACTGAAAAGAATAAGTTGTTTATGTGTTTCCAAAAGGTCTACACGGATAGGGACCATGCGCTCCAAGCAATCAATCAATCCAGATCTGACCTCCCCATCCTGCTGATCTCCTAGTTGAGCTTTATAATGATACTTTGGGTTCAAAAAATACCCAGCTGCATGTATGGGATGATGGAGTTGATTGTTCCATCTGTTATCAATGATCTCCCATATCCGGCCATATTTAGCTAACCTGTCCCTGTAAACTGCCCGTATCTGCTTCTTTGCCCGATCCGTAGCCTCATAAATGTATCCCATTTCCATCTTTTCCCCATCCACCATCCTTAGCACCTTAACAAGGAGCTCAGTAATTTTTACCAGCTCTGAAGACCTTTTCCAAAAATAATTGTCGAAGACTTTATTTTTGGTGTCTTTTTCATCTTGTCTATGAGCCCACCGAGATTCAGTGCAATCATCAGAAGAAAACATTTTCTGCATGTTTTTCTGTTGAGAATTGAGACATTGCAACGTGAGGAAGTGAGTTGCAAATTTCGTAATTGCAGGCCTAACAAGCTCTTTGCCCCTAGTGTTTTTCCTCGTTAGGCTCAATACCCATGAGTGGTTGTAAATGTATTTTGTAATGCACTTGCCATGCTCTACAATGTTTTTTACACAATCCACTTTGCTTATGTCCTCAAGCATGAGGTCTATGCAATGTGCAACACATGGAGTCCAAAATATCTAAAATATGGTATTAAACTCAGACTCAAGCATCTTTCCAGCAAGAACATAGTTTGAGGCATTATCCATGATGACCTGCACAATATTCTGCTCCCCCACTTCTTGAATAATCTCATCCAAAAGCTCAAATAGAAGGGTTGCATTCTTCACGTTATCAGATGCATCAATTGATCTCAAAAACATTGTTCCTCGAGGGCAAGAAATAAGGAAGTTACTGATAGTGCGGTTCTTTCCATCAGTCCATCCATCTGACATGATGGAACAACCTGTTTTGAGCCATGACTCTTTATATTCAGCCAAATATTCATCAATATTACAAATCTCTTGTTGCAAAAGAGATCCCCTCAAGTCATGCACAGTAGGGCCTTTGAAGCCCTTTCCTGTAACTAAAACAGAGTCCCACATAGCTTGGTAATAAGGTGAGCAAGCAACATTAAATGGGATATCTGAATCATACCACCATCTAATAATGTACTGATAAGAAGTTTCTTTGCATTGTTTTTTCCAATGTTGATCCAAAGTGGGTTGACGATTTGGCTGGGAGGGAGTGGCTGTGGGATTAGCAGTGGATGAGAAATAACTCTGGAGGTTGGGTCTCTTTGTTGGTTTTGATTTTTGGCCAACAGGAAGAACATAGTGAAAGGGGTCATTGGTGGAAGGGATAAAAGTGGAGTCTTGAATTTCATAATCATCATACCCACTCTGTCTCATGATATCTATTAGTTCCCTTTTCCTTGCAATTTCATCTTGGATGGCCTTCTCCCTAGCCTTAGTCTCCTCAAAATTTTCAAACTTGGCAAGGTATTCTGCCCTAACCATACTTATCACTTCATTAGGTGCATCACATGGCTTTACTTGGCCTCTTATCCCAGCCAAGTGTTGTTTCAATCTAAGAATACCCCCACCTCCAATACATTTTTCACAAAATTTGCATATCATCTTTCCATCAACCACATCACAATGGGCCCATGCACTGTCCTTGCTTTTTGGAGCCATCTTGACTTGAAATAATTGAAATTTGGAAATAAATCTGCCATTTAAAAAAAAAATTGTAGCTAAGATAAATGGACAAGTAAGGCCAAATTTACGAAACAAAATGCACATTCAAACATACAAAATTTGATAGCATAGGACGAGAGATTTGAGAGCAATAACATAGCTAAACACATTAGAAAATAAATACATGAACAACAATGAAATGATGGATTTTTCAAGTGAAAATCCTTACCTGGCAATGCAAAGTAGCTTCCTTAGTGTCCTCTTGAAGATGCCAACTCTACTGACAGCTCCAAACTATCTCTGAGATAGTTCCAACTCCAACTCCAAGCCTCCAAGATGACTGCTCTGGCAAACACTCAACACTCTCCAAGCTCTCAATCAAACTCACAAACTGCAAATGAGATGGTGTGAGACAAAGGAGAGGTTGCCCATGCTTATAAAAGATTGGGGAGGGTGCTTTTGGAGGGATACAACCCTCCCCTTACCTCCATATCAGCCCTAAAGCACATTGTTGGCCGTGCGTGGGTCCGCGTAGGGAAAGAGGAAGTGACCGATTGGTTAAGGATGGAACCGACTGGTTTATTCATAAAATGGCTGGTTCCGTCCTTAACCGGCCGGTTAGCACTGGTTAACCGGTTTTCTGAGGTGACAGGGGTCCATAAACTCGGTTTTCTCATCGGTTTGGCCCGGATGAACTTCTGACCGGCCAGTTTGACCGGTTTCTGGTTCAAACCAGCCAGTTTTTAATACTATGATACACATATCACTCAATGAATATACTCTTGCTCAACACCTCTTGTTATTTAGAAATACCTTTAACCTCAATGTTGATAGCTCAATTCAAGGTTACTTGGGAGCGAGAGCGGGAGTGGGGAGTGACATTTTCAAAAGCTCTCGGTCGAGAGCGAATCGAGAGCAAATCAGGAGCGAGTTTTTATATAATATATATTTTTCTATATTTTGATGCATATATTTCAACAAAAGCATGCACAATGATGAATTGGATATAAAAAGCATAGATACATGGATTAAACCATATAACATCAATCATCTAGAAGTTATGATCTTCATCAATCACATCCACAAGTTACAAGTTCTCATTTATATAGCTTGTAAGGGTGCACATAACCAAAATAGCATCGAGTGTAATCCATCTCTAAACCAAAAATGCATTAACAAATAGGCTCTAGATGGCCTCTAACATCCAAAAAAATCATGCTACAATAAATAATTACATATTATCAAAATCATTTCGTATTTTGGAATCCTTGTGTTCAGAAATCCAATAGGTGGGCATGTCAATTGATTTTTCTTTTTATGACATTATCTTGTGATGTTTCATTATTATTATTCTTTCTTTCGATTTATCTGTTCTTATCATCAAGACTAATGCCAAACAATAAATAGAAGGGGACACGAGATGTAGGCATGCAACCAGGGAAAAACCCCACTCTAGGGGAAAACCTGGTCAATAATTCTTCCTTCAGTAGATTCAAGACAAGATGAGACGACTAAGACCCTCACAACTTAGACCAAAGACTCCCTCCATCAAGTCATCCTTGTTTTATTCTTCATTTTGTTCTTCAATCAGTTCTTAATACTTCATTCTAGCAACAATATGATAACCCTTGGCATATTTCAATTTCATGCTTCAGTCTTGCAATCATGTAGCGGTCCATACTTGACTCTACGACACTTTCTTATGCTTCAATTCCTGAGGCAACTTTTTAAAGTTTGACTTCCTCTTATACTGTGACTTCACCAAACTTCCTTTAATCATCTTGCACCGAACTTCTGCCTGTAGCTAACCCAGCTTGTACCCCTGCAATAGACCGAATATTTATCACACTGAACTTGATCACAGAAGACTGATCCAAACTTTGAAATGAATGAACTTATCTCTCAGAAATTACTGAATTCATCTCTGCAATGACTGAACTGAACTTATCTCTGCAGATTTTTGTGCAAATTGTTCTCTGTGATTTCAACGAAGTTTATATATATAGTGGTTTCCCACTGTAATTGAGCCGACATGAGTTTATTTGGATAAGCCGACTTGTTGACAATTTAATTGAAGGTCGACTTGCAAGGAGACTTGATGGAGGAGTCTTTTGACTAAACAAAATTTGACTTTGACTTGATAAAAATCCTAAAGCCTACAATGGAGGCTTGACCTATGAAAATTGACCCAAGCATGAAACCCATGCTTTAACAAGTCAATCCAATTAATAATAAAAATTCTTTTGCTTTCTTTTGACAAATATATTTCATTTTTGACTCATACAATTATGAAGACTGAACCTAGTTACATTCTTCATCACTCCCTCTTAACTAGGGAGGTATTCATATTTACATATAAATATAGAGGTACATGGAAGGTCTCAAAACATATAATCTACGAAGAGTTTAGGCACCGCAATGCCATGGACTAGATTCCTGACTAGGGCAATCTATCGAAGGGCTCTCAACATTGTAGGCACCGCAATGCCATGGACTAGATTCCTAACCAGGGCAATCTATCCAAGTGGGACTAAAATGGACTAAAGCTTTCAGCCTCTCTAGATACCATCAGGCTTACTTGCTAACCACCAACCCAGGGATCTAGGTGCGTATCTGAGGTCAGAGCTCTATGACCAACGCCACCCTCCCTACTTCGGGATCTAGACATCAACACAATGCCAACCTGGTGTCCTCCCAGGCAATGCTTCACTCACAAAGCCTCAACAATCTCGATTATTCAATTGGTAGTAATTCCTCCTTGATCCTAATAGATCAAGGGCAACAAATCTCTTCTGATCAAATTGATCGGTGACCATCATGTAAAACATGCTATCAAACCTTTGAGAGATTTACCTGTGCAAACACAACCCCAACTTTCAAATGTTCATAAGCAAATGCGAACCTCCAGGGTCTTTCAAACAACTTGATGTTGCTTCTCACTTTATCACGGGAGGACTTGAATCTTGACACAAGATTTCTTTCCTACTTCCAATGTAGCAACATATTGTACAACCAGACCCTGCTTTCCTTCTTTCAGCAACACCTCAAATGTATTCTCCAATTTCAAGGTAACTATCAAAACTATGATATGCACTCCCTCTTAACTAAGGAGATTTCTTCTATCCAGTCTCCCTCTTAACTTAGGGAGATCAACTTCTTATGGCTTCCATCCTTCTTATCGGAGTCATCTTGACCATCATCATTCACATATCATAATAACTTTACTTACGAACATCTTCACCATCTTGAAGGTGATGTACCTACACAACTTAGTTAAAAAGTACAATCAAATCTATAGAAGCATTAAGTTAACCATATCAAAATCATGGAAGCATTACACTTTACAAACATGATCAACAAGAGACTTTTTTCAATACTTGAACTTCTTGCCCAGGTTTTGTTACAAACCCTAAATCACATCCACAACTCAATCAAGATATCAATCTTATTATATCTAGTGCTTCAATATCACTTTCAACGATATGCCAAGTTCTTTCATATAGCAAACCCAGTATAACAATGCATCGAACAACGGTTAGACTTTCTACTAGTATTTCATACAAACCCTAGATTTCATACATGAGCTTTTACAATCAAAACCAATCACAACTCAATTAACAATATGACTAGCTTCTATTAGGGTTTGTTGTAAACCCTAGATTTCACTAACAATATCATCCTAGAATATTAGACTTTGACTAGGACTTGTGACCATCATCAATTAGGTCAATACACATATCTAGGATTCCATCATCATGCATAAGCACATCATATGTTAGGCAATCTCGATGATACAAACATTAATCAAACTAATATTTTTACCAGATGGACACATATACTCCTAGGGTTTCATTCCTAAGATCTAACTTTAAAGCATAACAAGGGTTTTGCTTATAGACCCAACCAAACCCTAAAGATCTAGGGTTTCAATACATAACATAGAAAACCCTAATTTATCAAACCTTCAAAGGTTTTGGATTTTAGACAACACTATCTAACCCTAACAGATTAGGGTCCCATAACCATCCCAAACATCATCAAAGCTTCAAACATCAAACATTTCTTTAGACTTCATCAATAACCCTACATAGACTAGGGTTTCACACATTATTATCAACATACCCTTACGTTAGGGTTTTTCCAAAGAACCCTTTTAGGGTTTCACAAAAATAATCAAAGATATGAGGAGGGTAGATTTATCTAATGATGAATCACCCAATCAAGAATCTTCAGGATTCAAGAGAGCTAGACACAACAATGTTAGTAATATAGTGCATATTTCAAAATATGATGAACATACCTTTTATATTAGGAGAATTTTATAAAGTGTATAGTCTAAGACATACCTAGGGATCTTCCTTGACAAACCTTGTAAGGATTCCTCGAAGTGTTCTTTTTGTAATAAGCCATGATCTTGTATTCCCGTAATAAATACTTTCGAGCAAAACATGTGATACCTAGAACATGATTGAACTTTTCAACCTAGATTTTCAATGCAACAATGGAGGATGGCAAATCAAATTATCTTTTCTTTCAATCAACACTAGGATTTTACTTGACATCCTAGATTACTTGTAAAGATAAGGATTAAGGAACTTGTATGTCATCTAGACATTGCATTCTTTATGCTAGACTAACTGTAAACTAGAATTATATGGACCATCTAAGATTACATATATTGAAAATCCAAAAGCTTATTTTAATAAGGATACGTACCTCGTGTTTACATACCTTAAACTTCTTTGATTGATAGATTAATGTTCCATAGGACTTGATGCTCTTCTTGGAAACTGTAAACAGATTGTTAGATGACTAGAATATAAAAATAACAATACTTGAGTTAGAAGCTGTTCTCAAATGTTGAATGTTATAGCTGCTACATGGCTTCATATAAAATGCTTATTTCATGTCTTATTGTCATCTTCCATATTTGTCTCGGCTCCTTCTTGTAGTGACAATAACTTTGGCCTATGCTCCTTTCTTTGCAGGTTTCAAGGACTATTGAATTCGGTCTTGTCTAACTTCTCGATCCTTCAAACATGCTACTTAGATTCTTTCATTGTTTTGACTTTCAAATTCAACCTTAATTACCTTGGTTTATGATCTCAATTACAAAAGTATGGTTTTACAATAATACTTAGAGAAATATCATATCAGTTCGGTTTTCCTTTCTATGCTGACTCGATCTTTGAAGATGAACTAGAAACTCTGTCTCTGACACAAAAGTGATTTACAAAGCTCGAATGCCTATGGTGATTTCATACCTTGACAATTATGCACAGGAGTTTGATTTTTTTCACAGAGAGTTCTGTCTAGCCTTTCGGTGTCTTGGCCTAATAAGTTCCTTTTGTAGCCTTCTTCCTTCACATATTCAAGATCTTCTAGCCGCCTTAATTAACTGACCATAACTCTGATACTATGTTGCGAAATCCAACATGCTAATTGATTTCTCTTATTATGACATTAGCTTGTGATGTTTCATTATTATTATTCTATGTTTCGATTTATCTTTTCTTATCGTCAAAACTAATGCCAAACAATAAATAGAAGGGGACATGAGATGTAGGCACACAACCAAGGAAAAACCCCACTCACAACTTAGACCAAAGACTCCCTCCATCAAGTCATCCTTGTTTTATTCTTCATGTTGTTCTTTAATCAGTCCTTAATACTTCATTCCAACAACAATATGATAACCCTTGGCATATTTCGATTTCATGCTTTCGTCCTGCAATCATGTTTCTGTCCATACTTGAATCTGTGGCAGCCTTCTTATGCTTCAATTCCTGAGGCAACTTATTAAACTTTGACTTCCTCTTATACTGTGACTTCACCGAACTTCCTTTAATCATCTTGCACCGAACTTTTGCGTGTAGCTAACTGTGCTTGTTCCCCTGCAATAGACTGAATCTTTATCACACTGAACTTGATCACAGAAGACTGATCCGAACTTTGAAATGAACAAACTTATCTCTCTGAAATTACCGAATTTATCTTTGCAATGACTGAACTTATCTCTGCAATTTTTTGTGCGAATTGTTCTCTGTGATTTCAATGAATTTTACATGCTTATATATAGTGGTTTCCCACTGTAATTGAGCCGACATGAGTTTATTTGGATAAGCCGACTTGTTGACAATTTAATTGAAGGCCGACTTGCAAGGACACTTGATGGAGGAGTATTTTGACCAAGCAAAATTTGAGTGGAGGCTTGACCTATGACAATTGACCCAAGCATGAAACCCATGCTTTAACAAGTCAATTCAATTAATAATAAAAATTCTTTTGCTTTCTTTTGACAAATATATTTCATTTTTGACTCGTACAATTATGAAGACTGAACCTAGTTACATTTTTCAACACTTTGTCATTCATATCACCCTCTAAGCAATTAACATACGATAGAAAAAAATGTAGCATGTCAAGTCAAGATTTTGTTTGAGTGATAAGTACATTTTTAGTAGGGTTATGATAGAGGAGTTCCACTAACATCAAGGTACATAGAGGGCTTGGTGTTCTTGATTAAATACGAGTCCCATACCCTAGTACATGACAAAGTCCAATGGAAACATTGCAATCCTGAAATCTTGAAAAATTGATAAGTCTATTGGATTTTGAGTGAGATCTAAAATTCTACTTTCTCCATATGAAATCCAATGAGGTTGGAACCACTTTCAAACATCCCGAGTCATTTCATCGTAATGTTAAAAATTTAAGTAAAAAGATGAAAATGAAAGATAAAGGAGAATGTCACATTACCATGAATTGCATATCAATACTAGGGACATAAACTTGAATATTAGTTTGCCCTACTAAAAAACTCTTGTTTCTTTGAAAAAAATTGCGTTTGGAAGATCTTTGTGACAAAAATTTTGTGAAAAAACCAAGGAGTGATTTTTTTTTTTTTTTTTTTTTGTGGGAGCACGCTCTCGGGTCACTCCTGATTCGCTCCCGCTCTAAGCACACTCCAGTAGCGATTCGAAGGGGGGGGGGGGGGGATCTGCTCCCCTACAACCCTGGCCCAATTCCTCATTATGATGACTCATGTCTCTGAGACATATTTTGAAATTGTTCCATGGCTTTATTCACTACCTATAATCCGCTTGCTCAACGTCTCCTCTTCATGTGGATTTGATATGATGTGAGATTTTACACACACATGCATGGACATGAATACACATGAATGAGAAATGGTGGATTGAAACTTTCATTTAGATGATGCAATGTCTTGTTACCTAGTAAGAAAGAGGAGGAGCATGTTATGTAACTCCCAAACTCCCAACTATTATTCACTTCATTAACGACTACATTAACTGGTCAATTATCACATCACTTTATTAATGAGTGTTTATTATATGTCTAAGTCCTAATTTCTAAATATGACCATTATCTTGGACACTAAAGGGCTGAGACTTATTGACACATTTTGGTATATTATCTCATGAATTGCCTAGTGGTTTGTGATTGTTGAAATATTGTTTGTTGTTGCTATTGTTTTATCATATCTCATAACAATGCTAAGACTGAAAGTTTATGGGGTTAAGATCTAGCAACCTCTATGAAAGAGATGAAATTTCTATTTTGCATTAAAAGTTATATTTCAAAAATTTCGACAAAGAATAAACTCTATTGTGAATTTTCTGTCATGTCTTCAAAAAATCAAAGACCAATCCAAATACAATGGATAAATCTTAGGTGAAGGAGGCCATTTTATAAGCATCTTGACCCAATGTCTTTTACTATTGAGAAATCAAGGGGCATATTAATTAAGAGATTTCTCTTACTTTGATAACTGCTTGTGATGTAATTTTTACTTAACTTGATTATATTCTTCTTCCACTTTATTATTATTATGTTCTTATCATCAAACAACTACCAAACTATGGAATACAATGAGACAAGAGGACACAAAACATAAGCTATAAGCCAGGGCAAAAACCTCTCCTCTTAAGAGTAAAACCCACAAGAATTCTTCTCTTCTTATAGAATGTTCCAGATGACGAATTCCAAGACCTAAGATCCTTGCCAATGACCCCTCCAAGACCAAGCCAACTTTATTTCTTGATGAGCAACCTTGACCTATCAGCTTCCAACAATTTCGACCTCCCCAACAACTTCTTTTGCAACTTCGACTTCCCCAACAACTTCATCAATTTCGATCTAGCAACTTCTTGAATGCAATTTCCGGCTATTGTAGAAACCCTAGCTTTTGCATCTATGGAAAAGATGGTGATTTCTTCCTTTCCTCTCCTTCACTTGAATTGGTTCTTCCTTCTTTGGAACTCGTCTTGCAAAGCAGACCTTTTAGTGCCCTAAATATATAAAATCTTAATTACAATAGACATCATGAAGACCTAACCTAGTTGTTGATCTATGGTAGCATCGGATGTGCTCTAGCCTTGTAACTTTGTATATAGGCTATGACACATGTATTCCATAAACCCAGAAATGGTTTTGGAAAATTCCACTTAGAGATGGTTTTATTAAATTGATTAATCGTTTTTTAATGTTTTCCTAAGTCTAAATTTAGGGAAACTGATTAATTAAAGGGTATTAATTAAACTAAGTGTGAATCTTCTAGATAAAGTCATGGATCATGTCCAAGTTAATCTTAGCCCTTGATTATGTTTTAATCTTGGCTGTTGAAGGTACAACAGAAGAATATAAGAAGGAGGGTGAGGGGCCTATGGAAAAGAACATTGTGACACTTGAGCCGTTGAGCATTTTCGATTTGTCTGAGGAGACAGATTTTGATCAAGGATCAAATCACTAGGGCAGGGTTTGCTAAGTGATTGTGATTCAGTGATCAGATCCAGAGAGGGGCAGAAGCAGAGATTGGTCAAGTGGACCAAGAATACATTTCAGAGTGAGGCAACATTTACGCAGAAGAGAGACAATGCAATTTTCTACAGAGGTGACGCAGTTCCTACAGAGAATCACATAGAACCAACACAATGTCCCTTGTAGTCAGTCCGGAGAAAGCTAGAGGCTAGGGTTCTGAGCAAGGAGGGCCAAAATCCAGCTTCAGATCATCCAGATCAGCTGCAGAGAAGGGTGATGCAGTTCCTCAAGCTTGCCCACGCAGGCTTATGAAGATCAACATAGGCAATCATGCAGAGGCAGTGAGGGCTTCACCAACTCTGTTTTTGATTAGCTGGAGACTTGCTGAGTGGGGTATATCTCACAGCTATTTTTGCTGCCTAGATTTCTCTAAAGGGTTTGCCGGATGTTGGCACCCTAGTTGTATTCAAAATTCTGCTGCTTAATAATACAAACCCTCAGATCTGCTGCACCGGTTTTCCCAAGTTGGTTTTTTCGGGGATTTAGTCCAAAAACAACTGTGTCACACCTAGATGTTTTTCATTGTATTTTGTTCAGATTGTTTCAGCACTTAGATTTATTTCCACAACATTATTTGTGTACTGCTTCAGAAATTACTTAGATATTTTAGAGTAATGAAATAATTATGTAACATAATAGAAAAGTAATTCAGAATTGTTGCAGTAGGAATCCGGATCTAGGATTTTTCACATGGTATTAGAGCTTATTCAAGCTGAAGTGCAGGTGTAATACAATTGAACCAGCAGATAAGCGCTGAAGAGTCTGGGATTTGTGTAATCAGTAGTAGACCCTCCCAGAAAATTACGTTGTCCAGGCCAGGAGGGCATTTCAGTGCAGAAAAGGCTCCCTTTGAGAGAGTTGACAGAGGGGTAAGCTTTTTCAGTTGTAGAAGAGGCAGCGTAGCAGATCAACATAGCTGAAGGATGCAATTACTGCACAACAGTAAGAGCTGGTGCATAAGCATTAGAAAATTCTGAAAAACATAGTTGGGGATTTCTTGACCTCAGAAGGGTTTTCTTACTCAAAGAAACTCCGTTTTTTTCCTGTGCAACAACAGAAGCAGTGACTTATTCCTCAAGAAGTGCGTAAGTCCAGCTGAGCAGAGGGTTAGAGGAAGATTTTGACAAAGTTGAGGAGATGGCCAGCAATGGACTGCGTGACCAAGATAGATTGGAGGGTGCCTCCAACTATGTTATTTGGAAATCAAGGATAGAGTTTCTCCTTGATGAGCATGATCTGAAAGTCCTCATAGACACCGCAGTGGCAGATCCTCTTGATGCAGCCCACCTGAGGCAATTCATGAAGAATATGGCAAGAGCCAAGTGGTTGATCCTAGATGGAGTAAAGGATCATATCGTACCCCACATAGCTGCAAAGACCACAGCTAGAGAAATGTGGGTAGGGCTGGAAAAGCTATACCAAGGATCTTCCGAGCAGTGGAAGATGTACCTTGAAGAGAAGATGCAGAATATCTGGATGAATAAGGGAGAGCGTTTTGACTCCTTCTTGTCTCAGATTCAGGAAAACCGAGATCAACTGTCTGCAGTAAGATCTGCTCCTAGAGACTCAGAGCTTGTAAGGCTCACTCTGAACTCTGTTTTAGAGGATTATCAAGTCTTTGTCCAAAGCATGTTGGGCAGAGAAAGACTTCCAGGATGGGAAGCAATGTGGGCAACCTTACAACAAGAAGAGTTGAGGAGAGATCTCCTAAAAATCCACTTGGAGGATGGCAATAGCAGTTCAAAGGTCAAGAAGGAGGAAGAAGATAACACTGCCCTTGCATCAAAAGGGCAACAGAAGCAGAAAAAGAAAGATCTGTCCAAGATCAAGTGCTTCCGATGTCGGGAAATGGGACATTATGCCACACAATGTCCTCTTAAGGAAAATGATAAAAAGGAGAAGGAAGATCCACAAGTAGGAGCTACCAAGATTGAGGCAGAAAAATATTGTGCCATGTTAGCTCATATTCCGAAAGGAGAGAAATGGGCTGACTTGGATTTGTAGATCCAAAATTTACAGGGAGGCGGGATCCTTGAGTATTTCCGTACTCTTGGATCACATGTGAGCTACGAAAGCCTAAAGACAGTAGCAGGATGGACAGTTGCAGCATAAGATAAGAAGACAATGCAATGTCTAGTAGTACTAGAGCCTGATCAGCGCAGAGAGGGAGCAACAACATCAACAGTTGAGCAACAACAACGCAATGCACACTGTTGCAGCGTAGTGCTCACGCAGTGCAAAGCAACAACGCAGTATTTCTCAGAGAGCTAGAGCAGAAACTAGTAGCAGTTAGTCTTATTCTTCAGTTGCAGATTTTCTTGTCCAATTTCGGATGTTTTTCTGTTGCAATTAGCAACAGTGCAGCAATGCAGCAGCAGCAGAGATGAGCAGCAGTAGCAGTAGCAGTGCAGTGCACAGAGGGGTAGTGCAGTGCAGAGTAGTGCTCACGCAATGCAGAGCAGTGTTCACGTAGTGCGGCAGCATGGTTGCAGAATTCAGAGGGAGTTGCAGTACAATGGCATTTGGTAGTAGCATGCAGAGTCAGTAGCAGTACAGTTGCAACATTTTCTTGTGCAGTGTTGGTGAGCAGCATCAACAACACAATAACAAATGTTTCAGAAGTCAGAAGCAACACATTGAGTTGTTTTGCTAGAGCACTTTCCTCGATAGGAGGGAGTGTTGATTTATGGTAGCATTGGATGTGCTCTAGCCTTATAACTCTGTATATAGGCTAGGACACATGTATTCCATAAAACCCAGAAATGGTTTTGGAAAATTCCACTTAGATATGGTTTAATTAAATTAATTAATCATTTTTTAATGTTTTCCTAAGTCTAAACTTAGGGAAACTGATTAATTAAAGGGTATTAATTAAACTGAGTGTGAATCTTCTATATAAAGTCATGGATCACCTCCAAGTTAATCTTAGCCCTTGATTATGTTTTAATCTTGACCGTTGAAGGTTCAACAGAAGAATATAAGGAGGGTGAGGGGCCTATGGAAAAGAACATTGTGACACTTGAGCCATTGAGCATTTTCGATTTGTGTGAGGAGACACAACTTTTGATCAAGGATCAAATCACTAGGGTAGGGTTTGCTAAGTGATTGTGATTAGATCCAGAGAGGGGCAGAAGCAGAGATTGGTCAGGTGGACCAAGAATACATTTCAGAGTGAGGCAGCATTTACGCAGAAGAGAGACAACGCAGTTTTCTACAGAGGTGATGTAGTTCCTGCAGAGAATCATGCAGAACTAGCGCAGTGTCTCTTGGAGTTAGTCCGGAGAAAGCTAGAAGCTGGGGTTCTGACCCAGGAGGGCCAAAATCCAACTTCAGATCAGCTAGATTAGCTGCAGAGAAGGGTGACGCAGTTCCTCAAGCTTGCCCACACAGGCTTACACAGATCCAGCATAGGCAATCACGCAAAGGTAGTGAGGGCTTCACCAATGCTGTTTTTGATCAGCCGGAGACTTGCTGAGTGAGGTATATCTCACAATTATTTTTGCCGTCTAGATTTTTCTGAAGGGTTTGCCGGATGTTGGCACCCTAGTTTTATTCAAGATTCTGCTGCTTAATAATACAAACCCTCAGATCTGCTGCACCGGTTTTCCCAAGTTGGGTTTTTCCGGGGACTTAGTCCAAAAACAACTGTGTCACATGTGTATGTTTTTGTTCATATTGTTTCAACACTTGGATTTATTTCCGCAACATTATTTGTGTAGACTACTTCAGAAATTACTTTGATATTTCACAGTAATGAAATAATTATGTAACATAATAGAAGAAGTAATTTAGATTTGTTGTAGTAGGAATCTAGATCTAGGATTTTTCACACTAGTTACACATTTCAACATTTACATGAAGAATAGGTCCTTTTTCTAGACTTTTGTTGAAATATTTCTTCTTTGAATGCCCCACAAGTGATCAGTGTTGACCAAATTAATTTGGGAATGAGTTTGATCCTTTCAATAGGGCTTGTTACATCTCATATGGCTTGAGGTTTCACTTGTGATTTTCATCACAATGGATGGGTTTTGGCACATGGTACACGTGCAATTGTGGTGAATTTGGGGTATCACTTCTTATTATTTGAGTGGATGGTGCCTTGGTGGAGGAGACTCATTTTCTCCTTAGTTGATTGTCATGGTCATGGTTCATCTATTGGTTTTCTTCATGTTTCATGCCTTTGATTGATGGACCATCTTCATGTTCTTTGTAATATTCTAAATAGGAGATAAACAACAATACAAAGAAACATAAACAAAACTATAACAAATAGAGATGCACCATAAAAATGATTGCAAACATTTCAGAAAAACTGAGCCATTTTATTATATTTCTGGAAATAGGGAATGAGTACAAGAAGATGATTAGAATTATGGCACCTTGGCTTGCTCAAGGCAAGCTGAAATATCTCTCCAAACCCTGCTATGAATGGCTGCTCCTCCTAGTGACTGCGGAACTCCTTGAGCTGCTGCTGCTAGAAAGTGCTGCTACTGGCTAGAATGGAGCTGCTCTTTGGGGCTGTTCCCCTGCTCAAAAAATTCTGAAACTTCGGCTATGAACTCTCCTCCCAAAACCCGGAAAAACCCAGGAAGGAATTCCGGAAAGGCTGACCCCGGAATTTCACCCTTTTGGGAAGATTACGCACTCCTGATGAGTACGCTGGCCTCTGGACTGAATCACTGGAAATGCTGGCCTCTTACTGCTCCAAAACACAACTTGTGAAGCGCTGATCCCCTCACACTTCTCTTGGACTGAAACTCCTGAATCTCCCTCACTCCCGGAGCTGCCCTCCTCTAAGACTGCGTAATCCCTTTGAGTGACTGCGCTGCTTGATGAACTACGTGACTCCTAGATGATGGCTCTGCGTTCTTTGCTCTGAAAATTGATGGTGAAGCTCCTCACTTGAGAGGGCACTCGAAGTCCCTCGAGGCTGAGGTTGGGATCTCCGCTCAGAGACACCCGCGTACTGAACAACACTCGCAGACTTAGCTAAACAACGTAAGCGTGCTCAATATCTATTAGACAGAAATTCTGAAGATGAATAATAGAATGAATGAGAGGCTAGGCCCTTACTCCCTTCTATGCTTGAGACCCTAACATTCCCTTGGGCCCCACTGTGCTGCACTATCCTATTGGCATGTGTTGTCCTTGATGGCAACCTACTTAATGAAGTTGTCCTTGATGGAAACTGATTTGATGTGTTGTCCTTGATGGCAACCTACTTGATGAAGCAAGATTGTTGGCAATATGATGCAATGTGTTGTCCTCGATATGGCAACCTACTTGATGAAGTTGTTCTTGATAGAAACCTGCTTCATGAGTTGCCTATGATAAGCAACCTATGTGTTAAATATGTAAGGATGCTGTATCTACAGATCAACTCAGAAGTAACAGAGAAAGAAATTCCAGTAAGTGCCAGAATAATGGTAAAAATGGTATGTCACAAAGCATACGTGGGTTTGTTAAGGAGAAGTAGCGTATGCACGCGAAAAAGTATGTGCCAAGTCGCGTATGCCAATTTGCGCTCCAAATTTAGGAAACCAGGGGACGTTACCATGGTATTGACCCATTGTATTGAGCGCTGGAATATCTATTTGATCTCGTCCAGGAATACCATTAGTAGTTGAGTGGTTTTGACTCATGGTATTGACAAAGGCTAAATCTATTTAAGGAGAAGAAAATCATAGTGCAAGGGTGTGCAAGTCTGGGTATTGAATGAATACTTCACTCTGAAGTATATCTGCATGGAATGAATTGATTGATCTGAATTACTAATGCACCTATGAAGAAAATGATGAAGAGGGATCTCTAGATCTGAAATGTATATGTATTTTCTAGATCTGTTTATGGAATGTTTACATCTGAGATGAGGCGAAATACTTTCTGAAGTAAAGGATGAAATCTGAGTTGTTTATCTGATCTGAAGAGATGCACAGTCTTGAAAAGTTACAGATCTATACGCAGGTTTGCTTCATTAAAAGCGCGTGTATACGCGGGTCTGCTTAAGGAAAAGCGCGTATGGGAAGTCAGGGTTTTCTGAAGAATGCACAGAAGTATACGCGGGTTGGTGTGCATAAAAGCGCGTACATACGCAGGTTCAGTGAAGTAAAAGTGCGTATGGAATCTAGGGTTTGCTGAAGTAAGTGGAATGAACTATCTAATTTGTTTTGCTGTTTTACTGCTATCTGTCAATGATGTATTCATACAGAACTGGGTTGTTTGAATAATGAATATGCTGCTGATTATGTTAATTGAAGATCAAGTTGTTGGTTGATTGGTTGATGATTCAATGAATGAATTGATGGGGTTATAAGTTTCAGTTTGATGTATGTTGAGCTTAAATGTGTGGAGTGGGTCCAGTCTAAAAATCTGATGAAAAGTGGCCTACAAGGTGTGTTGTATGGAAGCTGTTGGATTAGTATGAAAATTGATGAAACATGGTCCATGATGGTGCTGAGGGTCGAAGCCTTTAGTGAGGGGGTTGTAGCTCCCTTTCAGTGGTAGCTGGTAAATGAGAGCAAGGGGTTGTAGCTCCCTTCCAAGAGAGGCTGGTAAATGAGAGCAGGGGGTAGTAGCTCCCTTCCAGGAGAGGCTGGTAAATGAGAGCAGGGGGTTGTAGCTCCCTTCCAGGAGAGGCTAGTAAGCGAGAGAAGGGGGTTGCAGCTTCTCGCAGTGGGTGCCCGACACGCCGCACGACCGCGCCGCACATGGGAGTAAGATGTTTTCTTTATAATAAATATTGAAGATAGAGATGACGGCAGCGGTGGTTTTCTCCCGAATTATGTTTCCACCTTAAAACCTGGTGTTCATGTGTGTTGCTTATGTGTGATGGTTTATTCTGTTATTACTGCACATGCTTACTGCTAACTAAACATCTGATGAATGAATGATGCAAAGTTCTAAGTAACGAATTAAATGATCTCTGCTAATACGCAAGTTTCATTAAGGATATCCGCGTGTATACGTGACTTGGGTTCATTAAAGTAGCGTATGGGTTTTAGAGAAAGAAAAAGTATAAAGTTTTCAGTCTGCACTAAATACTGATTCACCCCCCCCTCTCAGTATTTTTCCCAACATATCCTCTTTGCCACATTGCCTTGCCTACTCTACATTGTCCTGACCCACACTGCTGCAGGGTTGCCTGGCCCATGCTGTCCCTGCGTTGTCCCTCTCCCTACGCTGCCACTTGGTCCCCCTAGGCCCCACGCTGAATACATTATGTTGGCCAAGTGACTTTAGGAAGATTATTTCTCCTAAGTTGGGTTATGTGTCCCAACACCCCTTTTTAGGCTGAACATTAAAAAAGCAAAAATCTGAACAAAATTAATATTGCCAATTAGTTGCTGTTAATTGCGAATATTACATTCTTTTTGTTATGGTTCACACTTCTTCAATGCTCATCTGTATTTTGTGGTCTTTTTTTGTTTTTTCACCTTGACATTACATAATTCAACCTTTCTTTCATTTTATTTTTCAGGGTTATGCTATGTTACAAAGCTCATCTGTACTAGGTTGTAAAGTGCACTTTGCTTCTGTTAGTGCAATAATGTTTCTTTCCTCAGCGTGCTCCTCTCTCATTAGTGTAAAACCATTTAAAATATTTCTGTGAGCATGTAACTTGTTATGTTGTTCTGTTTATGGATTCTTTATTGCATTGTTGTGGATATGTATTCAAGATATTATTTTTGTAGCCATTTGACTAGTGGAAGTTAAGTAGTTGGTATGTATTACTCGAAAATAAGAAAACACAATGGCATGGCTTGATTGAAAGTTGTATTGTTAATATTCTTTTCAATTTAAATTTCAGGATGCAGTGGATTGCCCAGAATGGCTTGTTCCATTTCACATTTTCACGGAATTAGCAAAAGAGGTCAGTATTTGGTTTCTTGATGTAGATACATTCATGCATATTTATTTTTAATAAATCTATCTCGACAATAATTAGAAGATGTTTATATGTTATATAAATCCATCACTTATTATGCTTATTCATATTTTTTCATGTTTTTTAGGGAACCTAATGATTCCATGTTTAGCTTAGTTTTTCTGTAAATATATACTTTGTAATATCTGAGCTAATAAGATAGAAGCTTCACACATGGGTAGTTATGGTGTCAAGTGGGCACATGAAGTGATAGGTCACTTGTGACCTATAAAGACAGTTGTGCTTCTCCTTTGGGGAATTCAAATTTTTCCTTCTAATACAAAGTTATCTTATAGTTCTTCCTTTATTCCCGTGCTTTAACATTGTATGAAAGCTGGTTAGTCCTGTTAGAAAATAGTTTTGGACATTATTAATTAATGTGTGATTGTAAATTAGTGTTGCAAATATCAACAATATATTGTCAACATCATGATATATTGCTATTATCTCAGCTTGGTGATATTATTGCCAGATAAATTTGAGTTTTTCAAATTTTGACTATATTGCTAGAAATTGGAAAATATTGGCTAAGTCAACAATTTTTTGGAATTTTTTGTCACTTTGAAGAGGACATGCAGGGTATTGAGAAAACAAGTTTATTAACTGTTACATTTCACCATAAAAGGGCTGCAGGGAGAGGGTTGCTTTAAATGCTTTGAAATTGAAAAAAATGAATATTTTTATTTTTTTCAAGTTTGCTGATATCTTTTGATATTTTATGATAAGTTTCTATTCAGACCCTTAGTAATATATTCCCCAACACAATGTTTATAACATTGTTGTAAATAGAAGGGTGGCAGGAGCGAGAGGGGCGATTCTTGGCCCCAATGGAAAAATTGAGCTACAATATTCATGGGGATTGGGAACAACAACCAATAATCAAGCGTTCGCTCTCTCTCTGGCTGCTGGCAAGGTATGACTATAGCCATCGAAAAAAAATGTCAGAGGATTATGATATTTGGTGCTTCAATGATAGTGATTCACAGAGTATGGTAGGCTAAGCATCATCCCAAATCGAATCAATCTCCCATGGAGCTAAGGATCCTTCTCCAACTCCAGCAATTTGAATAGGTAGACCTCTTCCATGTTTTAAGAAATTTAAATTCCGTGGCAGATTCATTAGCAAAGAAAGGATCAGGAATGAATCAAGGGGCTATAGAGTTGAATGATGAACATCAATCAATCACTCCATTGCCATGATGATCCCACATTACAAATGTGAATTATTAATTTTCATTAATGAAGATTTATTAAAGAGGAAAGACGAATATTTAATGGAGCCAACAGATCATTGGAGAATTATTATATTAGATACAAAGGTCTTCAAGTTTTGGCAGTCACCATTCTCTGAAAAACCTTGATTGTACCCCATGGCATACCCCTGTTGGCTCAGTATTAACACTTGGATCACAACTCTCTCTTCAATTGCCTTGTGTATCCCTTGTCCAACATTGGGCTCCTTGTAATTAGGAGGCAGACAATGAGGCATTTAATTCGCCTCATGCCAGGGCCATTTCCCCATCTACTCCGTAGCAAGTGGTTCTTTATGCAAGCAATTCAAAGATGATTTCTTATGAAGGTTTCAATCCCGCATTCAATGGTGACAGAGCAGATTAGCAATAGTCATGATGGTTTACCTAGACTAGCCATTGGGCTCTTTTAGGATTGCATTCGTCGAAAAAATATATATATCTTTCTTCGGGCTCTAAATTTTGCATGGTTTGGCTCTAGTATCACAGTGCCTAACAAAAGTTGTCCCAACAAATTGGTGTTGACACTGGCAAATTTTGTTGTGGCAAATGAGGGCTCCTACTCCCGTGACTCCGAATCCATTGACATCAATCCAATATTAGATAGGGTCCTCAAGGCTATGGAAAGCATGCAACTCTCCCTCAAATAGTGACAAGAAGTTGAGGAAAGGGTTCACAATTCTCTTTAGGTAGTCAATTCCAAACTCGAACTTTTGTAGACAAAAATTGATTGCTTTCAGAATGAATTGAGCACTGAGGTTGCATCCCTTCACTGCAAAATGGCAGAGATTGTAAAATTTCAATCCCCACTCTGGTTATCAGTTTTCTCTTATCACTCCATGCATTTAATGTTAAATCCAAGCATGATAAAAACACTAAAATCTAGAAACGACATTTATTTCTGAAAACACAAATTTAGAGATTTTACTACTGCTGGAAAATGCTGAAATAAATGCACAGTAAAAATATAACAGCCACACACAGAAAATGATAGTGATTTTTGGTCAATGTGACCCTGAAAAAATCCCCTACAACTCTTCGGAAAACCAGTTGAGAGATCTTCTTTATTTCTGAAAACTTTTACAGAGAAACTGAAATACACAGAAAAATTCCAGCATTCACAAAATACAACTTATCTCGATTTCCATGCTGAACTTCCACCTCTAAAATTGTGCCAACAGTAAAACAAAAAACAACAATAAATTACAACAATTAATGCTGTACGATTGCCTTGGGAAATGTGCCCAAAATTCACTGTACGACCGTACGAACTGTACGAACTATACAAAAATGTACAACAGTTCTCCCCGAAAAATGTACCCAGCTGTCTTGAAAAACATGCCCAGCTGTGCCTCGAAATTCGTGCCTTTAGTTGCTGATATTTCCTTGAAAATTGTGTTGTACCTTCCTTGAAATGTGTGCCAATATCTGCTATACGGATTTTTGCCTTGGGATACATGCCAATAAATGTTGCTGTACGGATTTGCTGAATGCCTCCTTGCTGCTCTCCTTCACTTCCTCCCTACTCAAAAATTTTCTCCTTGCTTTCTCTTGCCTTTAATTCTCACTTTCTATGTTTTAGCTCACCCACTTAAATAAAGACCCACTTAGCTTTTTATTTCCGTAGTCACTTTTTCACTTTCTAATTCTTCATTGACTTTAATAAAGTCACTTTAAAATTAGAATGTAACTTTATCACTTATAAAGTCACTTTTAAATTAGACTGACTTTACCACTTATAAAGTCACTTTAGGAGAAGAAGTACAATAAAGTGGACACTTTTTCCTAAACAAAAGATCAAAGCCTTAGGGAACCACTTGTCCTCTGGTACCCAAAATTTAACACTCCCTCTTACCGAGGAAAGTGTTCCTCACCACTCCCATCTTGTCTCTGAAGTAGACATGTTTGCCCCGTGGTAAGGCTTTGGTGAAGATGTCTGCCACCTGCTCATCTGTGGAGATGTACTCATTTTGGACATAATCTCGAATGAAGTGATACTTGATCCCAATATGCTTTGACCTGTCATGAAAAATTGGATTCTCCGTGAGTTTTATACAACTCTGATTATCGCAGTAAATCACAAAAGGTCTTAATGATTGACCAAATAGACCAAAAAACACCTTGCGAAGCCATATGGCCTCACAACTAGCCAAACTAGCAGCCATATACTCTGCCTCAGCTGAGCTCAATGCAATTGACTGTTGTTTCCGGCTGAACCACGACACAACTGCCGAACCAAACCCAAAACAACACCCTGAAGTACTCTTCCTATCTGAAGCACATCCTGCCCAATTTGAATATGTGTACCCTGCCAGTCTCACTCCATCACCCTGTCTATATAGTCCAGACCATAATCCACAGTACCCTACAAGTAACGAAGAATGTGTTTTGCAGCCACCCAGTGCACTCTCCTGGGCTCACACATGAACTGACTCATAGTGTTAACTACAAAACATATATTTGGTTGAGTGTTGACCAAATACATCAATGATCCAATCAACTGTCTGTATAGTGTAGGATCCACCAACTTGGAATCAGAAGCGCGAAACTTCTTCCAGTTAGTGATCATAGGTGTAGACATGGGTTTGTAGTCCACCATGTGAAATTTGCTAAGGATATCCACGGTGTACTTCCCCTGTCCCATGAATAAATGCCCCTCCTCCTGCCACACCTCCAATCCCAAAAAATAATGCATCAAGCCGATATCTTTCATCTCAAGCTCTGAAGTAAGATCTCTCTTACAACCCTTAATGATTCTCTCTGCTCCAGTGATGACCAAGTCATCAACATACAACACCAAAATGAGAGGCTCCTTGCCTACGACAATGAAGTGTAGGTTTGGATCAGCCTCACTCTTAGTGAAACCCAATTGCTGAAAGTATGTATCAATTCGAGAGTACCAAGCTTTAGGAGCTTGCTTCAGGCCATAGAGTGCCTTTTTCAATCTGCATACATGGGTCTCTCGCCCATGCACCTCAAAGCGCTGCGGCTGCTCACTATAAACTTCCTCCTGAATGAAGCCATTGAGAAAGGCATCCTTCACATCCATCTGGTGGATCTTCCAACCCATCCCTGCGGCAATCGATAAAATGGAGCGAATAGATGTATGCTGAGCTACAGGAGAGAAGGTCTCCTCATAGTCAACTCCCTCTACCTGTGAGAACCCTCTCGCCACAAACCGAGCCTTGAACTTCTCTATGCTATCATCTGCAACATGCTTTATCTTGTAGAGCCATCTGGAAGTAACAACTAATTTACCTTCAGGACTAGGCACTACCTCCCAAACATTGTTCTTCATAATAGAAGAATACTCCTCCATCATGGCCTCTCTCCAGACCTGCTGGGTGGCTGCCTCCTCATAACTAGAAGGCTCGGTGTCAACAATGCTTGTTACCAATGCCATGTAACTACAAAACCGCTCAGGTGGTCTACTCTCTTTGACCCGTCTCTTTGGCCAAACAACTGATGTGGCCTCGCGCAGGGTGTCTTGAAGCCACTTGGGCTTCCTCTTCCCTGAGCCTACTTCTTCCATCAGAGTGAAAGAATCCTCATCATCATTAGAAGCCTGAACTCTTGAAGGCTTGCCTGTGCCTATAGAAGCTGAGGTACCACGCGAGCTGTCCATTAGTGGAATATCCTGTGAACTGCTTTGCGGACTGCCATGCATGCTGCCCGAAGATCTCCTCACCTAACTCTGATAGCCACTGCTCATTGATGGACCTGAAACTGTAATAGATGTACCTCGTGATCCCTGACCTCTTGCACCCTGTGCACTGGATCCCTGTGACTAACTTAGCTATTGCTGAGTGTCTGGTGACTCTATATAATGCAACTCCCGTGACTTTCTGAAAGCTCTCTCCTCCTCGAACTTTACATCCCGCCTGATAACCACTTTCCTCTTTGCAGGAATGTAAATCTGGTAAGCTTTCGAGGTCTCGCTATAACCCACAAAGATGCCCTTGTCTGCAGTAGGTTCTAGCTTGGTCCTCTTCTCCTTGGGGACATAGGAATATGTAAGGCACCCAAAGATACGAAAGTGCCCAACATCAGGCTTCTTCCCAGTGAAAGCCTCCTCAAGAGTCACAATCCCCAAGGCATGATGTGGACTCCTGTTCTGCAAGGAAACAACAGCATTGCAGGCCTCTGCCCACAAAAATAAAGGTAACCCTTGATCGTGAAGCATGGCTTTGGCAACCCCTACAATGGATCTGTTCTTCCTCTCTGACACCTATTTTGCTTGGGGTTGTAAGGAACAGTGAACTCCCTCTTAATGCCTGCCTCAGCACAAAAATCGACAAACTCACCAAGAGTATACTCACCTCCATTGTCCGACTTGAGTACCTTGATCTTCCTGCCTGTCTGGGTCTCCACAAGAGCTTTGAACTCTTGAAACTGCTTGAAGGCCTCACTCTTGGTCTTCAAGAAATAAATCCAGGTCTTCCTGGAGTGGTCATCAATGAATAAGACATAATACTCAAAGCCACTCAAGGATACATGAGACATCCAACGACTCACATCAGTATGAATCAAGTCAAGAATCCCTGTCGATCCGCTGTCACTGCTGGGAAAAGGGGATTTGGCAAACTTCCCCATAGCACATCCTCTACATGTATTAAGGTGATCATAACTAAAATCTGGCACACCTATATCGTGAGTGAGGATCTCCGTAGAAGTCAGTCTTAGACTTTGAACCGTTTGGAGTAGGGATCCCGTCCGGGGTGTGGGTCCGGCTACCACTTAAATGACTATCTCTTCGGTCTCTGGCAAACTGATTGAAACTGCAAACATATACTTATTCACACGATACAGAATACATGACTGATGTATCAAACCAATATATGACACTGTGCGTAGCAAGGTAATAGACAGAATGCATACACTCGGGAAGTGTCGTTAGCAACACATCTATGGGGTATGCATGCAGGATAATCTGACCACCAAAGAAACAGTTCTTTATGGCAAGAATATCCCTTAACTTTCCGAAAGATACAATGAAATGCTAATAAAACAATTCATTAACATTCATTATAAGAGTAAATAATAAACTTGAGCATCATCAACACAATCACAGATAGCTATGGTGCATGAATGATACTATTAATAACACAGATTCATTAATCAAACGATATTCTGAAACTATACGCAGAATACACACAGTGTTGTCACAGCTAAACACATCATCCAATCAAAGGGGTTTTAACATGTATTGTATTACATATGCCAAGAGTATGATTCTTCAATTACAATGCAATATTGCCCTTCAGTCCAAAAAAGAGGAGCCAGTACTATGTACCCCACAGGGGTATTTATAGATTCAAGAAACGCCCTTTAGGCCTTCCGACGCTTCAACTTCCCGACGGTTCAGCTTCCTTGCGACCTTTGCCGAACATGCGACCTGCGACGAGAAGATTGCGACCTGAAGATTTGCGACCTGCGACTTAGTCGCCGGTGCGACTTGCGACCTGGGGGACAAAATGCGACCTGCGACCCAGCAGTTAAGCTATGGAGGTGGTCGCGTAATTGAGAGGTCTGGAGTGTCTATCTTCTTCTCCTTGAGGAAGTCTTGCTAGGCCTGGTAATCCGCTGCTATAGGGGAGACTAGAGAGGTTTCTTCTTTTAACCGATGCGTACATTCCAAAGCATTCGGTATCAGAGTCTCCTTCTTCTGGGAAATCTGGATGGATAGGGAGGCAAGCTTGGTATAAATTCGTACTGGAGTGACAAGCAGCCGGTTTAGGTTCTCTTGTGATGCCTCAAATTCTGGTGCGGCAGCAGCTTGCCTCAAGGGTTGCAGAAAGGACTGAATTTCCTGATCTACTTGCTCCCAGTCTTTAGTTTCGTCCAGTGCCCCCAATGACGGAATGTGATGAAGAGCGTTCATGGAGTCTATACCACTGATCAGGTGATTATATGCAGACACCACCTTGTCCAAGTCTTTGACCAGCTTGTCTTTGGATTGCATCTTCATTCGGATTTGTACTTTGGCGTCTTGTGTGTGACCCCAATCCTTCTTAGGCACATTTTCGGGAGCTTGCTGGTACTGCGCTGTCCAGTTTATCATTTTGTCTAAAGCTGCCGAGGCCTCCTTGAGCTGCTCATGCTTCACTTTGGTTTCCGCTCGTGCCTCTGCTAATGGGGCCACTGTTTGTTTTAGGGTGAGCATTTCTCTGTATACTTGCTGCATGGTCGTTTCCAATACGTCACATTCTTTCATGACTGCTAGTGGGACTTCATTGACTTGGGAAGGCTTTCTTTGGAGTTGTCGCACCTCACTCTCCAGCACTGCTTTCTCCTGTTCCGTTGCTTTTAGCCTGTTTTGCAAGGAGATAATCTCCCTGCTCATTCTAGTGACATTTTCCTCCGTAGCTGCGGCAAAAGCGGTACCTGCTGATGCTATCATTACAGGGTTAGTCCTTGTATCTGGGACTATGTCCTTTCCAGTGGCGACCGTAGATATGGCGGAATGGCTTTGTGCCAAGGCTTTTCTTCTCTCTTGCCGTATTTTGAAAGAGAATTGGTCAAATGTCAATCTAGTTAGATCGAAGACCTCTTCCTCTTGTTCCCCGGGAAACTCGTCATCAGGGAGGATACTTTTCTTGCCACTCGGAGGAATGTCCAGGGGAGATATGTCGATATCATCTATCAATTCATCCTCTTTATCCTGTGTTTGTCCTTTTCCTTTCTCCTTTTGCCGGCGCTCGGTTTCTGCCTTGTCATGTTCCTCCTTCTTCCTGCGTTCTGACTCTGCCTCTGCTTCTTTCTCTGCTTTTCTCTTTCGCTCTGCTGCGGCGGCTTGTTCTGCCTTCTTTTGACGATCGACTTTGTCAAGTTCTTCCTTAAGTGCTTGTTCTGCCGCCGCCTGTGCTTCCTTTTCCTGTCTTTCCTTTTCCTCAGCCTGCTTCTTTTTCCGCTCTATCCTGACATCTTTCTTACGTTTCTCTTCATCCTCCTTCATTTTCTTTTCCTCTTCCTTCTTGGCTTGGGCTTCTGCTGCCCTTTGCTGATCCGAGGTGTCAGGCCCTGTACTGGTCCGTGTTCTTTTATCTTTGGAGGAAGAAGCGCCTCCTAGTTTATGGCTCCTGTCTTCTAAATTCTGGTGATCATCTTCTTCTTGGTCAGAGTCGATCCCCGGAGCTAGATGCCTGTCTGCATTGTACCAGTTTCTTTTTTCGTCCTCTGCCGGACGCTCGACATGCTGATAACTCCATTTAAAATTGGCCCTTTTACAATGCTCCAGAACTATTCTGACTGGGTCATAAGTTCGGCAATCCGGATTTCTAAAGTGGTAACCTTTTATCTCTTCCCCTTCACGCCCTACTTCTCTGAAGTCCTTGACTGTATAAGCACCAATGGTGAGGGGTAAAGCGGGCCAAGGTTTCTTCTTCCCTTTGGAAAGGACATTGGAGAAGCCCGAGGTCATCTGGAAACATACCTCCTGTATGAGCACCTTATCGGTAATAAACTTAGGCAGAGCATGTGGTGCTTTGAATGTGCCAAATACTCGGATGATTGTAAATTCAGCGAATGGAAACCAGTGTGCCACCTGACCTAGTGTCTCCATTGCTCGCCAAGACATGCAGGGGGTGTCTTGACCAAATAGTTTCCCGTAAAGGGCGGGAATGAATATCTGAGAGATTTTCTCAATATCTGACTTGTACCTGGACTCCCAGAATACCTTCGTCTGCAAATGGATTTCCTGGGTCTGTTCGGAGTCCCAATTATGTGGCCATCCCTCAACATGCAGTTGGGCACAGACATCATCTAATAAATACGAAGCCATATAAAATTCTGACGACGTTCCCTCATCTGGAGCTAAAGCCGAAGCCAAATTTGTTTGCATTGAGCCCACTAATATGCCAGCCCAATTGAATCGAGTGCCATGTGCCGTTACGTGTTCCATAATGGTTGCCCATGCTCCGTTGAAAGTGGCGGCGTCCGAACGTCTATATACTCTGCACAGCATGGCGGCCACTAACTTATACACTTTCCTCAGATTGGCCACCGGGTACTCCTGGTCTTTCTTGACTTTAAATTTATCTGGTTCCGCCCACCATTTTCTGATTGTATCAACCATCGGTACTTCATTCGCGGAAAACCATCTCGGGTAAAATTTACCTCTGGTTGGGGTAGCGAGTAGTAGACCTGTGCTTTTGAGCTTTCCAACGTTGCAAAAGCTTTACCTCTACTATCTCGGATTGCGAAATTCTTAGGATCCGTCTTCTGTATGATCCAGTCTAACATTTCTGGGCACGGAAAGATGGCGGGATGTGACCCTGCTAGGTGCAATTTGGATCTCTTGACCTTCAGGTATACTTCCCGGTCCGGGAGATCTTCTGGAAACTCATCTTCTGGTATGGCGAACTCGCGGTATACTTCATACCACCTAAGGTTGTCCCCCTTTGCGAAGGTGCAAAGAGTGTCTCTGTATATTGGTGGAGGGGATGTTTGTATGTCTGTGTCTGACTCTTCTTCCACCACCTACCTACTCTTCTTTCGGGACACCCGGGGTGCCATGTTGCTAGAGTCGGAGAGGACCGGTATCGTGTCTGCTCCAAATTCACCTGTTTCATTCAGGAAGGAATCCCAGGATGAGAAAGACATGATGATAATGGCTAAATACAGTTTACGCATGCAGAGTTTAATTTAATGTTCTCTTGGGGTCGCAGGGTCGCTGATCTACAAAATACCTCACATGCGACCTCGCGACCTGGCAACTAGGTCACAGGGTCGCAGAGTCGCTAACAGAGGGTCGCGCGACCTTGCGACCGGGTCGTTGGGTCGCAGCTCGCACTTGGGCCTGCTGGGGGGTTTCGAGCGCGCGCAGTTTTGCGGATAATTTCTCCCTAACGGGAAACATGCGCCGCTGGAAAGGGTTTAAACTTGAAATAAGGCATAGCCATGAGGAATTGGGCAAGACACAGGTGACCCTGGGGTTTATGAGAAACAAAAACAACAATAAAACTCAACATAAACCCTACATCTTCACCAGAAAGCAATTAAGGCCGTGGGGAGGCTCAATAATGGCAAGAAATGCTGGGGAAGGAAACACAGGGAGGAAAAGGCAACTTACCCGGAAGAAAAATGCGCCAGTCGACCTGTCAGAGCAATTCCACGATTTTCGCCGCGAGTCACAAATGCGACCTAGCGACCTGCCCTTATAAAAAGGAGTCGCACGTGCGAGCAATAAATGAGGTCGCAAGTTGATAGTTTGCGACCTTGCGACCTCGCGACCTTAAGGTCGCTGGGTTGCAAGGTCGCTGAGTCGCTAATTCCCTTAATTACTTACTTTTGCGACCTTGCGACCTCGCGACCTTAAGGTCGCTGGGTCGCAAGGTCGCAAATTGCATGACTTCCGACTCTTGCGACCTGGCGACCTGGCGGTCGCAGAGTCGCATAGGTCGCATGGGTCGCAAATCATGGGTTCGCGACTTGGCGACTTGCTCTTAAAACTTTACTTAGCTTCTTCTTCTGGTTTCAAAGGGGCTCCAAAAAATTTAGAAGTGTGTGTTATTATCTTTTTTGTAATTTTTTTGGAGGGTGTTGTAGGGGCTACAACACACACCAATGGTGATCTCCCGCAATATCCTCAAGGCCCCATGATACATGTGACCCATCCTGTGATGCCAAATCGCACACAACTATGAACTGCTAGATCTGCTGTCGGTCCTATCTCTAGTACCGCTACTCAATGCCATCAGGGGCTGGAATGAGAACTTGTACACCTTAGCATGGTGCACTCCAATCACTCTAGCTGAAGCAACTAGAGTTCCCCTAGGATATATGAGCACTTGTCCACTCCTGAACAACACCTCATACCCTCAGTCCTCAAGTGTTGAAACGGATATTAGGTTCTTCTTCATTCGAGGCACATTTAGAACATCTGACACTTTCAAGGGAGGTTTGGGTTCCCTATCAAATGTTAATATTCCAACACTGACTGCTCTAACAATGTTGTCATCACCAAGTACTACCTCCATATCAGTATCACTCTCTGATAGCTCTGAGAAGTACTCCCTGACTCCTGTCATATGGCTAGAAGCGCCATTGTCAGCATACCAAATACTAGAAGATGCTCTGCTAGTAGAGGAGAGTGCATACTCCCTCTGAACCTATATGGCAGGTGATAGTAGATACTGCACTGGAGGCCTCACAAGCTATGAATCTAAACTCCCGATCAAAACTCTCTGAGAAGCCCTCTATCTCTGCAGAAGTTGCCATGGGTTTCTCTTTCCCTATCTTGTTTTTCTTCTCTGGACACGCAACAACATAGTGTCCCATCTTTTGACAGTTCCAACATTTGACTTTGGAATAGTCATTCCCTTTGTTCTGTTACTTGCGTTTACCTTTCCCTTTGCCTCCACTGGTGGAAGCACCCTTCTTTGCTTTGCCTTTCTTGCCTCTTGCCAAAATTCCACATTATCATCCTCCCCCCCCTATTTGGTTGCCCCTAGATGGTTCTTCCTGATCTCATTCTGAATGCAATCATCTCACAACCTCTCCCATTCAAGAAGGTTCTCCCATGCAACAATACCATCTACAAAACTCTCCCAAGACTTGGGAAGTCCATGCAAAGCTATCCTCACCAACATAGTGGGTGCAATGATCTCTCTTATGTCTGCCAACTCATCTCTCATCGAAGTGATCTTAGTGAGGTATGTTGTAGCACTGTCAGTCTTAGCCATTCTTATGGCCTTCAGTTTCTCCTTTAGGACCATCTTACGGTTCTCATTTGAGCTCTGGTAAAGTCCAGTCAAGGCTGTCCACATTTCATGTGCATAAGTCTTTCCTCTCACATGAGGAATGACATGATCTTTGACTCCATCCAAAATCAATCTTTTGGCCTTAACATTCTTTTTATTGAACTCTGCTAACTGTATTGGATCAATAGGAACTGCTAATGGGTGCTGGGTGGTAAGCACCATAATGCCCCAGACTTCTGCTTCCTCAAAGATACTTTGGATTCTATCCCTCCATGCAGTGTAGTTACTTTTCCCATCTAACCTGTCTTCAACCCTCAATCCCAAAGACATGATTCATTGTCCTATAAAACTGAAGTTTCAAATCTGGGTAAAGGTTTTCTGTTTTGTGTAAAAATCAGATTGCTGTAATTTTCACACTGCTGTCCCAAACTGCAATTTCCAGCCAACTAAGCTCTAATACCATGTAAAATTTCAATCCCCACTCTGGTTATCAGTTTTCACTTATCATTCCATGCATTTAATGTTAAATTCAAGCATGATAGAAACACTAAAATTTGGAACTGACTTTTATTTCTGAAAACACAAATTTAGAGATTTTACTACCGCTGGAAAATGCTGAAATAAATGCACAGTAAAAAAATAACAGCCACACAGAAAATGACAGTGATTTTTGGTCAATGTGACCCTGGAAAAACCCCCTACAACCCTTGGGGAAAACCGGTTTGAGAGCTTGTAACAACGGAACTTGTAGATTTGGTTTCTGTAGCAACAGGACTTGTAGATTGTTGGCTTAATAGCAAAAATGGCTTTAATTATAAAAATACACAAGAGGTATTTATAATAATATTTTATTAATATGATATGAATAAGATAAGATGTTTGAAAGTTACAATGAGGCCCTGCTTTTATACCTATGCAGGTGACCTTTCATGAACAGGCATGTCTTTTAGACATGCCTTTTCAGTTAACTAATGACTACTTAACATAATCCTAATTGATTATTTAGTAATTACATTTATTTGTATTTATTCTATTATTGACTATATTTATTACATTAGTTATGAATTAGATTCATAACATTGCCTTCTTCTCGAAAAGCTTTGTCCTCAAAGCTTAAAAGGATATTAATTTTCTCTACTTAAATAGCCTTCCAAGTTGCAATATATAACTATATAAGTTGTATTATACGACTTATGATAAACCGGATTAAAAAGGGCACGTCGTATCATCTAAAATAACTTGCCACCTGTTGATTCAAACGCTGCATAAACAACGGAGACCATGCAAACACGGAGTCAAAAAATTGCAGACAGCATTGGACACAAATTCTTTGAGCGTAAACAACTAATCGGATCAGTGAGTCTAGCTCCGTCTCGAGAAAGAAGGGAAAGTTACGCTACAAGTCCATTGTCAGATTCATTACGTTTTCAGAGAAAATAAAAAGACTGGAAAAGGAACACGATGGCAGTGTCATTATTCTATTTATTTTGAAAATGCAGCTGAACAATGAAGTTTCAACTTTCAAGATGTGAATTCTTCCTTACGGTAGACGATGGACAACATTAGTCGTCAGCCGTCAACCTTCATCATATCTCTTAAATTGACAGGATGGATATCAGACCTACAACCGGAAAAGAAGCATTCGACAATGATGCCAATGGCGCGTTGAGTAGGGTGATACTGGTCCCAGAACACATAGCTCTCCCTGTTTGGGCACACATTTGACAGCATAGTACAGAGGCCCATGCCATTATAAGGTCCTTGTCCGCAGCAAGTGTTCTTGGCCTCCGAGAATCCGAATAACTGAGGGTTGTTGAACAAATCCTGGTTCCGTCGAAAAGTGTGACCCATTGTAAAGATATGTGTAGAGTACTGATTGCTGAGCTTATTGTAGCGGCTTTCTGCAGCTGTGGAGCGCATTCACCATTAACTGATCATGTTGCCCTTTCTCCAGGAGAACAACCCAAAGGGCCCGTGGACAATACTAGAACCCTGCGCGCTCCGATCTCGTAAAATCACACGAGATACTTCTCATATTTGAAGATGATGAAGTTAGTATAAGAGGATAACGAGTACTCCATGCATCTCACTGTTCTTGGAGGAAGAAAGCAGAAATGTATGCATGGATAGGGCACCAGATTCGTCTGGAATTCCACATTCAGGGCACCGTCGAACCAGAGGGAGGCGGTCAAGAAAGAGATGACCTGTGAAACCAGTCTGTTGAGATTGGTGTACGTGGGCCGCTCTTTCTGGTGGGGAATTGAACAGGTCGACAGTCGTCATTTCCATGAATTACCAAGACGAAAACAAGAGGTGACACAATGAGCGGGCGAGCGTTGACTCTCCCCCATCACGCCGCCGTAGGATAGCAAAAGACAATCAGAACAACCAACACCACAGAACGGAAACCGACAATGAGCCTGACACAAGCAGAGGACATCACGACCACCACAGAAGAGAACGCAAAAGATACAACATATCGACACACACATCACACGTCGGATCAGAAGAGCCACTGCCGCCAAAACCATTAGAAAGCAATGCTTGTGAAAGACATGGACGCAATTCTTACCCTTTACGGGAAGGCACTTTCTACGAACACGACTTTTAGATAGGCATAATCCGCAGGGAAACCTGTTAGGGATTTGGCACAAGGTGCAGTTTGCTGTGAGATTAGCCTTTTCTGAATAGGACCAGATGGCTATTGGATTTCCCCCGATGATTTCAAAACGTTTTTTCCGTCCAGTGTCGATATCCATGTTGCTTGCCTCATCTTCTGCCATTTGTAGCGAATGTTTTTCTTTGAAAATAACAAGGAATGTCGAGACTGTGATATATTGATTGTATGGGATTGTGGCAGCAGCAGAGGCAAGTTTTAAATGGTGGAAGGCATAACCCTGTACCTTCTCTTGAAGACTTCTACACATTTGTTCTTTCCATTTAAGTTTTTTCCAAATATTGCAATCTCTCCTTCTCTGTTTGCTGTCTCTGCTCTTTTGTCTGTTGCAGATCAATTGTATTGGAATTTGATTTAACTAGATGAAAATACACATCAGCTTCATTTTTTTGTTTTTTTTTTTCTGTAGCTGGCAATGATATTTCTTGTATAAAAGGCACATTTATGTCCTGCGAAATATTTGTCTCCACATTTCCAACATTTCCCTTCTTCTTTACTTTCAATATTAGTTGGTTGTTTTTCTTTATTACGCATTGGTGGGGGAATGTATTTACTTGAATTTTCCATGGATGTTCTACTTGATTTTCCCTTGGCATAACTAACTGCCCTCTCATTATTAGGTCGTTCATAACCTTCTCCTTGCTTCAGGATTTTATTCAGCACTTTCTTATCATCAGTAACTTCATTTTCCCTTTTATCATCATTATTAGAATCGACCATTTTCGCATTTTCATAATTATGGATTAGTGCAGAAATTTTTTTACAATGTGCAGAAATTTTTTTATAACCGTTTGTGACTTCTGCACACGAATTCTCTAATTGCTGAAGCTTTTCTAGAATTTTATTAATTTTTTTACTTTCTTCACACGACTTTTCTAATTGCTCATAATTTCCACGTACTGGCATATAGTATGGTAGACTATATCCATAGGCTTGTAAACTACTTTCATAGGCTTCTAAGACGATATTATGTGCCATGGCTTCAATTTGGCTTTGATATGGATCTGATATGCTCTGATACCACTGTAACATCGGAACTTGTAGATTTGGTTTCTGTAGCAACAAGACTTGTAGATTGTTGGCTTAATAGCAAAAATGGCTTTAATTATAAAAATACACAAGAGGTATTTATAATAATATTTTATTAATATGATTTGAATAAGATAAGATGATTGAAAGTTACAATGAGGCCCTGCTTTTATACCTATGCAGGTGACCTTTCATGAACAGGCATGTCTTTTAGACATGGCTTTTCAGTTAACTAATGACTACTTAACATAATCCTAATTGATTATTTAGTAATTACATTTATTTGTATTTATTCTATTAATGACTATATTTATTACATTAGTTATGAATTAGATTCATAACAGAGCTCTTCCTTCTTTCTGAAATTTTTTATAGAGAAACTGAAATACACAGAAAAATTCAAGCATTCCCAAAATACAACTTATCTCGATTTCTGTGGTGAACTTCCACCTCGAAAATTGTGCCAATAGCAAAACAGAAAACAACAATAAATTATAGCAATTAATGCTGTACAGATGCCTCGGGAAATGTGCCCAGAATTCACTGTATGACTGTACGGAATGTATGGAAATGTATAGCAATCCTTCTCCTTGAAAAATGTGCCCAATTGCCTCGAAAAACATGCCCAGCTATGCCTCGAAGTTCGTGCCTTCAGCTGTTGATATTTCCTCCTCGAAAACTGTTTTGTACCTTCCTTGAAATGCATGCCAGTCTATGTTGTATGGATTTATGCCTTGGGATACGTGCCAATAAATGTTGTTGTACAGATTTGCTGAATGCCTCCTTGCTGCTCTCCTTCACTTCCTCCCTGCTCAGAAATTTTCTCCTTGCTCTCTCTTGCCTTTTCTCTCAAAATCTCATGAAAGATTGAATGTGATCTTTTCTCTTCTTCTCTCCTTTTACTGTAAATGACTTTTTGGGCAACTGATGCAGGAGCATGAGGCTTCGAGATAAAAGACTTCATTTTTATTCCAAAAATACAAAAAAAGTTTAGAAGCAAAGGAGTGGGTTCCTTTAGCCGACAATTTACAGTTTGAGTAGATAGAGATTTGACTAGTATTCAAGGATTTGGATTGTTGTAATTGATTCATTGAATTTAGTTTTAATTGATAATTTTAGGGAGAATATCGTGTAATAGGATTTTATTCAAAATTGGACAAATTCGATCCTTTTGAATCGGATCGAATTGATTGTATGAACATTATTTATATGTAAGTTTGAAATGTAATAAGAGGAGGATTTGATTGTAAATGAATTGAATAAAATACCTAAATTCCTCTGCATTTCTTTCAATACTACGTAACTGTCTAATTTAGAGGTTTATATATATGTGTCACTGTTAAAGTCTACGGGTTTTTTAAATTAAATCAAGAGAGGATCGGAACCATCCGATCTAAGTATCAAGGATATTCGATAGTAATCGCATCAGAAAGCAATATGTGCCTTATCATTCCAACCGAACTGAAAGTTTTAACCATAATTTCGAAATTCCAGAAATCGAGTTCGTCTCATCAGTTAAAGATTCGACGGCCCTCACATCTAAATTGGTGATCAAACGATTTTCGCATAGAAATATGCACACGGGTTAGTTCACTTTTTGCATGCGATGATTCTATAAAATTGAATTAAGAGCTTACTTGATTGCAGTTGTTCAAATGATTCGACAGTTTTTAGATGCATGTGTTTTAAGTCTTTAAATGGATGCGATATAGTTTTATAATTAAGAGTTTAATAAAAGGTTTGGGTCTGCTGCCATAACAAAAGGAAGTGCAAAGCGATTATAAGTTGTGTTTGATTTTGCTATTGTTGGAGAAATGTAAAGTTAATGCATTTATTTGTAAATAAATATAAAAAAAAAGTTTTGTGAATGACTGATAAGGACCAAGATCAGTATAAAACAGATTTAGTTCTTGATTTAGGAGCAATTGTCTCTAAATTTGAGAGCTTATCATTAGGATCTGCAACCAGCCCACCATTAGTGGTATCATAGTAGTCTTTAGACACTGAGCAAGATCTCAAAGATCATGAAAAGAAATCCAACATGGCTTACAGAGTTGGAAGAGGAGGTGGTGCTGGTCGAAGAAGAGGAAGACCAGTTGCAAATGCTGAAGTGATGGAAGTTATGCAATAGATGCAAGCCAGATTAGAAGAAATGGAAGTGGGAAATCAAAGAAATGGAGATGTTGGAGATGTCAGTGAACCTGAAGTTGAATTTGCAGAAGAGGGAGAACATGCAAAAGTTACTCCTGAAATGAGATTTTTTAAATCAGTGTTGGGATCCACATCTAAATCCAGACTTAAAGTTTCGGTTTTTACAGGAGGCTTAAACCCAGAAGAGTTGATAGATTGGGTTAATGACATGGATAAGTTCTTTGATTATGAAGAAATGGAAGAAAGAAAAAGAGTGAAATTTGCTGTCACAAAATTGAAAGGACATGCAACACTTTGGTGGGATGGAGTGCAGGCAGAAAGAAGGAGACTTGGTAAGCAGCCAATAAAGAATTGGAACAGAATGGTGGCAAAGTTGAGACGTAAGTTTTTTCCAAGTGATTATCAACTTTCATTATTTAGACAGATGCATAACCTTAAACAGAGGTCAATGACAGTCAAAGAATATATAGAGGAATTTTACAAAGTGAGCATAAGAGTAGGACAAATTCAAGATACAACAGAGAAGATTGCAAGATATATAAATGGTCTCAGAATGGAGATACAAGATGAAATAAGTCTGCTGTCTCCTAAAACAGTGGAAGAGGCTTATCAAATGGCCTCGAAGGCTGAAGAAAAACTCATAAGGAAGCAATTTTCCAGAGGAAGAAGTAATTTCCGAGGAAGAGGAAGTCAAGGTGGTAGAGGAAGATCTACAACACCTAGAGAAGGAGCTCGCAGCAACTCAAGTCAACATACACTCACAAAAGGTAATGCAAGTGGCGGAAGGATTTTTTCCAGAGGAAGAGGAGGTAGAGGCAGAGGCAGAGGAAGAGAAATCAGATGTTATAGATGTAATAAGCTTGGGCACAAAGCTTATGAATGTCCAGAGAATGTGGGGACAAATCAGAGAAATGTAATTGTTGCTCAGAATGAAGAAGAAGCAGCAAAAGTGCTAGAAGCGGCAAAATTGCTAGAAGCAGAGAATATACCAGAGAAAGGAGAATCTTTGGTAGTTAACAAAGTTTTGTTAAAACCAACAAAGGAAAACTTTGTTTAGAAGTGTGTGCAAAGTTCAAGGAAAATGTTGTCAAATGGTAATTGATAGTGGCAGCACTGATAATTTGGTCTCTACAGAAGTGGTGGAGAAATTGAAATTGAAGACAAAGAAACATCCAACACCCTACAGTGTCATGGCTTCAGAAAGGACATCAGCTGTTAGTGAATGAACAGTGTGAAGTGGAATTCCAGTTAGGCAGCTACAAAGCCAAAATTATGTGTGATGTAATGCATATGGACGTATGTCGCATATTGTTGGGTAGAGGTTGGCAATATGACAGAGGAGCTATGCATGATGGGAAAAAGAACACATACAAGTTTTGTAAAGATGGTGTCAATCATACATTGTTGCCTATAGAAGAAGAAGATGCATCAAATAGAAGATCTGATCCAAAAGCTTTATTACAGAGTGGAAAAGAATATCTGCAGCAAATTGAAGATGATGAGGTAAACTTTGCATTAATTTGCAAACCCAAGGTAGTAATTACTTCCACTAAAATTTCTGATTTACCAATTGAAATTCAAGAGATGCTGGAAAATTACTGTGATATCATTGTAGATGATTTGCCTAATAAATTACTACCTATTAGAAAGATCAACCATCATATAGATTTGATTCTAGGAGAAAATTTGCCAAATAAAGTAGCATACAAGATGACTCCCACAGAAAATGAAGAAATCAGGAAGCAGGTGCAGGAATTGCTAGATAAAGAACTGACCAGAGAGAGTTTGAGTCCTTGTGTAGTGCCAACAGTGTTGAGTCCAAAAAAATATGGAGGTTGGAGAATGTGTACTGACTCGAGCAATCAACAAAATAACAATCAGGTATAGATTTCCTTTACCCAGAATTGAAGATTTGATGGATTGTTTAAGTGGGGCAAGATATTTTACAAAATTGGATTTAAAGAGTGGCTATCATCAAGTTAGGATAAGAGAAGGAGATGAATGGAAGACAACTTTTAAAACAAATGAAGGACTGTATGAATGGATGGTAATGCCGTTTGGATTATCAAATGCCCCTTGTACATTTACGAGGCTTATGAATGAAGTACTGAAGGAATTTATTGGTAAATTTGTCATAGTATATCTGGATGATATATTAATTTACAGCAAATCTAAAGAACACATGAGACATCTGAACTATGTATTAAGGAAGTTGCATTAGGAAAAGTTGCTGGTAAATTTAAAAAAATGTTCATTCATGAAGGAAGAGTTGATATATCTAGGCTTTGTTGTTTCTGCTGATGGATTGAAAATGGATCCAAAGAAGATAAAGACAATCATAGAATGGCCTTCACCTAAGAGTGTTTTTGAGGTAAGAAGCTTCCATGGTCTTGCTAGTTTTTATAGAAAATTCATAAGGAATTTTAGTAAGATCAATGCTCCTATTATTGAAACCATAAAGAAGGACAAACAACCATTTAAATGGATTGATGAAGCAGAAAAATATTTCTAGTTGTTGAAGCGAAAGTTAACAGAAAAGGCCATCTTAGTTTTCCCTGATTTTAACAAACTTTTTCAAGTGAAATGTGATGTCAGTGGAGAAGCTATTGGAGCTGTGTTAAGTCAAGGGGACAGACCTGTAGCTTATTTCAATGAAAAATTGAATGAGACAAGAAGGAAATATTTTTCTTATGACAAGGAATTTTATGCAGTTGTGTAGTCATTAAAGAAGTGGAGACATTACTTGATGTCTAAAGAGTTTGTGCTTTATTCAGACAATCATGCATTGCAGTATATTATGCAACAACCAAAATTGAATCAGAAACATGCAAAATGGGTAGAGTATCTTCAATGTTTTAGTTTTGTATTGAAACATATAACTGGCCAAGCAAACAAAGTAGCAGATGCCTTAAGTAGAAAAAGCATTTTAGTTCAAGAAAGTCAAAATTCAAGTATTGGGTTTTTGTAAATTTATGTAGATGTTCTATGCTTGATGCAACTTTACTTTTCACTACAACAATCACATAAACAATCAAGTAAAATGCTGATAGAACATACCAGTGGATCTATAGAAGACCAACTAGAAACAGAAAAATGTGGTGGTGCGTTACGACGGTAAATAGGATGCTTCAACTAGCAAAGTTTCCTTGGTCAACCAACCCAGCATGTGTCACAACAACCCTCAAAACAGCCACACGGTCAACTCAAAGTCAACCCTAGAAAAGTCAACGTTGCCCAGAAAAGTCACGGCAGCAACAACAGCAGCACCAGCAACAACGACAGCAACATCAACAGCAATGGCAACAACAGCAGCAGCAACAAGTAAAAGTCAACACAACACGGTCTACGGTCAACCTTTTGACCTTGGTTCTTGTGCCAATATGTACGGCCTTCCAAAATTGAAGTCTCCACCAAAATTCAGCTTCTTTAGACCATGCGTTGACGAAAGTCAACGCTGGTCAAACTTGTGTGGAAACCCTAGCTGCTGCAGTTTTCCTCTTCATCCTTCTTTCCCACATGTGAACCGAAACTGCCTTTAGGAGATCGAACCAATCAGAAGAAGAGAGATGATGAGTGAGGATGAGATGATGAGAAATGTCCTCCAACGTTGACTATTTATATCAATCACTGAGATGTGTGACACATTTGCTGGGGGTGTAAAACCTTAAGGCCGACCTACACATATTTTGAAAGTATTAAAAATAAATTCAAAATAATGTTCTGCTCATCGGATCAAGATCATCTTTAGATCGATCTTGCACCTCTTCGAAAAAGAAACCCAACAAAAATATTGGTGTCTTCATCTGAGCATCACAACATGGAGTTTGGACCTAGTTGTCCAATTTTAACACTCTCTCTCAACTAGGGAGAACTCCATCCACTAGTGCAATCAAACATCGTGCGTCATCCTGTCGTAACTTGCTTTGCTGGCCTCTTTATTTCAGAATAGAAGTGGGTTAGTCACAAAGACATCATTCTCGGCTGATAGATTCAGCCCAGAGGTCTGAAACCTCTATAGGACTCACAAAGAGTCTCATACCAACTCGGAGTTGGTTTATCTTACCCGAAGTCAGTAGGAGGTCCAAAACCTCACTTGGACTCAAGAGAGTCATATATACTAACCCGAAGTTAGTCTCACTGACCTGAAGTCAGTTGGAGGTCCGAAACCTCACATGGACTTAAGGAGTCACATACGAGCCCGAATTTTGTTTATCTGACCCAAAGTCAGTAGGAGGTCCGAAACCTCACTTGACTTGATCCCAAATCAAGTGGTTGGACACGTGTCATCCTAGATAGAGAGTATGGCAATTTCTGACGCATCCATTAGTCTTTGCAACTAGTCTCTAGCTTTTCCCACCTCATTGGCCAAATGAGAGGTGCTTCCCATGAGTCCAAAACTCAAATGGGTAGGATGCATATGGGGCATAGATCATGAGAGGCGAACCAACTCAATCATCATAACGGTGGGCCCCAAGCACACCAACAAGGTTCAGCAAGCATAGCCTTGTGGTTGCTTATAGCTCCGAGAAGCTATCCCCAAAGCCCCCCAGAGCTCCCAGAGCTCATCGTCCAACAAGACCCTCAGAATAGGGTCGTTCCACGATACCAATATTCTCACGGAAGGTTAGGAACATGACCTTCCCCAAGGGCATTGTGAGAATATCCATGGCCTGCTCATCAGTTCCTATATGATCGAGCCTTACGGCGCCTTGCTATACCATATCCTAGATAAAGTGGTACCAACCATCAACATGCTTGGATCCTTCGTGGAACACAAGATTTTATGACAAATGAATCCCCCTCTAGTTATCACAAAGGATAACGGTGGCATCTATCACATGCTTGAACAACTCACTGAAGAGCTTTCGCAACCAAGTGACTTCACAACAAGCCATACATGTTACAATGTATTCGGCCTTAGCGGTGCTCAAGGCTACTGACTTCAGTTTCCTGCCCGAAGCAGATCTACGTGTGAAGTAGCATCCAGACTTGCTCTTGCGATTCACCACACTACCAGCCCAATCGGCATCAGTATATCCATGGAGTGCCATACTCCCGATAGTGTATCTCAACCCATGGTCTATTGTGCCTCAGAGATATCTCAAGAGTTTCTTGGCACCAACCTAGTGAATGTTATGATCAACCATGTGTTGACTCAAAGTGTTCATTGCACAACATACGTCCGGACGGGTGTTCACTAAGAACATCAGGGCCATTACGAGTTGACGATAATTAGTAGGATTTGCTAACACGGGCCCAACAACGTTGCCACTCTACTTGTTAATGTTGAGCTCCATCAGTGTCGTCACGGACTTACAATCCACTGTACTAAATCTTTCCAGAAGCTTCACAATGTATTTTCCTTGAGAAAGGAAAATCTTGCCAGGTCTCTGCGAGACCTCCAGGCCTAGGAAATAGTGCATCAGTGCTAGGTCTTTCATTTCGAACTCAGTCGCGAGCTCCCTCTTGCACTGATGAATGAGAGGGTCAGCACCTGTCAGGAAGAGGTCATCCACATACAGCACTAGAATGAGAGGCTTCCCCTTGACAACCTTGAAGTAATGGTTCGGATCAACATTACTTCAAGTGAAGCCCAGCTTCATCAAGTAGCTATCTATCTTTTCGTACCAAGCTCTGGGTGCTTGCTTCAGCCCATAGAGGGTTTTTCTTCAACCTGCAGACATGGGTGTCCTGATCCTGGACTTTGAACCCCAGAGGTTGCTCCACATATACCTCTTCCTTTATCGCACCATGTAGAAATGCGGTCATCACATCCATCTGATGAAGACTCCATCCTTGCGTAGCAGCAAGGGCTATAGTAGATCGAATGGTGGTATATCGGGCCACAGGTGCAAATATGTCATCACAGTCTATGCCTTCCTTTTGAGAGAAGCCACGGGCAACGAATCTTGCCTTGAACTTTTCAGCACTTCCATCAGATCCATGCTTGATCTTGTAGAGCCATTTCGAGGTGACAGCTGCTTTGTCCTCTGGTCTTCGAACCACATCCCAAACATCATTCTTCATTATGGACTCATACTCTTCGTGCATAGCATCCTTCCAGACTTGATGCTTTACGGCTTCCTTAAAGGATCCTGGCTCAGATTGTACAATAGTAGTCATGTCTACTAGATACCCTTGGTATCTACTCGACTTCTTGCTTTCATGGAACGTCCCCCTTGGGGCCGCATGACCCTCAACATCCTCGAGAGTGTGCCTGAGCCATGATGGTCTCTTTCCCAGTGAAGGAGGTGGATCAATCAGGTCCATTGGTCCTTCAACATCAGGCATCGTCTCATCCTTTGGTTCCTCTTGATTTCTAGGCCTTGCTTCATGATCTTCCTCAGATCTCGAAAGATTTACTACTTTCCTCAGGGAAACATCTTCATCAAAGGTGACATCGTGGCATATCTCCACTTCCCTTTGACCAGGCACATAGACTCTATAGGCCTTCGAAGTTTCACTATAGCTCACAAACATTGTGGTCTCCCTCTTGATGCTAGCTCCTCTGCAAAATTTCTTGAACTTGTTCGACTCATATTCAGTGCCATTATTGGTTTGTCGGATATCATCTCATGTCATTGCTCCTAGTGGACTTCCTCCAACCTAGTAGAGTGTATCAATTCTAGACCCAAACGTGATAGATTCCTTGAAGCTCTTCTTCCACATGCGCACCTTGCCATCAGTGAATGCCACATTGAAACCTTTGTCTTCCATGGCCGATATAGACACAAGGTTCTTCTTCAAATTAGGTACATAGAGTACATACTACAAGTGGAGGACTTGACCTTGAGACAAGTGGAGGGTCACAGTCCCTGGCCCTGGCCCTTTCACAGAGAGGGCAGATACAAGAATGAATTCATTTCTTTCATCAACAACATTTGATTCCTCGTACCTGGAATTTCTTGACCTTTTGAAAGGTTGATCATTTCCGCCGAAGGGAGCCTTCCTCTTTTTCTGGAACCTGTTGTTCCTTTGATTGCCATCCCTCCGGTTGTTGTTGTTGTTATCATCATCAGGAGAATCCTTCTTGAAAGGGCATTCTCTAGCATAGTGACCTGGCCTATGACAAGTGTAACACTTGCTCTACTTTCCTTGTGCCCCTGCTCTTCCTTTGTTCTTTGGACCATCAAAGTTCTTCTTTCTAGAATGAGCAGCATAGGTAACATTCCCTTCATTTTCATACTCCTTCATTCTTGTCTCTTCTTGAACGCATCTCGACACTACCTCGTCAAATTCAAATATCACATTATTATTAAGAATGGTAGTGTTGAACACATGCCATTTGGATGGGAACCCTCCAAGTGTGGTGAGTACCATCTCTCGATCAACTATTGTCTTCCCAATAGCCAGTTGATTGTTCCCGATCTCGGTCAGCTTCAGAAAGTATGATTGGACAGACTCATCCCTGCCTTTCTTTAGATTCTTCAATTGATTCTTGAAGAATAACAGTTGATTTGCATTGTTAGCCTTGAACATGAGGATCAATTTATCATACATCTCTTTGGATGTGCCTAGCTTAGAGATGTAGGCCACCAGACTCTTATGAATGGATTCCCTGATCATCAGCTTTGCTTTGATCTCCCCCTTCTTGTACTTTGTTTTGGCAGCAACAGTAGCAATGGATGGAGGTTCTTGGATTTTACCCTGCACATAGTCCATGACATCTTGGTCTTCCAATTTGAGATCCAATATCATCTTCCAAGCATGGAAGTCATCCTTCCCAGTCAATTTGTCATCCTCCTTGAAGCCATAGTTTGTGGAACCCATTTCCTTCTTCGGTGATTGCTACAAATAGGGCTTGTCTTCACCTCAGCTCTGATACCATGTAAATTTATGTAGATGTTCTATGCTTGATGCAACTTTAGTTTTCACTACAACAATCACATAAACAATCAAGTAAAATGCTGATAGAACTTACCAGTGGATCTACATAAGACAAACCAAAAACAAAAAAATGTGGTGGTGCGTTATGGCGGTCAATAGGATGCTTCAACCAGCAAAGTCTCCTTGGTCAGCCAACCTAGCATGTGTCACAATAGCCCTCAAAACAGCCACACGGTCAACTCAAAGTCAACCCCAAAAAAGTCAACGCTTCCCAGAGAAGTCATGACAGCAACAGCAGTAGCACCAACAGCAACGGCAGCAACAGCGACAGCAACAAGTAAAAGTCAACGCAGCACGGTCTACTGTCAACCTTTTGACCTCTGTTCTTGCGCCAATATGTACGGCCTTCCAAAATCAAAGTCTCCACCAAAATTCAGCCTCTTTGGAGCATGCATTGACCAAAGTCAACGCTGGTAAAACTTGCGTGGAAACCCTAGCTACATCAGTTTTCCTCTTCGTCCTTCTTTCCCACGTGTGAACCGAAACTGCCTTCAGGAGCTCGAACCAATCAGAAGAAGAGAGATGATGAGTGAGGATGAGATGATGAGAAATGTCCTCCAACGTTGACTCTATTTATATCAATCACTGAGGTGTGTGACACATTCGCTGGGGGTGTAAAACCTTAAGGCCGACCTGCACATATTTTGAAAGTATTAAAAATAAATTCAAAATAAATGCTCTGCTCATCGGATCAAGATGATCTTTAGATCAACCTTGCACCTCTTCGAAAGGGGAACCGAATAAAAATATTGGTGTCTTCATCTGAGCATCACAACATGGAGTTTGGACCTAGTTGTCCAATTTTAACAGTTTTGATTTTCTTAAAGAATTGTATAAAACAGATTTGGATTTTAAAGAGGCATTTGAAGCATGCAGAAATCCTGTTTTGTTTGACAAAAGTAAGTGGCTGGATTTTTTCTTACAAGAAGGTTTGCTATTTAAAAGAAATCAGCTGTGCATACCAAATTGTTCTATGAGAGAAAATTTAATTAAGGAGAAACACAATGGTGGACTTTGTGGACATTTTGGTGTAGACAAAACTTATGAACAACTGAGTCATTTTTATTTTTTGGCCAAAGATGAGATCTGAAGTGGAGAAGTATGTGCGAAATTGTAAAGTTTGTCAGTATGCAAAAGGAAGGAGTCAAAACACATGTTTGTATGTTCCATTACCTATTCTAGATAGACCTTGGGATATGGTAAGTATGGATTTTGTTTTGGGTTTACCTAAAACACAGAGAGGGAATGATGCAATTTATGTTCGTCAAGGTTGTCATTGATGTCAATATGGCATTATTGGGATGGAAAATATTCTTGTGATGTCATAACCTCAAATATATTATGATGATGTCCTTACTCTTGATGAAGGAGTCCTTATTGATGCTCATAGTGACTCTTGATGAAGAAGCTCTCCTTGTGATGATTTAGACCTTGCTCATAGTGACTCTTGATGAAGAAGCTCTCCTTGTGACGATCATGCTGCATATAGTTAATGACCTATTGCTGTACTATCTTGATGACATGGTGACATTGATGGCACACATGATGACATATATGATGGCATGGAAAATGAAGGAATTGGAGATCACTTGATGATGAAAGACATAACAAGTGGAGACCTCACTTAAAAACACTTGGTGATGTATGACAATGAAGAAGCCCTTGCTGTCCATCACCTTTTGCACTAATTAATGATCAGTCACGTTAAAAAAAATGTTTTTCACTACCTTATAGGCAACCTCTCAATATGATTCCTATACCATCTTTTAGAGCATAATTTTGCCTTTCCAATGAGCCCTTATTTGTCTCAAAAATCCTAGTAGTTTGTGAGATAATCAATTTTTAAGTTAAGAAAGTTAATTCTGAGCCGACCTGTGCTAGCCTCTCATGTCGGCCCTTCACCCAACAGTCACGTTTTTTCGTGAGGATAGACTACTATAAATATGTGGCTAGGATACTCGCATTTCCACAGAACAATGATCTTGGATTCTTCTGAAGTTTTGGTGAAGAGTAATCATAGAAGTACAGAACAAGTAGTTGTGATCTAAAGGCCGAGAAGGAAATAACTTAAGGATATAACTGTTTGGGTTACCTGTGTCAAGGGTTATGTACAAATTTAAGACAAGATAATACTACAGAACTCGTGGAACCTCAGAACAATACTTCAGTCCACCTACAACAAATCACAATCCATGACAAAACACTTCGGATCACCTACAACATTTCTATTTTGACTTTGAGCAACCCGGACTAGTGTTACAAAGCTTTGAACCAGAATTGTGAGCTCTGATCTGTGAATCTAGGGCATGTAATTCAGCCTCTTTTGCTCTGCTACTAGGGCATTTCTGTGGACATATTTCAACACTCTTATTAGGCTTTTTTGGTGCACAGTTCGGTCTTGTGATCTCAGATTGATTTGGAGCTCAGATTTGCAAATTTTTTGTGGACAGATTTTTGTGGAGCCCGGATTTGTGGGAGGAGCTACAACAATTGGTGGAGATTTCACATTGTGATCAATTACCTCTTTGAAAGCCCAGACTTATAGTTCAGATTATTGACCTGCTAACTCAGTTTGAGAAGAACTCAGACCTTTTACAGTTGCTTGTCTTTAGACCTCTGGACTGTGAAGGACTCATGAAGAGTTTAATGGCATGAAATATCTTTGAACTATGAAGGGGTTGCATCAGTTAGTTACAAGCCTTAACCAGGACCAGACTAATATTGTAGCAAGAATAGTCCTAAAACAAAGTAAAGATTTTGGACTAGTCACATAAGAGATACAACCCTGTGACTGCGTGGAGAAGCTTGGACAGTCACCATTATAGCTTGAAATTGTGGAGCAGTCTAAGGAAAGTGAGAAGATTCTGGTGTGGCTTGTTCCAGCACTAATACTAGTCATTGGGTAAGGCTTGAATAGTGGTTTTGGGCATCATATCTGGAGCAGTCCCAAGGCAGAATTATGCAAGATTTTGGAGTCTCCTTTAGAAGACTTATGGAGACCTATTGAAGACATCTTGAAGCAGCTATTGAAGGAGCATTGATTCTTGGAGAATCTCTAGTATTGTTGGAGGTCTCTTGAAGTCCAGTGTGTAGATTTGACTTGTTGATAAGTGAAAACTTGGGCTGCTTAATGAAGACCCCTTGAAGGTTGATATGGATATCTATTAACATCAATCTTGGAGCAACTTGTGAAGACACTCTTGAAGAATCTTCAAAGACATCTTGGAGTACCTTGAAGACATATTGAAGATCTTGTGGGGATAATGTTGAAGATGATGATGCATTGATGAAGCCATCATGAGGTAACTTGGAGAAATTGTTTGGGTACGATGAAGAGCAATGGTGACACCTTCTAAGAAGAAAAAGTTGTCAATGATGATGTAATGTGGAGACTACAATGAAGACTAAGTGAATATTGACAGGGCTCATTGAAGAAGACATTGGGAGCCGTGAAGTATAACCAAATATATCTTGACGAATTGAAGCCGGAGGTTGGAGCCTCATAGAGACAAGGTTGGTGCCTTGGAAGATAGGGTTGGAGCCCTAAAGGATAGGAGTCCTCAAGAGACCAAGTTGGCGCCTGTACCAGATATAGGGTTGGAGCCCTTAAGGTTGGTCCCTCAGAATTGACAAGGTTGGAGTCTTGGAAGTCCAAGTCGGTGCTTGGCAAATATAGGTTGGAGCCTAGGAGATTGAAGATTGGTGTCTTCATCTAGGGTTGGAGCCCTACATATATTGTACTTGATTTATTGTAAAGAAGAAATTAATAAAAGCATTTATTCTTATTGTTCATTTTGTGTTCTAAATATAAGTGATCTAACTGGTAAAAATAACAATTGTAAGAAATACTGATTCACCCTCCTCTCAGTATTTCCAACAATTTATGTTGTAGTTGACATATTTTCTAAAATGGCATATTTTATTCCATGTTATAAAACCAGTGATGCTACTCATGTTGCTAATTTGTTTTTCAAAGAGATTGTAAGGTTGCATGGGTTACCTAAAAGCATTGTCTCTGATAGGGACACCAGATTTGTTGGTCATTTTTGGAGGACATTGTGGAAAAAGCTTGGTACTAAACTAGGTTTCAGCTTAGCTTATCACCCTCTGACTGATGGACAGACTGAGGTGGTGAACAAAAGCTTGGGTAATCTTTTGAGAAGCCTTGCAGGTGAACATCCTAAACAGTGGGATCAAATTTTGGCACAGGCTGAATATGCTTATAATGACTCTCCTAACAGGAGTACAAAGCAGAGTCCATTCCATATAGTTTATGGAATGCACCCAAGAGGAGTGTATGAATTAAGAAATTTGGGAAAAGCAGAGATGAGAAGCGCTAAAGGAGAAGATTTTGCTTCAGAAATTCAAGCAATACATGACTAGGTAAAACAACAGTTACAAGATAGCAACATCAAGTACAAGAGCAGAGCAGATATGAAGAAAAGAGAAGTTAATTTTGAGGTTGGAGATTTGGTTCTAGCACACTTGAGGAAAGAAGGATTTCCAAAAAGGGCATATAATAAGTTGGAATTTAAGAAAATTGGGCCATGTACAGTATTGAGAAAATTTTCTGCAAAAGCATATGAAATTGAATTACCCCCTGACATTCGAATATCTCCAATTTTCAATGTTGCTGATTTGTACAAGTATGAAGACAGCGACACGGATGATACAACTGAAGGCAAAGAAGAGATTGATTGGTTGAAACAGTTACCCACAGCAAAAACATTGCAGCCAGAGAAGATTTTAGATAAAAGATTGTCTAAAAAGACAAGAGGACGGGATTATTTTGAGTATTTGATTAAGTGGAAAGATCAACCAAGTGCAAAGGCTACTTGGATGACAAAAACCATGTTACAGAAATTGGGCAGTTCTGTAGGGAAACTCATGGACAGGAGCCCATGAAATTTTTTGTCTTGAGGAGTCTTATGCAGTAGCATGAGGCTTCGAGATAAAAGACTTCATTTTCATTCCAAAAATACAAAAAAAGTTTACAAGCAAGGGAGTGGGTTCCTTTAGCCGACAATTTACAATTTGAATAGATAGAGATTTGACTAGTATTCATGGATTTGGATTGTTGTAATTGATTCATTGAATTTAGTTTTAATTGAGAATTTTAGGGAGAATATCGTGTAATAGAATTTTATCCAAAATTGGACAAATTCGATCCTTTTGAATTGGATCGAATTGATTGTATGAACATTATTTATATGTAAGTTTGAAACGTAATAAGAAGAGGATTCCAAAAATACAAAAAAAGTTTACAAGCAAAGGAGTGGGTTCCTTTAGCCGACATTTTACAATTTGAATAGATAGAGATTTGACTAGTATTCATGGATTTGGATTGTTGTAATTGATTCATTGAGTTTAGTTTTAATTGAGAATTTTAGGGAGAATATCGTGTAATAGAATTTTATCCAAAATTGGACAAATTCGATCCTTTTGAATTGGATCGAATTGATTGTATGAACATTATTTATATGTAAGTTTGAAATGTAATAAGAAGAGGATTTGATTGTAAATGAATTGAATAAAATATTTAAATTCCTTTGCATTTCTTTCAATACTACGTGACTGTCTAATTTAGAGGTTTATATATATGTGTGACTGTTAAAGTCTACGAGTTTTTTTAATTAAATCAAGAGAGGATCGGAACCATCCGATCTAAGTATCAAGGAGACTTGATAGTAATCACATCAAAAAGCAATATGTGCCTTATCATTCCAACGAGACTAAAAGTTTTAACCATAATTTCGAAATTCCGGAAATCGAGTCCGTCTCATTAGTTAAAGATTCGAGGCCCTCACATCTAAATCAGTGATCAGACGATTTTTGCATGGAAATATGCACACGAGTTAGTTCACTTTTTGGATGCGATGATTCTATAAAATTGAAATAAGCACTGACTTGATCGCAACTGTTCAAATGATCCGACGATTTTCGCAAATTTAGATGCATGTGTTATAAGTCTTTAAATGGATGCGATATAGTTTTATAATTAAGAGTTTAATGAAAGGTTTGGGTCCGCCTATAACAAAAAGAAGAGAAAAGTGATTATAAGTTATGTTTGATTCTGCTATTGTTGGAGAATGTAAAGTTAATGCATTTATTTGTAAATAAATATAAAAAAAAGTTGTGAATCACTGATAAGGACCAAGATCAGTATAAAACAGATTTAGTTCTTGATTTAGGAGCAATTGTCTCTAAATTTGAGAGCTTATCATTAGGATCTGCAACCAGCCCACCAGCAACCCTAAGATCTAATGGCTTAGATTCATTTAGATCAAGGGATGAGAATAAATATGCATTTAATTGTCATTTTCTATTTTTTAGCTCACCCACTTAGCCTTTTATTTCCATAGTCACTTTTTCACTTTTTAATTGTTCATTGACTTTAATAAAGTCACTTTAAAATTAGAATGTAACTTTATCACTTATTAAGTCACTTTTAAATTAGACTGACTTTACCACTTATAAAGTCACTTTAGGAGAAGAAGAGTACAATAAAGTGGACACTTTTCCCTAGGCAAAAGATCAAAGCCTTAGGGAACCACTTGTCCTCTAGTACCCAAAATTTAACAAAGAGGGAGGATTTGTTTGTTTCTGGACTATAGCTAGTACCAATGGATGCTGAACCTAGTGAAAATCTAGTGAGAAAAAGAGGAAAGCTAGATCACACTCCAAACCAACCAAAAAGTTCTGAAGATGTGTCTTGCTGGCAAGTTTTTGGACAGTCTTCTATTCAACTCTAGTTTTCAATATTGTGCAACTTTTGCATGTATTTAGGCATCTATTTTAGGATATATAATAGACATATATTCATAATTATTGGAAAAAAATGCCATAAGCATAGAATGCATATGTGCTGGACTTATGATGGAACTAGATCAACTATGTAAGAGTTCTGACTCGTAAACCAGATTTTGCTTTTTAATAGAAAACCTATATAACCATCTCTTTGAAAAAAAAAAAACATTGTTGTAAATATATCTATGTTAATGCAAGGTACATTTTTCAAACAAAAATGTAATGTGTGATTAACATGCTAAACCCAAGCACTAATAATCATTACATAGAAACAATAGATAACCCATAATGGCACCGCATTATGTCATAAATGATAAGATTGACACAAGTATTTGGTGCGTACCTTGTACCCAAATAATGAATATAGCTCATATACAAATGATGTTCACATGATACTATACAATTGAGGCAAATTTTCAAATATATAGGAGTGGAGTTCAATTTAATTGGCCCCAAAATCATCCTTTTGATATGCTTGCTATGATCATCCTAGTCACCAAAAACATGGAAGTCCATAGGAAAGAAATGTGTGGGGCTATAATTTCAATTACTAGCTGCCATTGTGAGCTCTAACCACCCTATAAAATGAGTCATAAATGACTTTAATGACCACTAGGGGAACACAAAGTTGAGCTTAACCACCATTACACCAACATCTACCCTAAAGTCTGGCTTGGTGAAAATGAAGACAATTGTGGAACAATCATGTCTTTGACCAAGTAAAGATTACAACCTATCATTTGTCAAAATTGTCTTTGGGGGAATTTATCCAAAGGGCATTGAATGAACAATTAAGGAAAATGCTAATGTTACCTCAAATAGTCCTTGTTTTCATCTAGTGTTTTCTAGCTAGCTTTAAGGAGCATCCCTAGTTGTTAAAATCTGAAAGTTCTATGCAGAAACTTAAAATTTATTTAAAGAAACTTGAAAGTTCTATGCAGAAATATGAATTTACTTTTCAAAAAGCTGAATATACCTTTTAGAAAACTGGATGTGCTATGCTGTTACAATTAACTAGAATGCAGATTTATTCTTCAAAACTTTCAGATCAACAATTGTAGACAAAACATAAACTTAAGGATCATATGAAGACAACCAAACACAAATATGAGACATTGATATTTACGTCCAATGACCAGCGTAAAAACCCCTCAGGGGGGAAATCCGAAATGATTCTTATTCTATTTGATTTCTTCAATTGTTCAACATAGTACAAAGAAAGAGTGAGAGAGAGAGAGAGACTCACCAATGTCTAATCAATTTGCAGCTGAAGTGTTCTTGCTCTTTGCTTGAAGATCTCCTCCTTTTTTTGACCAGATCTTGTTCTTCACATTTTCTCCAACTCTTCCCTTGCTCTCATTCTTCATAATGAACATGCTACATTCAACTCTTACTTGCTCTTGCTTAAATGGATGTGAAAGGAGAGGAGTTACAAAATGAATTCATGCCTTGAGCCAACAATAGGAGAATCAAATTCATGAGAGATGAGCTACTTGAGGAGAAATGTAACTCATCCCATGAATGGAGAGAGAGGTACACTTGTCTTGAGGAGTTACAATTCGAATTAAGGAGAGAGAAAGTTACACTTAGACATGAGAGAATATTTAGTGAGAGTTACAAATCAAATTGAGTGAGGGAGTTACAAGTGCATTTAATGAGGAGTTACACTTTTGCCATACATCAAATTAGCGAGGGAGAGTTACATTCTCTTAAGTTTGGAGTTACTATTTTATTCCAAGAGAGAGGTTTGATTTGCCAAGAGATTCTAAATTTAATTGACTTATTCGATGAGACTATTGATAATTGTTTTATATTAATACATTAAAGGTGAATGGCTTTAGACCAGTGTGGAAAAAGTCGGCAAAAAGTCCCGACTTTTTGAAAAATTCCCGAATTTTTCCGTGAGCCGACCTTATCGGCCGACTTTTTGCCGACTTTTTCATCACTGAAAAAGTCCCGATTTTATCCTCGAAGTCCCGACTTTTTGCCGACTTTTTCCAAAAAATCTTGAGTGAGGTAGTTTCTTTAATAATTTTTTTTGAAAAATTTGGGCTTTTTTCCAAAAATGAATATTTTTGTATTTTTTTAGTTTTACCGACTTTTTGCCGACTTTTTCAAAAAACTCCCGATTTTATCAAGTTTTTCAACTTTTGGACTCTTGCCGATTTAATCCTGACTTCGACTTTTTCCACATTGCGTTAGTCTATTTTATAAATAATATTATCATAATAATAATAATAATAATAATACTAGTAAGGATAAAATATTAACTCTTGGATTGTGTAATCATGATTAATTTGATTTTAAAGTGGATTCCATATGTCAAGATCATCTTTGATCATTTCGACATGACTTTTTATTTTTGGAAAGTCACTTCCAAATTGAGATGTGACTTACTATTTTTGGAAAGTCATATTAGAATTGTCAGAAATGAAATTTTATTATAGGTGGTTCAAACAAAACTGAAATATATGATTCCTTCTATGAGAAATTCATTCATGAGCTGCCAAATTTGAACACTAGGGATATGAAGAAAAAGTTTTTCAGCAGTGCCTTGCAAAATACATTGATACCATATAGTACTATTGTCATTGTCTTTGGCCACCATAGTAGCAAACCCTTTTCTTTGTGAGGAAGGAGTCTTCTCCATCTTGTATGTATGATTGGATTCATCACAATCTTTAGAGGAAACCACTTTCAAATCATCATTCATGTCCTCTACAACCCATCCATTTGACCAGAATTCTACCCTTTTATTTGTATGCGTAATATGGTAGATAGAAAGAAGATTTGGTCCTATAATCTATCACCCCTCATGTCAGTAGAGGTACATATGAACACTTTTGCAGTATTTGTCACAACCATTATAAGCCTAAGGTCATATATCAAAAGCATTGTAAAAACCAATGTTACAAACATTGGCATCGAGATGATATCGACGAGGGTTCAGAAAAAGAAAAAAATTTAAAAATTGGGAAAAATTGGTAAAAGTTGATGAACATTGGCAAATTAAAAAATTACAAAAATATTCATTTTTTTCAATTTTTTTAGTATCTAAAACATCCAAAACATAAAATAAATGCATTGACACATAAATATGAAGAAAAAAAACTAATATATAAGATGTCTAGTACTACATCACACATAACAATGTACCATGTCCTCAATCCTGAGTCCGACTCAACCTCAAAATATAATAAATGTATATCATATCATAAGTCATATACAATGAAATTAGATATGTAAACCACTAAGTAAGTTATAACCAATGATTTCCTTTTCCTCTTTTGCGAGAAAATGTAATGGCTTTTCTCTCTTGGTCTCAACCCTCCATGCAACAGTGGTGTCAATCCCATCCAATGAGATGGCCACCTGTTAATTTTATGGTATGTTACATGCTTGCGACAATTACTTCAATAATTTATTTGTCCAATAATAATTTCACTATAGATTCCAATAGCAATCAATTAGCATTCACCATTGACATTAAATGTAGATAGAACTTCAACAATAATATGCACAAGAAGACAAGCCAAGAAAATGAACACAAAGATTTAGGCGAATGCTAGGGAAAACCCCCACAAGGGGGAAAATTCCACCAATCCTTCTTATTGATTAATATCAAATCTTCAGCAGAGAGAGAAAATCCAATTTAGTACAATGATGACAAAGTCAGAGTAAAGACTTTGACTATCCAAAGAAAGATGATCAACCATAATTAATGCCAAAATAAGAAGCCCAAACTGATCTGTCAAATGCTGCAATTCTGAACACTGTCAACAACAGTCAAACTTCCCTAACCAGAGAAGTCAATGGTGGTCAAAATTCAATCAAACGTCCTCCAAAATTTCGGTCTAGTAGCCTAGTTAGTGCAGCCTCAACAGCCGATGAATGTAATGCCAATACAGTCCAAAAATCAACTCTCAAAGGAGAGAGTAGATACCTGTCAGATTTGCGGTCAACCTGAGATCAGACTCTGCGGTCAATACAGATCAAATCTCACCAAAATCCTGGGTTCCTGTGCTAGAATGTGCGACCTGCCCAAACAGAAATATCTCCACAAAAGTCGCAGCAAAACAATGCCAAATAAGCCTCGGTTAAAAATGGTTAAAGGTCACTGCAAAAAAGTCAACACAGAAGAACAAAGATGCCCAATCCACCCTTCGCATGTGTGAGAATAATCTGCTACTTTAGATGTGTACGAACCAATCAAAAGAGAGAGAATGTGATGTGTCATGAGGTGCCAAAAAGAGGACATATGCTATATTTATAGTGGTTGACGTGAGGTGAAAAGACATGTCTATTCATCATTGAGCCAACTTGAAGAGGGGAAGACCTGAGCCGACTTGAAAATGAGGCACTTATAGGTGAGCAAAAGTTCTAATTTTTGAGGTGAAGAAGAATGTTATCAAGGGTGATCCAATCGAGGGATGATCCATCAAAGGAGGGGCTTCTAGGATGGGGAATTAGCCCCTAGTTGCACTCTTTAACACTCCCTTTCAACTAGGGAGTAATTCCAGCTGTCAAACATCTGTCTGCTTCCTATGCCATCATGTCCATCATGTACCATCTCTACAACTTGTCTTATCTCTGTTGTGTTGAGAAATCTAGGGGTAGCTATATTAGGGTGATTTCTCTTTCTTTGATAATTGCTTGTGATGTGTTTATTTAACTTGATTAGCTTCTTCTTTCACTTGATTATTATTAGTGTTCTTGATCATCAAACAACTACCAATTAATGAAGAACAATGAGACAAGAGGACACAAGATATAGACTATAAGGCAGGGCAAAAACCTCTCCTTTTGAGAGGAATACCCACAAGAACACTTCTCTTCTTATAAAACCTTAAATGACGAATTCCAAGACCAATGACCCTTGACCAAAGACTCCTCCAAGACCAAGTTAAACTTCTCCTCTTCTTGCAAAGTCAAACTAAGTCAACATTGCCTTGTAGCAACTGCAATTTCTCCTTTGTCCTAGACTTCATACTTGCAACCTTGGACTGCAACTTCGACCTGCAGATTCTCGGCCCCTACTATAGAAACCCTAGATGATACGTGTGAGATTTTTTATGGTGTTTTTTCCCTCCTCTCTCCTTCGCTTTTCCGTCCTCTCTCCTTCGCTTAAGATGACTTTTGTGTATTTTTACTTTAAAGTCAACAAGCTATAAGTTTTGTTGCTTTAGTGGTATCAGAGCCATGCAAGTCTTTGAACATTATCCGCCGCACAATATAACCATGCGAGTCCTTGAACGTTATCCGCCACACAATATGCCATTAAGTTTTCATCCTGAATTCATTGAGTAGTTTAGTAAAATTCAAGAAAAAGTTCAGCAATGGGAAAAATCATATGCTGAAGTTACAACATTTCTAAAGGTAATTGATAATAAGGAAGATGATAGCGATGGTGGAACGAAACATGGTGAAGTAGAAGAAGAGGATTTTGATCAGAATAATGATAATGAAAATGACGATGTAATAGATAATGATGAATATGAAAGTGATATCAATCAAGATGACATTTTCGATGAAGTTGATATAGATCAAGATGATGATCCAAATGAAGATGATGTGGATGAGGACTATCTTGAAAAACAAGACGATGAACAATATCATAACAATGAGGAAAATGTTGAAGAAGACATTGATGATTTTGAAGATGGCAAGCCTTTAGGCCATGAGGTGTCTATATTGCTAAAAAGAGCTAGAGAAAACACATTGGCCAGAGATTCAAAAAAAAGTTGCAATTCGCTACCTACTAGAAAATTTATTTAGCCTAAAGAATCTATGCAAATAGAGGCCGCAAAGTTGCAAATTGAATCCTTGCAAAATCGTATGAACCCTTCTACATCTGTTGATGCTGCCTCTTTTCCTCACATTTCATTGACAGAGCAAATCCCAATTGAAATGTCCTCTGCACAATACATTGTTAAACAATATACTGTTGCAACTGGTTGCACCAAGCTCTACACTTCATTGAAGAACTCATATACCATGGGAAAACTGAAAATGCTAGCCACAGAATATGAAACACCCTCCATAGTTTCTCGAAATTTATCCAGCTTTGCTGAAATTGGGTGCTTTATATTATGGCAATTTATGCTAGATATGTGGTCTGTGGAATATAAATTATAGAAAATAATTATTTTATATAATTATATAAAAGTGTTCTATGATACATGTTTGGATAACTTGCTTTCGGAAAATGGCTACTTTGTATCTGGAGCTTCAATAGTTGTGGAATGTGCTCTCAACAAGAAAACGATGACCCTCTCTATTATAGGAGAAATAGATGAAAATGGAGAATTCGGGGTGGAACTTCCTTCTAGTATTCTTCGGTCCTTTGATCAATTGAAAAAGTGTTGGGTGACTCGACCCAACAACCCTCTCGTCTCCTGCAATATTCCCTCAACCACTGCACCCTCAAAACATACGTTACAGTTGGCTTGCAAGGGAGTTGTCACGTACAGTGCATGCCTATTCAACTACCGCCATGAAACTGTGCCTATGTCTTGTTACAGGGAAGATTTCTTGGCCATGATCCAGGGACGAGAATGGCCGAGAAGGCTGATGAATCTAAGCTCCCACCAACTAGCCTTCCCAGCGCTCCTCCTCTCCCCACAATTCCTCTGCTGCCTTCGTTTAGTTTTTCTCCATTTCCAAAACTTACCAAATGGAGAACGTGTTCGAAGTCGTTGATCTTCCTTTGTATGAAAAAGTTGTAGGTTGCAGAGAAGCCGAAGTTATATCAACCAGTGTGGAAAAAGTCGGCAAAAAGTCCTGAATTTTTAAAAAAATCCCGAATTTTTCCCTGAGCCGACTTTTTCATCCTTGAAAAAGTCGCGATTTTATCCTCGAAGTCCCGACTTTTTACCGACTTTTTCCAAAAAATTGTGAGTGAGGTAGGTTCTTTAATAAATTTTTAATTTTTTTTGAAAAAATCGACATTTTTTCCAAAAAAATGGGATTTTTTTCTAAAAAGTCAGGATTATTTCCAAAAATGAGTATTTTTGTAATTTTTTAGTTTTGCCGACTTTTATTGAAGTAGCATGCCCATGGTATTCCATACTTACCACTTTCCATTTTTCTTATTATTCAATCTCCATTCTTTGGGATGGTGGTCATTGGTTATGGGGATTGGTACCTACTCATCCTCATCCTTTAGTTTGGGCTACAAAGCTTTGCCTTGGAGGTTGATGTAGCTAAAGGAAAGGTAAAAGTAAAAGAGAGCCACAATGAAAGAAAAAGATAAAATGCAAAAGATGGTTGAGGCAAAAATTAACGCGTGGGAAAACTCATGCATGAGCTGTACTCCCCTCATTAGCCATCACCCGGTTCGTAGAGCACATGATGCTCCATCCATAAAAGGAGCCCTTGTATTGTTTCAACGCCAATGAGCGATAAACTGTCTTATCATTAGGGATTAATATATGCTAAATCGCAAAAGTAAGCTTGGGCTCTTAAGCTATGCACCCAAATCAAAGCATTATCATAAAGAAGTAAAAGGCACACTAGAGGGTTGAAAAAAGTAGGCTGAGGAAAGAGGTAACTCATACCTCCACGATTTCTCCCTCCTTACATCTATACACTCAACATGTTGGATGGCCATTAGATAGTCACTTGACTATGGCACCTGGCCTTGAAGTCATGCCCACTTTGTTTCCACCATCTTCACATGTGCCTAAGGATTGATGGGATTACTTGGGACCAATCACTTCCCCTTGGGGGTCAAAAAAACCTAATAAGGTTATCCATCTAGCCATCCCTAACATAGGGAGGGAATACTTATATGACACTTAGTCTAGTTAGATATTTGAAGGTGATCTTTGTGTGAAGTGTTATTGTGCCCCTAATGTTAATTATGGTCCACTATAATGCATCCATGGTTTTTGTTACTTCAGTTGATCTTGAGAGGGTGTTGTTAGGTGGTTATCATCACAGTGGCATATGGCTTCTTGAGGTGATTGCCCCACCTTCTTAACAGAGCAACAAAGGCCATACCATCCATTGTAGAGAGAGAGAGATTGACCTTGATGGTGCAACATTACCTATCTAGAGCATAGTGCTAGGGTATTTGATGACTCCACGTAATGCTTTACACCTCGAGGGACCCCTAGATGCTGAAATGCTGAGCCCATGAGGCTTGGTGTTGAAGATATTAATGATGTGCCTAGTGGACCTATGATGCCCCTTAGCTGTTCCTGACCCTGTCTGATGGGCATCACCTGTTCTAGAGCCTAGAGGATGATGGTCATCCTTGAGATCAGAAGGGAGGGCTTGTACATAACCTTGGAGCCCCAACACTTGAGTTATAGACTGCCATGTTACCCATCTTGCTCCTTTGAGGGTGATGTAGGGTTTCATGGACATGACATGTTGGCATGGAGTGGATTTGGAGGCCTACACATGATCCTTGAGGTGCATCTTGGAGTATGGAGCACTCATTAGTCCTTATCACACCCTTTTGTGGCTCATTGAACTCATTTGGAGGATCATGTTTTGCTCTAGGAGCATTTTCTCCCACATGCATGGGACTTTATGACACTTTGGGTATGTTTTAGAGCTATGAGGTTGGCTTATAACCTCTTTCTTATGGAACATTTAAAGGTAAACTTGTCAACAGGGCTTCTTAAGTTGTATTACTAAAATAATGGAGTGAAGTGTCATATAAGTAGATACTTCTCCGCTCATTCTTTTTCATCATCACACATGTTATTTGACTCCTCTCTAAAAGAGTGTGACTTAGCTATTTTTTCGCTACATGGGGAAAAATGTGAGATTTATGGATGTGTCTTGCTAAGGGATGTGATTTTGCTTAGAGACATTGTTTTGGGATTAAAAGAAGTGCTTTTGTGGACGATTGTTGTAAGTCTATTGTCTATTATTGATATTTTGAAAACTTTAATGTTTTGAAGTACGGTTTCAATCGTTTCATGATGAATTGCTTTATCATTAATGAAACTTTTCTTCATAGTTGCAGTGAAATTGTCCTCTTCAAGGCCTATCAGGATTGAAACATCTTCAAATTGTCCTCTTCAAAACTCTGTAGTGTATATGTCCCATCCTCTTGTGCCAAAGCACACTTTGGCTATCACTATCATGTACCAGGGTCTTCATAGGCTGTCCTCTCAACAAATATAGGTTCCTCTCCATGATCCCTATCACATGCCTCATGCTAGGATCTGCTCGTCTAGGCCTCATAGAAAATTCATCTCCTATGAAGTTGACCTCAAGTCCCCTGTCAACCATGGCCGATACAGAGAGCAATTTCTTCTCCAACCTAGGTACATATAACTCCTCTTTAACTTTCCATAGGATTCCCTGAATCCAGCTAGAACTATATGTTGCCAACACCCTCCATTGTATATCTCGTATTATCTCTAAGCTCTACATGCAGATCTTGATGCCCCTTGGAAAAGTTGGTAAAAAGGTCTTGAGACCCTATCATATGAGGAGAAGCTCCACTGTCCACAAACCACACACCATGAGTGATGGTGCTAAAAAACAACAGACGAAGGAAAACTCCTTTTCAAACTTCTCTAAAAGCTCATCCATCTGCACTGTTGCTGCTATACAAGTTTTCCCTTTGCCTTTCTTTTTGTTGGGACACTATCTGATATAATGACTGAACTTGTGACATGCAAAGGATTTAACTTTGCTCATGGCCTTTTTCCTTTGCGAAGGTGCTCTTCCACCCTAGTTCTACTTGGATTTTCCCTTGTGCTTCTTCACTTGCCCAACAAGAGCAAGGTTCTCCTCATCTCCACCATTGTGCTGCCCACCAATCTTCGAACTTTCCTAGATCTCCTTCTAGGTAGAGTAATCCCACAGCTGGTTCCAGTCTAGAAGTTGTTACCTAACAAGGGTCCCCTCCACAAAAGTGTTCTATTGCTTGGCACAACCCTTCAAGGCCAAGGTTGCTTGGGAGTGGGAGCGAGGAGTGACATTTTCAAAAGCCCCCGGTGCGGGAGCGAGTCGAGAGCGAATTTTTATATAATATATATTTTGATGCATATATGTCAACAAATGCATGTAAAATGATGAATTAGATATAAAAAACATAAAAACATGGATTGAACCATATAACATCAATCATCTAGAAGTTATAATCTTCATCAACCACGTCCACAAGTTAGTAATATACAACATATCAAGTCTCATGATTCATCAATCTTAAAGTTTCAAGCTTTCAAAATTCTATATATAACATTTATCATTATTGATAAAAAAAGTTGTAACTTGTACTTGTAAGCATTACGATTACCAAGTAACCAAACGATAATAATGAATATCAAACATGAAATGAAATGGTTCAAATTTCAACTTTCACGAAGCATCATATTCATAATTCATTACCAATGAGTTATGAATGCTAGATTCAAACTTCAAACTTAAATTGTCATATATTGTTTACCAAAATTACCATAATAAATATGAAAGAGTCAATAGTTATAAAAAGTACTAGAAACTAGAAAAAACAAGTAAATCTATTATCCACTGCTTGACCCTCTTGCCATGAGAAATTTCTAATTTCTTGTCTCGTGCTTTATTGGGAGTCTCCTCGTGCATAGTCAAACAACCTTGGTGCACTTGATTAAATACAAGCTCCATACCCTAGTACCCTAGGTTCTCTTGATTATTGGGAGTCTCCCACGCATATAGGGCTTGGTGCTCTTGATTAAATACATGTTCCATACCCTAGTACATGACAAAATCCAATGGAAGCATTGCAATCCCCCCAATCCTGAAATCCTGGAAAAATGATAAGTCTCCTGGATTTTGAGTGAGATCTAAAATTCTACTTTCTCCAAATGAAATCCAATGAGGTCGGAACCACTCTCAAACATCCAGAGTCATTTCATGGTAATGTTAAAAATTTAAGTAAAATGATGAAAATGAAAGAAAAAAGAAAATGTCACTTTTACTTTAAGAATTTAACATTACCATGAACTGCATAACAACACTAGGGCCAGATTCTTGTTTCCAATCTTCAATAGCTCCCTTTATCACTCCTGAATTGGTAGGGAGTGAAATGTTTTTAGGGAGCCTGGAGCACGCTTCGATAGCGGGTTCGAGGAGGAGGGGGTGGGTGGGGGCGGGCCAGGGGTGCTTCCCCGCAACCCTGTTCAAGTCTACTTTTACAAGCTCTAAATCATCCACAACTTCCCCCACAATTGAGAGTCCATTGCAAACTTGCTAAATCCTAGTGAGATATGAAGTTATAGTCTTAGATATGTTCGTGTGAATGGTGTTTAGCTTCTCCCTTAGAACCATCTTTCTATTCTAGTTACTACTATGGTACTGTAGTATAGGTTGGTCAAGGTTGTCCACATCTTATGTGTTTTGTCCTTTCCTATTACTTGAGGGATCACGTGATCCTTCACACCATCCAAAATAAAGCCTCTAGCTCTCACATCCTTCAACCTTGCTTGACTGCTTGTGTGGCATCCTTAGGAACTTGGATCTCTGTGCTTGCAAGCTCCCACAAGCCATTCGACTTGAGAACAATAGAATTCCTCTCCTTCCATGGACAAAAATTTACAGCCCCGTCCAACTAGTCTTCATACCTCAACCTTGATGCTGCGATACTGCTACTTTCACCACAAAAGCCTCATAAAATAAACTGCCATCAAAATAAAAATCTGCCTTGAAAATCATTGATATCCCTCCAGATTTTTAGAGCTTTGATTCCATGTTAGATTTTGAATATTCACACTGATCTATTTTATCTTAACAATTAGTGCAAAATCCAAAAAATATTTCATGCATTCAAATTTGGATATTGCTATAAAATAAGTACATTGATATTATAACCCAATAAATTAATTTACCTCCTAACAAAAATGAGAAATCAATGACATGCAGATCAGAAGAATCTTGTTGAAATTTGGGGCAGCTTCGGGATGAATTTCCCGAAGAGAAATCCAATTACCCCTAGGAGAGGCCCATCGACCCCAAAGAGACACCTGACATCCGTAAGGAGAAACCACCTTGGCCCAAGAAGAATTCAAATTGGATGAAATTAAGTTATTATTCAAATCATCTTGACACCTCCTTTATGATGAGAGTCAAATTAATTTGTTTGGAAGTCTACCTCTCCTTTAAGCAACAAAGACTAAATTTGTAAGAAGGTGTTTCATCAAGTCGGCCTATACATTTTCAAGTTGGCCTCACCCCTCAAGGCACCCATTCAGACCATATAGAAGCCTATAAATACATGATTGGGAAATTTAGATTCACATCATCAAGAGCATTTGTTCAAAGAAAAGAGCTATCGGAGGCAATCACAAGTGAAGTCGAGCTAGGAGGAAAGGACAAGTTTCTTGGTTCTGTTTTGTCTTAGGTTTTCGTTGATGGATTCAAGGAGACCTGAGCGAAGATGTTTTGGGCATAAGTCTTATTCTATGTGTGTGATAGTTCTATGATCAGACCACATGTTTTTGTGAGGGCTGTAACCTATGTTCTAGGTAGGAAATAGAGGCTAAGTTGTTGGAAAAGTAACTAGGTTCGGTCTTCCTAGTTGTGTTTATACTGATGTCATTATGTATATCTTATGTAACAAGCAAAAGAAGAAAAGAAAAATTAATATTTTCAAGCATGGGTTTCATGCTTCTTTTGATTGGTCAACTAGGTTAAGCATATTCTTCATGCTTCTAAAGTTTGTCATGTCAGAAGAATAATTGTCATGATTCAAGAGAGTCAATATTAATTGTATAAGACCCATTTGGGTAAGTTGTAACATGTAAAAGAAATTGTTTTTGAGTCTAGAAAGTCAAGAAGACCTCCATGACCAAGTGGCCCAAGTCAAGAACAAGTCGACCTAGAAGAGTCCTATTCGACCACATGTGAAGTCTATATAAAGGAGACAAATTCAATTCATTTGAAGACATTATCTATAGTTCGATCTGAAGCAAGAAAAGGAAGACAAGGAGGGCGAAAGTCTACAAGAGAAGAATGTTAAAATTTGACAGCTCAGGGATGAATTTCTCCTAGAAGAAAACATATCTTTCAGTTATGTTTGAACCACCTATAATAAAAATTCATTTCTACAATTCTAATATGACTTTCCAAAAATAATAAGTCACATCTCAATTTGTAAGTGACTTTCCAAAAATAGAAAGTCATGTCTAAATGATCAAGGATGATCTTGACACATGGAATCCACTTTAAAATCAAATCAATCATGCTTATACATGTCAAGAATTAATATTTTTATCCTTACTAATATTATTATTATTATTATTATGATACTATTATTTATAAAATAGTCTAAAGTCATTCACCTTTAATGGATTAATAAAAACGAATTCTCATGAAATAAGTAAATTAAATTGAGAATGTCTTTCTTGGCAAATTGAACCTCTCTCTTGGAATAAAATAGTAACTCCACACTAAAGAGAATGTAACTCTCTCTCACTAATTCAATGTATGGAAAAAGTGTAACTCTTCATTAAATGCACTTGTTACTCCTTCATTCAATTCAATTTGTAACTCTCACCAAATATTCTCTCATATCTAAGTGTAACTCTTTCTCTCCCTATTTCAAATTGTAACTCCTCAAGACAAGTGTATCTCTCTCTCTATTTTTGGGATAAGTTACACTTCTCCTCAAGTAATTCATTTCTCATGGAATTCAATTCTTCTATTATTGGTTCAAGGAATGAATTCATTTTGTAACTCCTCTCATTTCTCATCTATTTAAGCAAGATCAAGTGAGAGTTGAGAGCAACATGTTCATTGTGAAGGAGAGCTAGAGTTGAGTGTGTGCAAGAGAAGTGTGAGAGCATGTGAAGAGTAAGAGAAAGAGGAGGCCTGGAGCAAGTGTGTAGGACAAGATTCAATTAGGAGGGAGAGATGAGCCCAAGCAAGAGTGGGAGCACTTCAACAAAGTTGATCAAACACAGAGATTTTATTCATTCTCTCTCTCTTTGTACTCTGCTGAACAATTGAAGAAATCTAATAGAAGAAGAATCATTTGGGTTTTCCCCTTGTGGGTTTTGCCTTGGTCATTGGATTTAACTCTCAGTGTCTCATATTTGTGCTTGGTTGTGTTCATATGATCCTTAAGTTTATGTTTTATCTACAATTGCTGATCTGAAAAGTTGTGAAGAAGAAATCTGCATTCTAAGTAATTGTAACAATGTAGTACATTCAGTTTTCTACAAAGTACATTCAACTTTTTGCAAAGTACATTCAGTTTTCTGCAAAGTACATTCAACTTTCTGCAAAGTACATTCAGTTCCATTCAATTTTCTCTAAAATACATTTAATTTTCTGCACAGTACATTCAGTTCCATTCAATTTTCTGTAAAGTACATTCAATTTTCTGCAAGTACATTTAGTTTTCTGCATAGAACTTTCAGATTTTAACAAAGAAGGAAGACCAAGTGAAGAAGGAGATATGATTTCTTTCTATCTCTATCCACACGTACGAAGATCCTAGGGTTTTTGCATTTGTTGCAGTGTTGAGAATTGTAGGCCAAAGTTGTAGATAAGAAATGAGGGCTGAAAATCGGTTTAGAGCAAAGTTTGAAGGAGTTGACTCTCATTGACTTTGGAAGACCTTGTCTTGTTTTGAAGGAGATCTTTTGAAGGTTTGTGTTAGAGAATCAAAAAGGCAGAAATATTCTCTTGTTCTTGATTATTTACTTGTGATATTCTTTAATTCTTATTATATTCTTCTTGTCTTCTTTCCTCTTAGTTCATCAAGCAAATATCAAAGCAAAAACACATAGATTAAGGACACGAGATGTAGGCCAGTAGCCAGAGCAAAACCCCTCTTTAGAGGAAAACCTGGTCAGTAATTCTTCCTTCAAGAGTGTTGTTCTTGAGACTCTAGACCTTGACTCAAACCTCTTCCACACCATGTCAACCTTCCTTTGATCCTTCCTCAATCTAGCTACACCAACAACAATAACAACACTATGCAACACTTCCTTCGACCTTAGAACTTAGACCTAGCTTCTGGAACTTCGATCTTGGAGGAAAGACTTCGATCTTGCTTCTATGGGTTCGATTTTGACCCGATACAACTTCTCAAGGCACCAACACTCAACAAAATCAACTTCGACCTATTCTTCACTTGGTAGCAACAACATGCAGTAACTGGAAACAAAAAAACAATGAGGGACTTCGATTTTCCAAACTAGGGCACGTGAGAGAGAGAAACACCAAAATTTCGATTTTCCTTCAATCTTTTAGCTTGTCCAAACTCGCACTCCTTTTCACCCCTTCCTTGAGTTCGCACTTTTTCCCTTGCAGCAACAGATATCAAATTTCTATGTGAGTGAGTTCGTTCTCCAAATGAATTCGATCTCCCTGTATTTATAGGCTTCTGATGAGCTCGCATTCCTGGGCTTGAGGCCCACTTGGTCACTTGAAGGCCGACTTGATGTGGAGGCTCCATAAATCATATTTGACTCAATACTTGATGGAATTACATGATTCAAATATCTTGTATGGGTCAATTTAAATCTGTAATGACTCTATAAACTCAGATTAAATCCTAGAAGTCCACAATGGGGACTTTGACCTAAAATAATATGACCCAAGCATGAAACCCATGCTTTAATAAGTCATTTAATAATAATATAAAATTCTTTTCTTTATCCTTTTGAAAAGGACAATAAATATTGAGTCAAATACAATTTATGAAGGCCGAACCTAGTTACAATCTTCAACAACTTGGTGCTTGGAGGAGGTTTGACTTTAGTCTTTGGGTCTTGAAGGTCTCATTTTGATTTGATTCTACAAGAAGAGGATTGTTTGGGTTTTCCCCAGTTGTGGGGTTTTGCCTTGACGTGGAGCCTATATCTTGTGTTCTTTGTGTTTTGTGATCTTCATGTTTTGATAATTGCTTGATGGAGTAAAAATTGAATAATAAAATGCCAACAAATATCACAAGTAATTATCATGAAAGGAGAACCGATATTATACAACTACCTTGATTTTCGAACATGAGCAAGGGTTGAAGTCTTCTCTATGAGAGTAATATTCCTAATTGGAAAATAACAATAAATATAGAGCTATGAACAAGGAACAACAAACAAAATATAAAATCAAGCACCCAAATTAGAGAACTAGTAAATATGAGCCATTTTATTAATATGGGGAAATTTGAATACAAAATGGGAGAAAAAGGGAACCTGGGCTTGCCAAGTAAGTTATGCAAACCCCAGGTAAAATCTCACTGACCCAACTACTGAAATGGCTCCAAACTGATAATACGCACTGCCCATAAAATCTTCTACTGACTACCAAATGGAATTAGATGTTCTGCTCAAAATAATGCACAAAAATCCTCTGAAATTGTAGTCGTGAGCTCCTCTCCTTAAACATAAAAATACCTAGAAAAGGTTTGGCCTATCTCCAAGCCAAAATCGAACCCACAAAGTGTTACAAATTCCCCCCCCACTAACTAGCAATTCACCCTACTATATGAATGAGGATTTCAGACTTGTATATTGCCCGGAAGATTCTAGAAAATCAGCTGGAGACGCCTCTGAATAAACCCACAAAAACCCAGAAAGGGCTTGGGATGAATCCACCGAACCCTGGTGACCCCCAACAAGTGCAAATCGCCCAATTTGGACAGAAAACGCCCCACAGTATTGATACTACTGAATTATGCCCAAATCCACCTCGAAAAATTTCTCCCAACTCTGGCCAAATTATCCACTGAGAAATACCCCCTATTTCCAGCCCTTATCTTTTCTGGCTCCACTTCTCTAAACATGTGCACAACACTTGGTCAATAGCTTTTGTGCCCTTGTTAAAAGATAGAAAAATCGACCCAGGTAATAGCCTCCAATCCAGCTCCGCAAATCACTGTCCAACTTTGTTAAGTTTAGAACATGTTCTATGCCATTTCAGATTAGGGCACACAATACTAAAGCAGATAGAACATATTAATAGATTGATGGAAGACAAGCCAAAACAGAGATAATGAATGGTTGCGTTACGACGGTCAGCAGGATGCTTCTACTAGCAAAGTCTCCAATAGGTCATTCAGCCAAGCGTGTCACACATAACCCCAGAACAACCCAAACAAAGAACACTCCACACAATGTGTGTATAATGAACTCCAAGTATCTCCAATATATAGGCATCTTTGGGGGTGTGTGACACATCCTTAAAGACATTTAAGTCTATATTATATTCCAGGCCGACCTGCACATAAGTGGAATAAATTCAAAGTACATGTTTTGCTCATCTGATCTAGATGATCTTTAGATCAATCTTACACCTCTCCGAAAGAGGAATCAAATAAAAATATTGGGATCGTCATCTTAGCAGCACAACTCGGAGTTTGGACCTAGTTGCCTAAATTTAACACTCCCTCTCAACTAGGGAGAACTCCATCCACTAGTTTAATCCAAACATCGTGCGTCATCCCGCCGTAACTTGCATTGCTGGCCTCTTTATTTCACAATAGAAGTGGGAGTCACCAAGACATCATTCCTAGTTGACAGATTTAGCCCAGAGGTCTGAAACCTCTATAGGACTCACAAAGAGTCTCATACCAACGCGAAGTTGGTTTACTTGACCGGAAGTCAGTTAGAGCTCCGAAACCTCACTAGGACTCAAGAGAGTCATATACTAGACATCATTCCGAGCTGACAGATTCAACCCAGAGGTCTGAAACCTCTATAGGACTCACAACGAGTCTCATACCAGCCCGAAGTTGGTTCACCTGACCCGAATTCAGTTGGAGGTCCGAAACCTCACTAGGACTCAAGAGAGTCATATACTAACTCGAAGTTAGTTTCACTGACCTGAAGCCAGTAGGAGGTCTGAAACCTCGCTAAACTTGATCCCAGATCAAGTTGTTGGACATGTGCCATCCTAGACATAGTGAGTACGACAATCTCCGATGCGTCCATCAGCCTTGCTATGGTCTCTATTCACATTTCCCACCTCATTGGCCAAATGAGAGGTACTTCCCATGAGTTCGAAACTCCATGGGTAGGATGCATACGGGGCATAGATCAGAGAGAGGTGAACCATCTCAATATCATCACGGTGGGGTAGAAGCACACCAACTAGGTTCGGAAAGCATAGCCTTGTGGTTGCTAATAGCACTAAAGCTATCCCCAAAACCCCCTTGGAGCTCCCAGAGCTTATCGTCCAACAGGACCCTCCAAAATAGGGTTGTTCCATGATTCCAAGATTCTCATGGAAGGTTAGGAGCATGACCTTCCCCAAGGGCATTGTGAAAATATCTGCGACCTGCTCATCAGTTCCTATATGATCGAGCCTTACGACGCCTCGCTGTACCATATCTCGAATAAAGTGGTACCAGCCATCAACATGCTTGGATCAATCGTGGAACCCGGGGTTCTATGACAAACGAATCCCTCTCTGGTTATCACAAAGGATAATGGTGGCATCTAGCACATGCTCGAAAAACTCACTGAAGAGCTTTCGCACCCAAGTGGCTTCACAACAGGCCATACATGCTGCAATGTATTCGACCTTAGCGGTGCTCAAAGCCACTGACTTCTGTTTCCTGCACGAAGCAGTCCTAAGTGTGAAGCAGCATCCAGATGTGCTCTTGCGATCCACCACATTGCCAATCCAATCGGCATTGGTATATCCATGGAGTGTCATACTCCCGACAGTGTATCTCAGCCTATGGTCTATCGTGCCTCAGAGATATCTCAAGAGTTTCATGGCACCAACCCAGTGAATGTTATGAGGATCAACCATGTGTTGACTGAAAGTGTTCACTGCACAACATACGTCTAGACGGGTGATCACTAAGAACATCAGGGCCCCTACGAGTTGACGATAATCAGTAGGATTTGCTAACACGGGCCCAGCAACGCTACCACTCAACTTCTTAAAGTTGAGCTTCATTGGTGTCGATACAGACTTACAATCCACCATATCAAATCTTTCCAGAAGCTTCACAATGTATTTTCCTTGAGAAAGGAAAAGTCTTACAAGGTCTCTACCAGACCTCCAAGCCTAGTAAGTAGTGTAACAATCCTAGGTCCTTCATCTCGAACTCAAAAGTGAGCTCCCTCTTACACTGGTGAATGAGAGGGTCAACATCTATCAGGAAGAGATCATCCACATACAACACCAGAATGAGAGGCTTCTCTCTATCAACCTTGAAGAAAAGGTTCAGATCAACATTACTATGAGTGAAGCCCAGCTTCATCAGGTAGCTATTTATCCTCTTGTATCAAGCTCTGGGTGCTTGCATCAACCCATAAAGGTCTTTCTTCAACCTGCAGACGTGGGTGTCCCGATCCTAGACTTCGAATCCTAGAGGTTGCTCTACATACACCTCTTCCTTGCGTAGCAGCAAGGGTAATAATAGATTATAGGTGCAATAATAATCAGTGCCTTCCTAAAGAAGTCTTATGCAACACATTTTCCCATCAGATCCATGCTTGATCTCATATCGAGTTGACAACAGCTTTGTTCTGTTGTCTAGGGACCATATCCCAGACATCACCCTCGCATCCTTGCAGACTTGATGCTTTATAGCTTTTTCAAATGATCCAGGCTCATATTGCACTCATGGCAGCTAGATACCCCTGGTATTTATATGGCTTCTTGTTTTTCTACCAGAATTTCCCCCCTGAAGCCATATATCTTTGAGCCATGAGGCTCTTCTTTCAGCAATGATATTAACTCAGGAGCATATACAATTGTATTCTCCCTCTTAATGCCAGCTTCTCTTGTGAGAGAAGACATCTATTTCAAATGAGGGCATCCCAGACACCAACTTGGAAAGGAGTCTTATTCTTCCACAGTCAAAGCCCTTCAAGACTCATAGCCATATACTGTCATATAGCTCTCATGCATCTTGACACGTATCATATGCTGTCAAATAATGGATTTCAAAAAAACGTCACAGGCTCTGCTGACCACGGTTCAAGACTCCAACAACGTGATTGAAGGCTGCAAAAACTTCTCAGATCACACTTCCAAGTTTATCATTACGCTCCAATGTAAGACTGATACTGTCACAGGCTTACTGCTGTTATGAGTTTCGTAAACATGGGTGACTGTCTATGTCACTGTCATAATGACAGTGACATAGAATCATAGATTACATTCTTACTGCCTTTCTGCGGTTGTTGCTGTCCACAACCTTCACTGTCATTTCCATTCTTATTTATCGTCACTGATGTCACTAGAGATGCAATGGAACCCATGCTGAGCATGTACAAAAAGCTATTAAAGATAGGTGGCAGAAGGCAGATTCCTTTTCCAGGTAGACAATTTATCACAAATATATATTACACAGGACCAGCAACAGTAAAAAAAAAAAGGTGAAGTATAAGTAGCCTCCACTAGAGAAAAGGGAAGGAGACGACCAACTCTTTCATATCAAGATACAAGTCAGGAGGACAAGGGTGGATGCTCCCTTCAACTTCAGTTTACAAGCCAACCTTATTTTTACTATGTTTCCACTTCAGTTGCATATGCCTTTTAATACATTTCAATAAATTTATCACAGTAATACTTACAAAAACTACTACATCAGCATCCAAAGAGAGGGTATTTTAATATTGTACCTTGTAAGAAGGTTCATCCCAGCAAGAAAAAAAACTTTCGAGCATCTACTGGTTCAACTGAGTGTCTGAGATGCCTAGGAATGAATGACATTCTGAGCCCATTCATTCACTGTGATAGCATCACTATAAAAGCACCACTACAATAGCACCGAACTGAAGTCACTATTCTGGCACTGAGATGAGACTCCGAAACCTGATTACTGTGGTCATGTGAGAACACCGAACTGGAGTCATTGTTCTGGCATCGAGATGAGATCACTATCCTTCTATAATAGCACCAGAATCTTTCTTCTGAGGTTATTCAAACAATGTATGCTTATTTCAGAGTGTGATCTGAATTCTTCCACTGTATCCGCATCTTATTTTAGAAAGGAATGACGAGAATGTTAGTGTGTCTTGTCCGAACTCTTCTCTGTAATTAGCCTTGAAATTCTGTCCGAAATTCTCCACAGATATATACCCGAAACCTTTTCTCTGAAATCCGATCCACTATTCCTCTTCAATCCACATAGAACAGTTTGCATTCTAATTTAGAGATCACCGAATTTTCTGTTCCTACAAACATCTGCATTTGATCAAACCAATCCGCAATTCCTGTCTCAAGGCCACACTAAATCTCCTTCTCAGAATCCGCCATTCAACGTGACGACCAATTTGCTGTCAAATTTACAGGTATTCAAATTTGGCCTGAGCTCCAGATCATAACGCTGTGGAACTGCAGACTTAGGCAATCTCGGTAAGCCTTTAAACATCAAAGTTCACTAGAGGCAATGCGAACCCAGTTCCCTGGCCTTTTTCTTTGACCCAGACAAGGATTTTCCAGGTGATGAGAAGTTCTCCGTGCGAATTTAGTTCAGTGATCTTTAATCCACAGATGCCACGGGAAACAGAAATGATTATTACTGATAAACGTGCAACCTCTATTCTCCGAGGTATTCATGCGGGCCTGCTGATAGACGTGGACGGACGAACATCTGTATGGATCGATCTAGCATATTCGTGCTTGATGGCAGCGGGAGAGGACTTGGGCGTATTTGCTGGGCGATTGGGGTCATTCTGGGTTCCAACTGTTCTGGCTCTTCTCTTGATTTTTCTCCACGGTTATTGATATGAATTGAAGCGATAGATTGTTGCAAAGTTTTTGTGAGAAGCAGAGGGATGGCGTGTATTGCTCTACCTTTCTACTTTGCCTCTTCCGCACTCATCACTTTAAATACTATTGTCATTCCATAATGAGAGGTATAATGAGGCCTTTCAAAACATCACAACACAGATTCCCCCACAAAATCATATATCCCACAACGGGTATATTGTGACTAGAATTTGAACCTCCACATTGTTGAAGGCGGCCTAGAACTTTACAGTTTGGCACATTACTCTGATTGTTATCAGATGTTTCGCCCTATGTCTGATTATCAACTCTTTCTTGAGTGGTATTTTCCGTAGGGCTGACAGAGGGACATTGGCTCTTTTCAGCATTTATCACGTTTTCCGGGATGCCCAAACGGTTTGTCGTCTTATTGGAATAAGTTCTAAGATCGAAATAGGAAGCCCAAGATCATGCCGATTTAACTGGCCACGTCAAATTTTTCTGAATCGATTGAAGCTGTGCTTAATCTGGTGTGCACTGCCTGCGAGAAGCTCTGCCGCTCCAAAAACGAGACAGACTTGCATACAAAAATAAATAGCCACATCGAGTTTACAGATAAGACCGAGGAGGCTGCAAAGAGGTCTTAGAATAACCTACATCTCGCTGTTCGCTGCCGTAGATAAGCTGGGCGTTGTCTTCTCTCGGCTTCGATTCCATGTTAAGTTTAGAACATGTTCTATGCCATTTTAGATTAGGGCACACAATATTGAAGCAGATAGAACATACTAATAGATTGATGGAAGACAAGCCAAAACAAAGATAATGAATGGTGGCGTTATGACAATCAATAGGATGCTTCTACCGGCAAAGTCTCCAATAGGTCATTCAGCCAAGTGTGTCACACGTAACACCAGAACAACCCAAATAAAGAACACTCCACATAATGTGTGTATAATGAACTCCAAGTCTCTCCAATATATAGGCATCTTTGGGGGTGTGTGACACGTCCTTTAAGACATTTAGGTCTATATTATATTCCAGGCCAACCTAGCACATAAGTGGAATAAATTCAAAGTACATTTTCTGCTCATCCGATCGAGATGATCTTTAGATCAATCTTACACCTCTCCAAAAGAGGAATCCAATAAAAATATTGGGATCGTCATTTGAGCAACACAATCCGGAGTTTAGACCTAGTTGCCCAAATTTAACAAAACTCCAGTTTAACAATAAGAGAATTCCTTGCAAAAACTTGGAGCCTCTAACCCACGCTTTCTCCCACAATGTGCTCCACGAAAATACCTCTGTGCCCAAGAAATGCGCACTGCTAAGTAAACTCCTGCAATGATGTCCAATGGAAGCTCTGAATTGAGCTCCCCAAATTGCCTCACTAAGGAGACACTCAAAGTTCTCTGAGGGTGGAATTCTTGCTTAGAAATTCCTTGTCTTGAACAACATGGGTTGTCTTGGCCAAGCAGCTCAAGAGAACCAAAGTTGAATTGTAAAATGACCAAAGATACCAAATGGAGGCATCCAAGCTCTAATTATAATTGTTGGCTCTCTCTCCCTTGGTGGTCCCTATTATCACTCTAGTAAATTTTCTATCAGAAATATTTAAAACTTTGTAACTTACTAGAGGTAACCAAGAACCACTTTTAGAATTCAGGATCTAGCCTTCCTGAGTTCCAGAGAGGGATCTCTCCATATGATTTAGCGTTGTTTAGGTAACAGATATTAGGCTAGCTATGATTGTGCAGTTGGGTTTGATTTTTTTGAAAAGGTTGGTGGGAATAATGGACTACAAGGGAAACCATAGAAAGTTCTACCTAACCATTGGGCAATGGAGTCAAATTATAGCAAACAAGTCTAGAAAACCTAGGCCAAAAGATGCAAATATGCTAAGGGCAAGATAGATGACCTTCCAAGGGTTTTAAAAGGATATTTTGATGAAGTGGGTGAAGTCTGGACTAAGGGCAATTAAGAATCCTTAGATCACAGATAAGAAGATTGAAGGAGGGGATCAAACTGGGACTTAGAGCAATTAAGAATTCTATGGTTCGGTTATCAAGCAGAAAACATTAAAATGCCAACTAGTTTAAAACAGGGAGCTTATTATCACTAATCCTGTTTAATTTCTCCTTAGTTAATCATTACAGAATAGAAACACAATATATGAATGAATGTGTTGGGGTTCCCATGTTTTGGCCAGATTGGCAAGACCAAAAGATGAGACAACATCAGAACCACTTTCAGACCTCAGGATCTTTCTATATAAGCAAAGGTTTTATGTCTTTTAAGTTCAAATGTTTGAGATATTAGGCTAGTTATAGGCGCGAGGTTTGTTTGTTTGATTGTATGTTTGGTTGTTGGGAATCAGAAAGGAAGAGTTCAATATAAGACAAGGATGAGCAAAGAGGGTTTTAGGCAAAGAGAGACAATTCAGAGAACATTCAAGACCATTGGGCAATGGAGTCAGGAAAGGGTTTACTTGCTATTCAATATGCAGGCTTTTAGTTGGGCTAGTCATCTAAAGCATTGGATCTTAAAGATGATAGTGTGGCATGAAATGGTAAGAGAGAAGGTGAAAACAAGGAAGCCTCGAAGGTGGCCTTTCAGGAATCAGATCCAGGGACAAGACATGCCATTGGACAACCTGTGATCCAAAACCTAAAAGGTTAACTCTTCAGACAAGGAACATTAAAGATTCTGAACACAAAGGTGGAAACCTGAGATCAGAGAGAGACTTTGAACTCTCAATGCTTTGGTATCCAGCTTAAGGGAACTTAGAAAGGTTTAATCAAGTGAAAAGGACTCTAGTTGAAAGAGAGGCAAAAGGAGGTAGATGGAAAACTAAATGTAGCATTAAAACTCGAGCAGGAAGAGTGGGTTTCATTCCCATTCTCGTTTTGGGCCTGCATTTATCTTCAGTACTCTTTGGATGAAAGAGTGGTCTTCGTCAGGCTGCAATTTACTTCAGGTATGTCTTTGATGTACTCGCTGTAATACCTCTGCAATACTCTGGTGAATTGAACAAAAACAGATCAATGACTCGGGTCTGCCATACTGTGTAACAAATGCTTCTGATAGCATAGGACTATTGTCAGGGCTGAAATTTCCTCAGGAACACGGTATGGAATGGAAACAGTATGGGAACTCCGTCCTTTACGGGTAGGAACATTCTACTGATGGTGACACTGATATATATCGTTTTGTGTGCCCTAGGCCTTCTGTGTGATTCATGAGGTCTTCAGTTTGATATTTTGCCTTTAATTATTGAGTTAAGGCTCACAATCTTCAATTACCGGCCTTACATTCTCTGATCTTTCACTGATACTCTTTGCCACTCCATTTACTGTCTCCGTTTGTGAATAATCGAGTTTTAATGATGCTGGGGAGGTTAATCAGTGTCGAGCACCGTACTGTGATGAAAACTTTCCTGCAGAAACCTTTCCAAACATCTTCCTGTAACATCAAACTTCTAACATTGACCTTCTCTGCGCTCTTTGTCACTAGAACAGTGACTGTGAACAGTGGAGGTTTTTCAACACCATGCAACCCTTTGAATGAAATATAAAGGGAACGGGCGAAAATGCTGTGAAAACACGTGGAATGGGTGACGTGGCGAGACCCGGTCAATGGCGGGGCTGAATTAAATCTGGACCGTCCGATCTCAGGAGGAGATCGACGGTTGAAAATGCATCGGAGGGCAACAGATGGTGGGCTAGGAGTCCCTTTTTGCTTTGATTATCCCCCGAGTATCTTCGTGACGCGATCACCGTTGGATGGACAACCTCAGATTAGACGGTGTATGTGCATATCGTGCCGGGTCCACAGCCGAACTTTAACGCGCGATGAGGGCGGTTTTGTAATAGTGCTCGGAGCCACGTGTCAGCCGGTGAATGGCATCGCTGCCAAACGAAAAATACCACCCTCCTCTCAAAGGCAGTGCGATAGAAACCACCGGTTTTTGCACAGTGCTCTGGCGCGGGGACCACCGGGGCGGATGAAATGCGAGCCGTTGATCTGCGGATCAGATCAACGGCGGGGATTGCACCCGACCATTTATTGATAAGCGCTCTACGAGCTAGCACCTGGTTTAGTGCCCGGGTCACGTGGGGAAACGGTTTTGGGGGTTGGCCGAAAGGGGCTAGGCCTGATATGTGTTAAAATATGGGTTTTCGGCCTTTTGAATGCAATTTGCGGTCAGAAATGGGTAACGTTAGGGAGAGTGGAGGCTATCAAACCAACAAAGGTTATTTGAATGGTTTAAAAGGGGCATGGGGATGATTTAGAAGGTTTAGGAGGGATTTGGGGGTAAAAAAGGGGAACTTTGACAAAAAGGAAAAAGGTTATAATGGGACATTCTGCAGGAATACAAGGGGCAAATGAAGGCCACATTGAGCACACTTTTTTACAATCAGTGAGGCTTACTGACTTAGAAACAACAGTGGAAATTAATCAAAGGGCAGAGGGCATGAAGAGGCTTTCAAGGATGATGTGTTTTCAGGAGAAATGCATTCCTTTAAGGCTCAGTAAACAATTTAGCCCCCTGTTTGCTTGTCAAAAAATTCATAGGGGGCGAACAGAATGTAAAATTTTTAAAGGAAAACACTGAAAACAGGAAAAAGACAAGACTCATCTTGTTACCACGAGAATCCTTAGCTATGATGTCTATTCGCTTCAGTGTCCAGCCTGCTGCTTCAACTTAACTCACATAAAATCCCAATGTTTCAACAAAAAGTCTATAGTAATTTTGATTATTTTATTTCACACAAAAATACTTCCAAGAGTGAAGTATTTATACAAATTCTAAACTAAAATATCTTGAAAAAATATCAAGATTAGTTCACAAATCTCTCCAACTGTTTTACATAAATAGAACTTAAGCAAAGGACACTCAAACTAATGCATCTATTTGGCACTATTTTTTATGGATAGGTGATGACAAAGAGGAGAATTCGAATTTGATCCAACTCTTAGTTGATGATGAGGCATCCAAGTCACTAACTACTTCCTTTCTTTGTGCATTCTGCTCCAACAATTCTGCAAACTTGGGGTTCAATGATATCTTTGTATTTCTCAATCCGTAATAGATATGTAAAAAGTGAAAGAGGTTATTGTGGATTAATATGTTGGTGAGATAAACCTCTTTCAGTTTCCTAAAATTCCTCTCCAGCTATGCACAATAGGCTCTGCAAAAATATGTGTAAAACAGAGTTTTACATAGTCTGAAAAATAACCTGTAAAGATGTGCATGTATCTCTGATTCTGAAATTACTGTGCAAAAAGTGAGATAGGTTTTTGTAGATGGGTCTCTTAGAAACAAAAAACTCCTTTAGTTTTGTATGATGTATTTCGGAGTGGCCACAATCTTCTCTGCAAAATTATAACTTAACTGGAATTTTTTGCAAAAAGTGCTTTCCAACATTGTTTAATATTTCCAAAACCATAATAGCTGTTAGAAAAGTGAGAGAGGTTTTTGTAGATGGTCCTTTTAAGAACATAAACCTCCTTCAGTTTTGAAAAACTCATCTTGGATTGATCACAATAGTTTTTGCAAAACAATGACTAAAACATGAAATTTCTGCAAAAATGTTCCTTCTTGTTGTGTTTTTTATCTTTTCACTTTTTTGTTCTTTTGACTGTTTTACTTTCATTTTAGACAAACTTCAATGTTGGTGAAAGTATTTTAATTTCATTTTACCATTTTACTGCCTCTGTATTTACTTTTACTGTTTACCTTTCACTGCTCTGTAACTTCATTTTAACTTTCACTTTGACTTTTACCTGATACATTTTAACCACTGATACTCTTTAACTGTTATGCTTTTACTATCCCTGTAAATTCTCATTTCACTTTTACTATTCGCTGTGCACATTTCATCATTCTAATCTCTCTCTGACTTTGTATACAAACTGTTTGTTGAATGAAGATATTGAGTCAAAATCTGAGAATTTGGAGCAAACAATTTTGTCAACTAGTATTGAAACTGTTGGTCCAAATCCATATTCTGATAGTAACCTGCAAAAATCAAACAATTTGTTAATGAAATCCAGGTCTGCAGGGAGGTGATTGTAGGCTTTTTAAATGACCTATGGAATGAGATCAATCTGTGAAGGTTTAACTCTATTTTTTAGGCATTTTGGGGAACTACTGCAAGATTAGATTGTTTGCAGGAGTTATTCACTTTAACAGAGATGAAACTGAATAATGTCGGCAAAGGATGGCTTTATTTTTGGCATTTTTTGCTCAATTAGGTTTTCTGAATTAGTTTGATTGAAAACACGGAATATCAAGGTAATTCAGAGGTTTTAGTTGTTCATATCCTTGATTTTAATCTCTAAACTGTGAAAATTGAGGAAATTGGCTTTAAAAAGGTTCACAGTCGAAGACAAGGCTTTTTGGTCTGTAACAGTCTTCAATTCAGTTGTATTCAGTTGGAAAAAGTCGCAGAGATTCTCTGAGGACGAATTTCAGAGGAAATGGCTCTTAAAATGGCAACTGGCTCGAAAATGGCGCTGTTAGGTTTGAAAATGGTGAAAAGGGCTCTGCACAGGCTCTCAGGGTGTAATGGCGCACAATGGTGAACATTAGACGAAAATAGGCTCTGCGAAGGTTTCACAAGTTTAAAGCGCGAATAGGTGAAAAATTATGAAAACATTAGACTTTAACGTATTAAACCATAGTATTCGTGTGGCTCAACGGTGGTAAGCGGTAATACCGGCGGTGGTATTGGAATACCGGCGGTGGTATTCGTGTGGCTCAACGGTGGTAAGCGGTAATACGCTTTTCGAACGCGATGCAATAGAATCGTGACACGTCGACGCGGGGTGGTTTGGATAAACCACCCATTTCGCGTGACTTTTACAAAACATCCATCGATTACTTTGTGAGTGCGAAAATGCGTTATCGTCGTTGGATCTGGCTTTGGGGAGCGAACGATCGGGATTAAAAGGGAAAGTGTGGGGAAAAGTCAATTATCGGGTTCAATATAGGCCGTAGATCTTGGGAGTAAAAGAAAATCTGATGGTTAAAAATAGCGCGATGGGGAGGAGTAAAAATGTATTGATTAGTCACTTTGATTTTCATTCGTTGGATCAAAAGGGATTTGGGGATCGAAGGGTCTAGATTGAATCTCGATGGGAACAGGGCTTTTGATGGGATTTATATATAAAAGTGGCTTTTTCCAATGGAAAGGGTGATCGGGAAGGTTAATCAAGATTTTAACCAAGGTTAGGGGGTCGAGGAAGGGAAATATACAAGGGAATGGGTTTAGAAGTTTAGTTTAATTTAAACTTCGATATTTTTGTTTAAAACATATAGAACATATGTTTAAAGGTTTTTCATATCTTTTTTATTATATGGTTAATTAAATCGAGATGACTTGACTACCATAGGGGGCGGGATATTTATATATATAGAATACTTAGCCAAAGGGGTTATAAGGGGGGTTTTTATTTAAACATGCAGGAATAAATAACTTTGGCTTAAGTTATATTAAGTGGGTTTTTGGATTTATTATATTAAAAGGAGTTATAAAATAGGAAAATGTTATTTGTATAGGGAGTTAATATATAAGTTAAAGTTAATATGAAAATAGGACATGGTATACTCAAAACACATATTTATAACAAGTAAAGTGAGGTTTTAAAGATAATTTGCATTGATCTTATCACTTAACTTATGATGTAATGTTATTTTGAGGGCTTAATGTGTTTAAATGATGTAGGAAGTTAGCTAAATAGGAATTATAAATGCCTTTAAGTAAAAATGGAGTTTTACTGAGGATTATTCAAGGGAATGAGTGCATGAATGGTAAATGATGTGATTAAGGGATTAATATAGACATTTCACACTTTAAACTGATCAGTCAGAGAGCCATGGGTCCGGTCCCAACAAAAGCCAAGGAAATGCCTTGAGCATTTCTGACTGATAGTCTAGAATGTTTCATGACTATGAGAAGGGGAAGTTAGTTATTTTGCAGCCCATGATGAATGATATTTACATTGAGACTTTTCACCTTCTTCTACCTACCCATCTTACCATGCTAACATTTTTTTCTTCCTTTGTAGTAGGTGCATTTAAGCTAGCAACCTTCACAACATTTATTTTTTCTGAAAGCAAGTAAAACTATCTAATTCTACACTTATTTCATTAATGAATCCAGATTAAACTGTTGGATTCACTTTATTTCTCTACCTAACTACTGAATTGTCATGATTAAACTGTATGACAACTCATTATTCTCTATCTATAACAAGGAAAATTGAAAAATGACAAGTTAAGATTAAACTGTTTAACTCATCATGGACTATGGAATTTATTGACACTCTGCCACAGTCAAAAAGTAAAAAGTAGTGGCATGTATGCTTGCACACTTTCATTTTTTCTTTTGGGGTCTTTTATTTTTTCTAAGTCCTTTGATTATTCTTTTAGGACTTTTTACCCTCTTTTTGATTTTTTTGATTTTTTTGATTTTTTACGAAATATGTGAATACAACTTGCAGAAGGCAAAGTATGTAAAGATTTACAAGATTATCAACAGTCAAGTCAAAATTATGACCCCTATATTATAGGTTGCTAACATCGGCTTCACTTGGGGATGGTTTTTCCTTGTGAAATGCCAAGAACTCTGAGATCAGTAGCCTTTATCTTTGACCTTTGATGATCTTAGTAAGTGTCTTCTGTTTTCTGCAAACTGAATTCTGATCTGAAACTAAAACAATACACAACAATTTTCAAACCAACTTATAGATTTTAAACATCTTTAGGACCTCATCCTTGGCTTTAAATCTTCATGAAAAACTAGCTGAAAATTAAAAACTAAAAAAAATATGCTCAAAATTATGAGCTTATTAGCACTTATCTACCTACTCTAATCTACTAAAATCTTATTGAATCAGGTAATACAAAAATGCCAATGAAGCCAATCAAGTAGCTGTAAAAATAAATGGATAACTTGATTGCTTGTGACCAAAATTGGAAGTATATTATGATCATGTGCCTTTATAATAAATTATATGATGTGTAAATGCCACTTTTGATGTATTTGATCTTTATAGAGAAAACATGTTTGCAGATTTGGGCTAAAAAGATTCTCCATATAATCTAATATAGGATCAATAAAAGCATGATGTATGTTATTTACTTCTAGGCCTTCAATGACTAATTGTTCAATTGAATTATGAATATTAGACCATGAAACTATTTCTTCAGTCTTGTGTTTGAAAGAATAATCATCTTCAATATGCAAGTCAAAAGATATTATAATTTCTTCTTGCTTTGGAGAAGGAAGATTTTCAAAGAATTCTTTAGGATTTCGGAAATTGTATGACTGAATTTGAGAATGCAAAAGTTTGATTTCATTTTCATAATTTTCAGAAATTATCTTGAGAACACATATTTTCAGTTTAGGAGAATATTTTATTGATTTCAAAAGAAGAAAGAAAGCTCTTAGAAAATCCTCATCAAGCTGAAGTTCTAATATCTCATCCCTCAAAATAGCTAGTGATTGTTCTGGGAAATTATCTTGAATTGGGAGAACATAATTATCATCATACTGATCATATTTAGGCAAATTTTCAGAAGAAGGAATGTCATCAATTATAAACAATGGATCAGCAGATTTTTCTTCCAACAATCCTAATATATCTTGATTAGATTGGTTGCATTCTGTTTGAAAATCATTGTTTTGTTCAATAGGCGTGATATCAAGCAATGGGCCTTTTTGGGAAGGTAGAATAACATGAGCATCAACTTGTTCTTCTGTCCCTTCATGGATCAAAACTTTTGTACATTCATCAACATTAGAAGAAGTAGAAACAATTTCTTCATCATGTAAATATTTTGAGGATGGTTGCATGTTTGGAAGCAAATTGATTTCTTCTTCGGTGAGGGGGGGTGGAAATCTCTGAATTCTTAGATTTGAATAACAATTGTTTTTTCTCTTATCTAAAAATTGATCATGAAGTTGAATATTTTCTTTAACTCCATTCAAAACATTAAATGAAACATCATTTGTTAATACAGAGGGGTTTTGTGGATCTTGATTCATCTCCCGATCTATTTCATCTTTGTTCAACTCCTCTTGATTATTATGACATTTAACTTGAGAATGAAAGTTCTGGATTTCTTCTAATAAATCTTCAGGAAACCAATTTCCAAAATCTTCATCAATATTTTTAAGGTAACGTATAAGATCTTCAGCGTCATCACAACAGTTTTCAGCTAATGATAAAGATGGAAAATCTTCTTTGTAATGCTCATAAAATACCTTATGAAAATCTTTTAAAGAAAATAAACTAGCAGGTTTGAGAGCTTCATACCATTCCCTTGCTTTTCCTTTTAAGGTTACCATGAATATTTTCATGAGGCAATCCTCATGCCAATCACCCTTCAATCTTGATGAGTGTATATGAAATTTAATGAGATGTAGTAAAGGATCATCAATGTTCTCATCTTGAAACATAGGCAGATTTTCACTCCAATTTACCTTTGGTAGTTTGTGTGGAAATCTAGGTATGTGATCTCTGCTCATGGGAGCATATCTTCGTTTTATTCTTGGATCATCTTGAAAATCAGCCATAATGAAAGGCCACGGTATTTGTACAACCAAGTTAGATCCTTATATAAAATACAATACGTATTGAAAAACGTTCTTAACGAGAAAGAACATAATGTCTTGGATTAAGATCCAAGTTGAAAGCCTGATCTTTCCATATTGTTCTTCCAGGTTCATTCCTCCAGTGGAGTCTTGATTGTGAAATGGATTTGGAGTTTCCAGGTGGATGATTTTAACCTTTGTGTGTTTGATCACTGTCCACCATCATAGATCAGATCTGAACCTGTAAAATATTTCTGAAGAAAAAGGTTAGTCTTCCCCAGTGGAGTCGCCAGTATGTTATCACTCTAGTAAATTTTATATCAGATGTAATAGCCTTGATGATAGATTTCTAAATTCTTCACTTAGTTTCAGAGAATTTCAGAGCTTAGCTAAATCAATTAACAGAGAATCACTGCTGTTTCTAAGGATTATTCCAAGTTTATGTAATTTAATTAAGACAGCAGTTACAAACTATCATTTTTCCCCTGAATACAGTTTAAGAGATCATTTTCATGCATATATCTAAGCATATATAAACAGGAATCAATAGAAATACGATTTCATGCAGTTCAGGAATGAAATTTCAATTTTAGCTACATGGGAAATACCTGGAATGCAGTAGACGAATTAATGGTGGCGCTCCTCAGGTACTCCTCCTGTGATGCTGTGGACAGAACGAACAGATCACCAAAACAACAATCCTCCCAGCCGATCTAGGAACAATCCTAGACCCAGAAGATCACTCTTCTGCCCCCGTGCCCAGAATCCCAGAACGGTGAAACTCTTTTCCAGAACCCTTCGTATCCTTCAATCCATTTGTTGGCCAGAATGTAGAATTTTTCTTCTCCCAACCGTCCCCTTCCTCCTTCACATCCTCCCCCTTATATCCATTTCTCCACCGCCTTCAACTCCCGTAGATATTTATCATATTTATGAGGGTCTGCAAACATTTAAGGAGACCTTATCTTCATTTAAGGGGACATTTAATGTTGAGATAAGGTTTTGGGATAAAGTGCATCAAATATCCTCGTTGAGTTCTCATCCAGTTACGTATATGTGATGACTTTATGGAAAGCTCAATTTGTATTATGTTTGTTTAATAACTTAATTAATTTGGCTTAATTAAATTATGTTATTTATAAATTAGGAATGAGTGTGATGACTTTATGCTTGTTTATAAATTAATTTATTTGCCTTAATTAATTTATATTATTATTTTATTGGTTCATCCTCATATAGTTTTAACGGTTATCCTACTTATCAATTGGGTATGGGTCATTACATCAGAAATATTTAAAACTTTGTAACTTACTAGAGGTAACCAAGAACCACTTTTAGAATTCAGGATCTAGCCTTCTTGAGTTCCAGAGAGGGATCTCTCCATATGATTTAGCTTTGTTTAGGTAACAGATATTAGGCTAGCTATGATTGTGCAATTGGGTTTGATTTTTTTGAAAAGGTTGGTGGGAATAAAGGACTACAAGGGAAACCATAGAAAGATCTACCTAACCATTGGGCAATGGAGTCATATTATAGCAAACAAGTCTAGAAAACCTAAGCCAAAAGATGCAAATATGCTAAGGGCAAGATAGATGGTCTTTGAGCAAAATCTTAGTGTCATTGTTGTGTATGTTTTTCTTTTAATGTTCCTTATTGTTTTGCTGCTTTGTTGATGTTCTGTCTATATAATTGCTTATGATAATATGGGGTGAATGTAATGTGAAAATTGTTGAAAAAGTTTAAAAAATGCGATTATTTGCAACCAAGAACTATTTAGCCCTAAAATTATCATGGAATTAGAGTTGGGCTGAAGAAAAGTCATTGAGATCGCCCCATACACCTATGATGGATTCCTTGATCAAGTAGAGTGAAAGAGATGAAGATGTTGGAGACCTAAAAAAATGCTAGGGTTTAGAGGAAACCCTAGGTTAGGTTTTGGGAGAAACCCTTGGAGTAGGCCTTGGATATGAAAAGGGTCTGGGTTCTATAGCATTGGAACCTTAGTTTGATTCAAAATTTTCATAATATGATTAGTGAGAAGCTATTGAGTTATTCAAGTACATATGACAGATTCAAAGTACCCCTAGTTGTGCTTGTCTCCTATAGGAGATAGTATGATGTGGATCCAGTGATCATCTTGTACATTGATTGTTGGGCTTGGCTGCCTAAGAAGGAGATTAAGGATACAGGTGGTGCTCAAGGGGAAGCATTTCTTCTTTTGCGGACGACATTGGCTAAGAAGGAGGTAGGATGAAGAGGGAGATGATAGATTCCTACAGTCCTCATTAAAGATAAGCACTTTCATGACTTATTTCTTTGTGACACTATTCTTGTTTAGATTGAATTATCTTCTTAGACTATTGTTTATTCTTCCTACTTGAGTAATTGGCTAACCAAATTCCTCTTTCCCTAACTTCTTGATGAGGGTGTGTTCAAGGGGAGTATATCCATCTTGAGGGCCCCATCAAGATGAAGAGAAACGCAGGGATATTTTGCTCCAAGAGGGAGATGGTGCAAGAGAATGAAGAAGCCACTCTCGTATCTAGAGAAGAGAGACAATAATGTCTTTTGGATGAAGCTTGCAACAAGAATTAGAAGCACTAAATGTAGAGGATTCTCCTAATAGGAAGATTGGAGTCTGCACTGTGCAGAGGCCTGCTCCATCATCATGTACACTTTCATTATGTTTATTCACTTTTCTATTATTGCTCTTGCTCTTGTTTAGGGGCCATTAGGTACATCAAATGGATGTAAGGGTCAAGTTCTCAATATCGAGATTTAGGAGGATGTAGAGCCACCCCATGATTAGAGTGGCACTTGAAAATGGACAAGGGCTCAAACCTCGAAGGAAGGATTGTATTCTCCCAGGTTGATGACTATGACTAAAGAGGCTTCCTATTCAGAGGGAGTAGACTGTCAAATTATAAATTTAGATGTAAAAGTTAGATGAGATGCTCTTAGACAAGAAGTCTCTAGGAACAAAGTGTAGTGTTCAACAATGATAAGGAATGTGCTCTTAGAGAGAGAGAGGACTACGATGAGCTCCTAGCACCTGGTATCAAATGTATGTGAAGTTGACTTCCTCCTTGATGCACTTAAGGAAGAAGCATACTTGGAGCTACCACAGGGCTTTGAGGTATATGATAAGGAGACTCATGGTTACAAATTGAAGAAAGCCCCATATGGACTCAAGCAAGTCCTTGGGCTTGGTATGCTTGGAATGATGGACATTTGATGCAGACACCAACCTCTCTTCAAGGTTGAAGGTATGTCTTTGATATTTAGTTTTATATGCTAATAATTTATTTATGATAGGATCAGATCATCTCATCCTTTAGTACCAAAGGAAGTTGAACTCTGAGCCCAAGGTGATCCACTTCTTGATATTAGAAGTGTAATTGAGAGATGATGAGGACTTTCTTGTCAAAGGAAGCATGCTGTTAGAGATTTGGCATGCAGTTGAGAGACTCCTCTTCAAATTTAGATTTGGTGGATCCCATGATGTGCAGGCAACCAGACGGATCCTTGCTTTGCAGCATGTACCCTGAGCCAGATAGAGCCTGAACATGCATATTGGAATCCTGCAAAGCTGGTATTGAGATACCTACATGGTACAATCAGTCATGGATTGAGATAGTGCTGTGACTAAATAGATGCCGATGCCAAGTGAACCAGGAGTGTTGTGAATAAGAAGAACACATTGAGCTGTTGCTTCAGTATGGGTCTTGCTTTGATTGCCTAGATGAGCAGATAACATAGTTCCATTGCACCCCACCCTATAGTGGCCTGATCATATTACGAGCAATGTGGCTGCAAAAGCTATCCACAGGATTGTCAGACATGGTGCCACTCATGGAGCATTGAGGCTCCAACACAGAGGGAGTGATTAGGCTGTAACACAGAGGGAGCAGTGAGGCTTCAACAAATGAGCTGGTTGCAGACATTCTCATAAAGACATTGAAGTTCATATTCTTCAGAGAGTAGCTTGGAGTGCATGAGAATGTATCCTTCGCTAAGAGGGAACACTGTTGATTGAGAAAACTGAGCATATGCCTTCCCCCATCTTTATGACTAGCCATGGAGTTGGTGGAGGGAGTTGTGCAACTAGACTCCTGGGTGAGGGTACTCCTTAAAGCCATGGACTTGTTTGAGTACATATCCCAGTATGCATCCTACCCACAAGTCACCCTTATAAAGGGGTCGTGGAATCAGTTAAGCTTGTAGGGATTGCTTCCCATCTTGGCCCCATGGGATATGAGACTTAGGTGTGTGTGATCTTTACGAAGGGTGGACGTGCTTGCCATGGACTTGGTTGTGGTAAATCGATCTCTCGTAGTGTCGTGTGGATCATTCTTCTTCTTCTATGGATAAAGTCATCATTGTTCAATTGAGATGAGGTCATGGAGCTTGACTTGGAGACCAGTAGGGTGTGTGTGCTCTTTACCAAGGTCATTTGTGATTTCCATGGACTTGGTTGTGGTAAATTGATCTTCGCTACCATTGGTTGTGGATTATTCTTCTTTTATGAGATGCGATGAGCTTCTGTTATGTTGACACATGTACATTCGAGACGAAACACATAGTACAACTGAAAATTCCTCCCTAACTTAGAGGGAGTGTTGAAATTTGGAGAAACTTTGCGACGAATTCCCCCCAAGAGAAATGTAATTACCCCTAGGAGAAGCCTAGCTACCCCAAGAGATGCCCAATATCCCCAAGGAGAAACCATCTTGCCCCAAGAAGAATTCAAATTGGATAAAAATAAATTATTATTCAAATCAACTCGACACCTCCTTTATGATGAGAATCAAAATTAATATGTTTGGAAGTCAGACTCTACTTTAAACAACGAAGACTAAAATTGTAAGAGGGTTTTTCATCAAGTCGACCTATACATTTTCAAGTTGGTCTGACCCCTCAAAGCACCCATTAGGACTGTATGGAAGTCTATAAATACATGATTGGGCAATTTAGATTCACATCATCAAGAGCATTCGTTCAAAAGAAAAGAGCTATCTGAGGCAAACAAAATTGAAGTCGAACTAAGAGGAAAGGACTGGTTTCTTGGTTCTGTTTTGTCTTAAGTTTTGGAAGATCGATTCAGGGAGACATGAGCGAAGGTGTTCTGGGCATAAGTCTTGTTTTATGTGTGTGATATTTCTGTGATGAGGCCACATGGTTTTGTGAGGGTTGTTACCTATGTTTTGGGTAGGAAATAGAGGTCGAGCAAGGGCCGAAGTCTTCTCTATGGGAGTACAAATATTGGAGCAATTGTCACACAATTGGGTGACTGTATAATCACTGTTTTGGAGGGCTGAATTGTCTGGGTTAATGTTGGAGTATGGCTGCATCCTTTGAGGGACTAACACAGTTGCTTGAGGAGGATTGGAGGTCAAGATCAGGGTTGGACAGGTGCCCTAACTAGGGATGAGTATCCTCAGAGAAAAGCTACAAAATCATTACCCAGAAAGGCAGAAGGAGTTTGTTCTTTGAGGTCTAGAACAACAGTAAAAAGTCCGCATTATCTTGAGAGGATAGCATAGTATTTTGAAGGAGTTTAGGCCCTGATCTAGGGCTGACATGGGTGTCACAAGAAGCCTTAATTCGAGGGCAGAAATCTCTATCTTCAATATGCATGGGGCCTTTTGAAATATGTATCTAGGTTCGGTCTTCATAATGGCATATGTAATCATGAATTTATGTATTTGATGTAAAGAGAAAAAATGTTGGTCAAAGTTGTCATTGATGTCAATATGGCATTGTTGGAGATGGATAATCCTAATTGTATGCCCTAATCTAGCATTGGTTGAATGAAACCCTAGATGACTTGAAACCCTAAGCCTAGCACAAAACCCTAATCCTATGTGCGAAACCCTAAATCTTAAATGAAGAAGCTAACCCAAACCCTAATGATACCCTAACCCTAACAATTTTGAAAACCTAAACCCTAATCCTTGCTCCTAATGATACCCTAATCCTAACATCGTAAAAACCTAAACACTAATTCCTAAATCCTAAAAACCTAACCCTAAATACTATAACAATTTAATAAAAACTTATTTTTTTAATATAAAGTTAATATTAAAATCTTAACTTTATATTATAATAAAATAATTAAAATTTACACTTTTTCAAATTAATAAAACCTTAAGTTATGATATAATGAAATAATTTATTTAAAATTAATTCACACATTCAACTCTAAACGTATTACACATTTAATTCAGGTCCGCTCCTCAATTAAGTCGGCTCCCTTGTATCTCAATTGCCACGTCCTTTTTTTTAACCTTTGGTATATATATACATAACAATCCAGATTTATGTTGACTCTCGCCAAAGAGACTCGACTATTCAACCTACAGGTTGACCCCTCCTCAACGAAACGTCTCCCCTCATCGAATCCGTATAAAAACAAAGTGATTTAGCTCGGTTCAAGATGTGTCTTAGTCAATACAAGATATTCAGAACGAGTAAGGTTCACATCTCGTGAACCAAGAAAAATCAGATCTGCAAAAAAGAAAATGCAGAAACCTTCATCCCTGAAACTTGAACTCGAGCTTTGAAAAAGGGATTTCGTCTTGGACCAGGACCTGCTGAAATATGTTGGAAATCTCTTGAACCTGTGTCTACGCTCCTGTAGCAGTAGAAGTTTTGAACTTGTGGCTTTTCTTCTATAAAATACTCTTCTTGGACCTGTGGCTTTTCTCTCGGATTTGTTCTTCCAGATTTATACCTTCATCCTCAGATCCAGTGCAATGTTGTGACTTATGTTTGGATCTTTAGCGTATTTTGGAAGTTGTTCGAAATATTATTTGAGTGTGAACAGCGCTGCTTTTATTCCAACAGACAATTGATGCATGCTGAAGTGATTAGTCAACACACACGATCTTGCAGTTCTGGGATTTGTAATTTTTTATTTCACCCTGTAGCACATCGACTTCATCATAATTGAAGTTTGCTTCATGATCTATTCCCTCGATGCATACCCAAAAAAAGGGAACTTTAGCTAAGCAAATCGGTTGAGTACTTAATGTTGTTCCTTTAGTGACAATTACGTTAATAAGCTTGAGCAGGCACGTTGACATATGTATTGCTAAGGGGACATATATATTGCTGAGTACTTGTTAGCATATGGCTACAGGATAGTTTGAGACTTATTACAGCAGATTAAAGACCCTTGTTAAAAATTGTTAAGGGTATCCTTGGAGCATTTGAAGAATTGCCATCAAATTAATTGCAGACATCGGGAGACTTGTGAAGACTTGAACATATCACCATATTGAAGATCCTAAAGAAGAACCTTTGAATATCAGATTTGAGTTCATCTTGAGAAATATAGATTGGACCCTTTTGAATAACCTATTGAGGACATCTTGTTTGGAATGCATTATTGAAGATCTTGTGAAGACATTTTGAAACTAATCTTGGAGACATTGTTGGAGACCATGATCCTTTGCTAGAGTCATCATGAGGTAACCTTGAATATTTTGTTTAGGTGACATGAAGAGTAGTGGTGACACCTTTTGAGAATACAAAGTTGTCATTGATAAGGTAAGTGCTTTGAAGATCAATTGAGGGCATTGTTGAAGACAAACATGAAGATTTTGTCAAGGCTGGTTGCAGAAGGTATTGAGAGCCTTGAAGAGCTATTAAACATATCTTGAAGAATTGAAGCCGTGGGTTGGAGCCCTAGAGGATAGGAGTCCTCAAGAAGACAAGGTTGGAGCCAGTACCAGAGATAGGGTTGGAGCCTTGGAAGATTGGGTTGGAGCCCTAGAGGTTGGTGCTTCATAGAGACAAGGTTGGAGCTTTGGTAGATAGGGTTGGAGTGTTGGGAATCATGATTTCCGTTAGACCAAAACCCACAGGAACCTGCAGGCATTAGTCAACGTTCACGTCGCCATAGATAAGGATCCACGAGAGGCGGTTTGTCCATGTCACGAAACACACGGGGAGCGTTGGTTTATCCAATGTCCAACAATCTCCCCCCAACGCAAGCCATTGTGTATCGAACTCGTGACCTATGCTCTGATACCACTTGTTGGGAATCACGATTTCCATTAAACCAAAACCCGTAGCTGTTAGTCAACGATCTCATCGCCAGCGATAAGGATCCACGAGAGGCAGTTAGTCCATGTCACGAAACACACAAGGAGAGTTGGTTTATCCAATGTCCAACATGGAGCCCTAGAGTTTGAACTTTGGAGCCTAATGAAGTCCAAGTCAATGCTTGGCAAAGTACAGGTTGGAGCCTAGTGGATTGGAGATTGGTGTCTTCATCTAGGGTTGGAGCCCTAATTATTATTGTACATGATTCATTGTAAAGAGGATTGGAGTCCTCGTCATTGATTAATAAATTTATTATTCTATCATTGTTCATTTTGTGTTCTAATTATAAGTGATCTTAATTGGTAAAATAGCAATTGAAAAGAAATACTTATTCACCCCCTCTCTCAGTATTTCCAACAAAAATAAATTTATTATTTTTATTCTTGAGGCATGGGTTTCATGCTCAAGAGAAATTTATTTTTAGGTCAAGCACCCATTGAGTGCTTCTTGGTTTGTCATAGAGTCAATTGAGTCATTGTCATGTATTGAAGATCCATTTGGGCATGTTACATATTGTAAAGAAAAATTTATTCAAGTCAAAAGACCCTCCAAGACCTTGTCATGGTGCAAAGATCAAGTTGGTCTACACAAATGGACAAGTCGACCTAAAAGGAGCAACTTGACCTAGTGGAAGACCTATATATAAGGGAGACTTTGACCTCACTTAAGGCACTCACCCTCACACACATGTTTGATCAAAAGGGAAGAAGAAGTGTGAGGAAAGGAAGGACAAGAAGAAGAAAAGGAAGAGATAGATCTTCGTAATGTTTTTGGGCTATGACTCTCCACGCGTGTGAAGGAATTAGGGCACATATTTCAGTAGTAAAGGCAGAGTTGCAGAAGTCGAGTTAGGGAATCAAGAAGCAGGCCTTGCAAGTCGAGTTCTCTAGGAGAAAGAATCAATTCAAGTGAAAAGGAGAGGAGGAAGAAACTATCATAATCTTCACATGTGTCGAGGCTAGGGTTTTTGCCGAAGAATCTACTGGAGGTCGAAGTTGCAAAATCTTCTGTTGGAGGTCAAAGTTGCAGAATCCTCTGTTGGAGGTCGAAGTTGCAGAAGAATTTGCTAGAGGACAAAATTGTCGAAGTTGCAAAAGAATTTGCTAGGGGTCGAAGTTGTAGAAGAATTTGCTGGAGGTTGAAGTTGCAGAAGTTGCTGAGGAATTTTTGGAAGCAAAGCTTGTCAAGAAGGAAAGATTGGACTTGGTCTTGGAGGGTCTTGGTCAAGCGTCATAGGTCTTGGAACTCGTTAATTGAAGTTCTTTAAGAAGAGAAGAATTCATGTTGGTTTTCCTCTCAAGTGGAGAGGTTTTGGCCTTGGCTGATCACCTACATCTTATGTCCTCTTGTCTTATTGTTCTTTATGGTTTGGTAGCTGTTTGATGAAAAGAACACTAAATATAATCAAGAGAAAGAAGAAGCTAATTAATTTATGTAAAAACACATCACAAGCAATTATCAGAGAAGAGAAATCAATTAATCTAGCTGCCTTGGATTACTCAATAGGGCCAAGTATAAGAAGGCTGTAGAAGTTGTTGGGAATCACGATTGCTGTTAGACCAAAACCTGCAGGTGTTAGTCAACGATCGCATCACCAGAGATAAGGATCTACGAGAGGTGGCTAGTCCATGTCGCGAAACACACGGGGAGACTTGGTTTATCCAATGTCCAACAATCTCCCCCCCAACGCGAGCCGAGTGTGTATTGAACTTGTGACCTACGCTCTGATACAAGTTGTTGGGAATCACAATTTCCATTAGACCAAAACCTGTAGGTGTTCGTCAACGATCGCATCATTAGAGATAAGGATCCACGAGAGGCGGTTAGTGTATGTCGTGAAACACATGGGGAGTTGGTTTATCTAATGTCCAACAAAAGTTGTTCAGGGAAAGAGGTATGTTGTCTTTCCTTGCTTGATGTTTTGCAAGAGGGAGTAGGACCTAGCAGATAGATTTCATGGCAATTTGTGGGTTGCTAGAGAGCTGTTAGGAGAGCCCTAGTACAGTGGACAAAGAGGTAGTTTCATCACTGTGAGTGGGTATTCTTGTGGAGCCCTAAGAGTTTACCTCTGAAGGAGTTAAAGGGTAGAAAAGACGACTCATTATCAAGCATGTTGACCATGTAGATGTCAACAATTCCAAGAAGCAGAGTGTAGAGCAGTGGAATTTTTTTAGTCATTGTCATCATTGTAATCCCAAATTCTGCAAAAATATTGTAAAAATGATTCTAGTATGACTATGAAGCCATGTAACAACACCTAGGTAAGCCTTTGATTCTTAGCAAAGGGTTTCACTCTAGGGATTTTTTTAATCTCCCTAAATTATTTGTGTTTCTAAACACGAATAATTAGCAGAGTTTTTCTCCCAAGCATCCCTCGAAGCTAGGGTGGAATCGTCTGATAAGGTCTTAGGTGAGTCCTAGTGTTATCAAGTCAATGCATTTTTATCATACTAGATCATGTGTCTTGTGTCGCAGAATTTAGTTGAGTCTAAGCCGTTTTGTTTGTTAAATTCTCCTTGTATGGGTGATTATTGTAATATCTTGATTTAAAAGTGTTGTCTAGGATATTTTTGGTGAATGGTTACTCATAATTAGATCACCATTGCCAAAATATTTTTTAGACCCACTTAGAGGGTGAAAAAATATTTGTCATCCCATCTTGAGTCTTTTATTTAATTTTCTGGCAAAACAAAAAATAAAATTAGCCAGAAACTGTCAAAAAAATTAAATGAGAGGAAAAATTAATTTCTCTCCAAGTGGAAAAATTATCAAAAACTTATTGAGGCTAATTTTCAAAGGAAAAAATTCTAGTCAAATTAAAGAGCCTCATTTCCAAGGCATGATGTCCCAGTTCAAGAATTTCATTGGACCACGAAGACTATTTTCCCAACAAATCGAATTTTTTGGACTAGGTGATTAATTATTTTGCACAAGTTACGACGATTCTATTTTTTGAAGATTCTCGAAGGGACCAAATGGACTTAGAAATTTGACTTTGGCCCATCCAACTCATTTCTTAAGGAGGTCGAAATTATTTGGAGATTTGTACAACAATTATCAAGGGATAAAATTAATTTGCCAAGGATCAAGCCTTGGATCAAGTCAAACTAGCTATTTTTCCACTTGGAGGGGGTCTAGAGCTCTCTCATTTTTTCTATATAAGGAAGCCTAAAGTTTCTCATTTGAATCATGATCAATCTGAGTCTGGTCTTGTAACAGAAAATCTTAAGCAAGCTGTGAATCAAGCTACTGGATGTAATTTCTCTTATGCACTAATAAAATCAAAGACTTTGGGGGTTTATCTTGCGATGGTGTTCTTTTCTCACTTCTTGTGGTAATGCTATTCTGAATCGCGCTCTAATGCTCTACTGAATATAATTGCTTTAGTTATTATTTCATTTTCTAGTGGTTGGATTATCTATTTGCACTGATATCTTGCATTAGGTATTGGGTTTAGAAATTCATTCTAGCTTAGTCGATCTAGCAGGTATCTCTAGATCTTGAGGGTTTTAACGTGTATCTAGCCCCGTATGATCTAATAACGTCATTTCAAGTGTGTAGAGATAATTTGATATTCATATCTTGGACGTGAGGGGAAGTCTTCGGTTGGACCAGCCAACTCCTGAGACGAGGTTTAAAATCCCCTTGTGTTAAACTTTCCAAAGGCTTATCTAATGATTTGTGTGCAACAACTTGGCCATGGCATAAAATAAAAATTTTCTCTTTCTCAAATCATTTTCGAAATTAAATTGAGCAATAAAGTTTGATCCTGCTTATTAGAGTTTGTCAATTTAATTTTGTGAATATTCGAAATAATTTGGTAAATTATTTCACTAACCCTTGTAATTTATTTCTCTAGTGTAAATAATTAGAGGGGTTTTAGTTTTCAAAATCAATTTTTGTTTATAAATATTACTGGATGGCAGTGTTTTAAAAATCGGAATCGGGTTCCGATTTGTCCGAGGGTCGGCTCCGACTCCGACTCCGACTCCGACTCCGACTCGGTATCGACTCGGCCGATTCAGTTTCAATGACTCGGTTTTTGTAAAAAATACATTAAATATTAATTTTTTTGTAAAAAAACATAGTTTTAAAGATTTTTATTCATGTTTCCAAACACAAAGCATTACAATATAGACAAAAGATAACATATGATCAAAGTAGGCTCATGAATATATCCATTATATCAAAATTGCACCCAATGCACTGTCCAATACATGATGATGAGATAGAGATCAAAACAAAAAACATAAACAAGGAGGTTCTAAATGCCCTCCACAACAAAACATGAATAATCACTACTGCTAGACATCTGACAAGCCAATGTCCTCTTCCTCAAACTCTGAGTCTGAACAAGAGGGGGAAACCGCTCGCTCCTCCTCTAAAGCAACATCCTCAACTAGAACTATACCCATGCCCTTACCACCCTGAGATAGACGAGTTATGCGCCTCTGTCGTGGCTGACTAGAGGAAGTGCCTGTGCCTGGAACTGGAGGGCTTGGGACTGGGTCTACTACTAGTGGACCTGCATTGAGCATAGCCTCTACCTGTGTATCGAAGTCAATCCCCAGACCAATATCCTCATCAGAGTCAAACTCTGGTGGACAAGTCTCCACTACCAAATCTGATGTTGGATCAATATCGTCCAACGCAATGGGATCTGAATCAAGTCTTTTGTTTAGCAATTGTTTGCGTCTTAGTCAGAGGTTGTACTGGACATACACTAGACCATTTAACCGTTTTTGCTCCAAATGGTTTTTCTTCTTTGTGTGAATCCTCTCAAAGACAGACCAATTGTGCTCACACCCAGAAGCATTGCAAGTTTGACTCAAAATGCGGATTGCAAACCTCTGCAATTCAGGACAATGGCTGCCAAATGCCTTCCACCATTGTGCTGCAAAAAATGAGTTTCAGTTAGCTCAACAATTTATATCCAACTTTGAAATTGAAATTATAAACAATTATACAAAATAATAAAATATGAATTTGAAAATTGAAATTCTTTGTTTACCTGGCTCATCTGATTCACTTGCAATCCTTGCAAGGTTCTTGCTAAAGGTACCTGTGGCTTGGCTAAACATAGAGATTTGATTGTGTATCTTCAACTGCTCACTCTCTGTGGGGATCATGCGATCAATGCAGTCAATCAATCCATCTCTAACCTCCCCATTCAAAGCTCTTGCTTCCTGAGCTTTATAATGATACCTTGTGTTCTGAAAATACCTAGCTGCATGTATAGTGTGATGGAGTTGATTGTTCCATCTCTGATCAATGATTGCCCAAATGGGCCCATCCTTACCCACTCTGTCCTTGTATGCTGCCCTTATTTGCTCCTTTGCTTGATCCATAGCCTCATAAATGAAGCCCATAGCCAATGTTTCCCCATCCACCAAGCGTAACACCTTAACCAGTGGCTCAGCAAGTTTCACAATCTCTGCTGCCTTTTTCCAAAATATTTCTTCATTGACTTTCCTTTTCACATCTTTGCCATCATGTTTGCGAGCCCATTGACATTCATTCCATTCATCACTAGGAAACAACCTTTGCAAGTTTCTATGTTGGGCAAGCATAGATTGCAATGTCAAAAAATGTGTTGCAAATCTAGTGATGGCAGGCCTAATAATTTCCTTGCCCCCTGTGTCTTTCCTCATCAGATTCAAAATCCATGAGTGATTGTAAATATATTTTGTGATGCATTTGGCATGCTCTATAGTGTTCTTGATCCAGTCTATTTTGCCAATATCCTCAAGCATGAGGTCTATGCAATGTGCAGCGCATGGGGTCCAAAAGATGGTTGGGTGTTTTTCCTCTAACAATTTACCAGCAAGAATATAGTTAGAGGCATTGTTTGTGATGATTTGAACAACATTTGCCACCCCCACCTCTTCAACAACCTCATCCAAAAGATGAAACAACAAATCTGCATCTTTCACCCTATCAGATGCATCAACTGATTTTAGAAACATGGTTCCCTGTGGGCAAAAGACAAGAAATTTTATGATGGTACGGTTCCTCTGATCAGTCCATCCATCTGACATGATGGTACATCTTGTATGTGCCCATGAGTTTTTGAACTCTTTCAAATAATCATGAATGGACATAATCTCTTTTTGCAAAGGAGATCCTCTTAACTCATGCATAGTAGGGCCTTTGAAGCCCTTTCCAACAACATATATGGCATCAAAAATAGGTTCATAATATGGTGAATGAGTAGCATTGAAGGGAATATTAGCATCATACCACCATCTAACAATGTAATCACAAACAACATCTCTCAATTCTTTTTTCCAATGAGCATCTAAAGTGGGTTGCACTTGACCTCTACTTGGAGGACTAGGACCATGTGCAACTGCACTATCAAAGGGAGAAGAGGGCACGAAAAAACTTTTGATAGTACCATAGTACCCTTATTTCTCATTGCACCCTTACCCTTTTCAGAAATAGACTCCATAGAGGGAGGAGCATAGCGAAAGGGGTTTGATGCATCAGTACAAGGGATAGATGAAGAACCCTCATAATCAAAACATGGGTTGCCAACCATCATATGTTGTAGATTTCTCTTCCTCCCAATTTCAGCCTGTATTTCTTTTTGCCTAATTTTGTCTTCCTCAAACTTCTGAAATTTCTCTTTCAACTCCTTCCTAATTTCCCCAATGTTTTGTGCTTCACATGGAGTAATTTGGCCTCTAAGAGTAGCCAAATGTAGTTTCAGTCTATGAATGCCCTCTCCACCCCCCTTAATTTTTTTCTTACAAAATTTGCAATACATTTGATCATCAACCATTTCAGCATATGCCCAAGCAACATCTTTCACTCTAGGGGCCATTTTGGATTGAGTTTTTGACTTGGAAAGAAAAGGTTTAAATCTGAAAATGAAAACAAAAAAGGACTATTCATTCTATGTTCATTTCTTTCACCAAAAACTATGTTTACCATTTTCAGATTTGCAAAATAAATAAAACAAGCAAAGGCAGATTTTAGAAGAGAAAATATAAATACCTCTAGCCTCTAGCCTCTTCAATGCAGCTCCAACAAACCAACTTCTCAATGCTGCTCCAAAGCTTGCCCAATAAGCTCCTCACTGTTGCTCCAAAGCTTGCCCAAAAGACTCCTCAAAGCTGCTCCAAAACCAACTCCACAATTCTTTACAAAATCCTCACAAATGCTCAAGTAAATTCAATGAGATAGATGTGAGGTATTGAGAGGGGTTGGGTAGGGTAAATAGGATGGGGAGGGGTTAGATAAGGTAAAAAAACTTAATAGCAAAGTTAAATTGAATTTCAAGTCCGTTTTTTTGGATTTTTTGGGGCCCGCGGCCAGCTAGAGCTGTTCGGCCGAGCTAACTCGGGCTCGACTGAGTCGGCCGGTTTGTGACTGAGCCGACCGAGTCGATGTACGGCTCGGCCGGCTCGGTCACAGACCAGCCGCTGGACCGGTTTAACCATCGAGTCAAACCGGCCATCCCTTTGGCTCTTTCGACTCGGCCAGTTCTGAGTTTGGACGACCGTTTTTTAAAACATAGCTGGATGGCTAGTTCTTATTGACTTGCAGGTGCCATAACTCAAGTATAAAAGGAAATTCGATTTTCTGGAGGGATCAAGCCCTCGCCTAGCATAGATGACTAGAGTTTGGGCACCTATTCAACTTCAAGGGATCTGTCCAGCTGATTAGAGGAGGCCGTCCAAGTTTTGAGGCCACCTCTCGCCTCTGAAGTCTTAAATCTACCATACCAAGGTCTCCAATTCTCAACGCTCAACCATCTTGTGGAAGCCGCAAGCCCTAAATGACTAATTTCACTGAAAAATCTAGCATTTACATAAGGGTTTGCCATTTGAAGGTTTTGTAAGCAAGTTTTGGTGGCTATAATCACATTCTTGGGCTTAAATTTGACTTATCTTCTTGCTTGAAGGTAGAAGCCATTTTGGTTTGGCCGCAGGCCTAAAAGGCCCTTGTAAGCTTGGCCGTGGAGGATTTGAGGCGTAAAAGCCCTAGTCACAAGCCTATCTTTGCCTCTAAGGCCTAGCCACAACCCCTAAAGGGTCTCTAGACCCTTGTCACAGTCATTTGGAGGGCAATCAAGTGCTTTTAAAATAATTTTTTGACTAATCTCCTTGGCTTTGCAGGCTTTTCATTGATTTTCATTGAAAATTTTGTCAAGTTTGGTGCTAATACTTATGTTTGCAAGATTTTCATCATTTGAGTATGGGTTTTGTTGGGCTAAGAGTCACTTTCAAGCAACAATCTTGCCTCCTTTTCCTAGCCACATGCCTATTAGGCCTAGCCTTAGCCGCACCCTCTCCCAAGGTGTTTGGAGGAGCTACATTGCATTTTTGGAGCCCAAACACTATCTTTTGGTGTCTTAACTTGGCATAATAGTGATTGGAAGAAGGCCACAAAGCCTTGTGTTTTTGTGTTGATCCTATCATCCATCTTTATTGACTGTCATAACATAACCAAATCTGAAGCAGAGCATACAATGATCTAATCACTCTAAAATCTAATTATAATAAGCTTGAAACACCTAAATACATCACACATTAACTACAAAGGCTTAATCATTGTTCTAGCTCTCGTCCTTGTTTCATTTCTAACTGGTTTTTTGTTGACAGTGGGCTGATTTGATTGACAATGACCTCTCTCGAGGTTTGGTGCATTCATCGTGCTCCTAAGTTGATCATTGTGTGCTAAGAGGTGTGTTTGAATTGGTTTATCTCTTGGCTTGAGGATAACTTGTCTAGTCACTAACCTTTTCTCTCATTGCATCTTATGTGCATACATGTTTCTATCTTGCATATTGCATTGCATATTTGAAATATTTTGTTGCATTTCATTTACTAATATCACTGTTAGCAATCTTGTCTTGTTGCTTATAGTTGTGCTCTTTCTATCTTGTTATTTTCTTTGTTTCAAAGTTGCAAATATAATAAGTGAAGGGGAATTTCTATTGAGAATGCGTAAGTGATAAGAAGATATTGCATCATCACCATAGTCATCTCATTGTGCTTGCAATATCTTGAAGTTTCTCTCGTTCAAAATTCCTACATTATATATAAGAGGAATTCTAATAAGCACACTAAGACCATCCTAATAACATTGCTTCATTGAATAACCCTGAGGGTGTTTCTCTAATTGCTTTTGGCATTCTTGTAATCTTGTGTTAAAGAGTAACATTTAATGATCTTGGTTACAAGTGTTTTGAAACGTTGAAGTATAATAGTGCCTCATTGAAGTAAGCTAATCCTGTCATAATTTGCATTGTCATCTTAGATTAGAAGTGCATATTCAAAATGTACCTCCAAGCATAAGCTTGGTTGATAGAAATTTAGGTCCACCTTCTTCATCCAATTTGAGAAGTTAGACACTCATTCACGGTTAACACAGGTGATAATTGTAGTTCTCTTGTGGGCAAACCCTTGTAGGAACGAAGGCGCTTGGGTGGTTAGAGGTCCTAGGGAGGTATCGTTAATGAGACCGTAGCCTCCTTCCCCTACACTTCTCTCTATAACTTCGTTTCTAACTAGCTTCAAAACAATTGAGGAGAAGGCTTCACATAGATTAGGCATCTAACTAAGAAATAACCAAGAATTTGCATTTCACTTCTAGATTAGGTCCTGCATTTCATCTAGGATAGAGTTTGCATTATCATCTTTGCAACATTTTCCTATTCGGTAACTTGGTGTACTAATCACTGTTGTGCAAGTATTTCTCAATTCTAAGGCACTGGTCCATCACTGATACATCTCAAATAATGTAATTATTTTGTGCTTACTAATCTTACTTGCCATATAATCTAAATGAAGTTGCTAGGATATTCATCTGTATCTCCTAAACTTGTTGATTCTCAACATTTTCCTCATTGTTTTGCCTTCAGGGACTACCCCCCTTAGCTTGCAATAGGAGATAACTTAAATAGAGTGGGCAAGGATCAAAGTGACAACCCCTGCCCTGAGTGTTGCCGCATTGGGTGTACAATTCAGGCGACAACAGAGCCCTTGTTCATTGGGTTACAAAGAGGTCATCTTTAGTAATGCTTATGACAGTGATGTATGGCAATGACACTTGTGCTTATGACAATGATGTATGGCAGTGATACTTAACAGTGATATGATTACAGTTACACATGCTCCCATGGCAGTTACATGTATGCTATGTGATACAGGAACATATGTTACTTGTGATAGTGATATGGAGACCTATCAGAGGTCTTGTGAAGGGCATGTCAATACCTCCTTGATAGGCTTATTTGTTGCCATCTAATGAGGATGCTTGTATGATCTAGGGTTGGCCCTAGGAGGCCTAATGTGATTGATCTTGATATACTTATGTCTCATTATTATTGTACATTGTATCTCAGCTGAACATTTAATGAATATCTAAGAAGAAGAAGAATTGGTTATGGGTTTTCTCCCTTGTGAGGTTTTTACCTGTTCTCTGACCAAAATCCTGGTGTCTCTATTGTGTATGCTTTTCTTCTAATGTTCCTTACTATTCCGCTGCTTTGTTGATGTTCTCTCTATACAATTGCTTCTGATAATATGAGGTGATTGTAATGTGAAAATTGTTGAAAAAGTTTAAAAATGCAATTATCTACATCAGAGAACTGTTTATCCATGTTACCACTCAAACCAGTAGGGGACCTACGAGGGGTTCCTATGAGTGCAATTGCTAGGTCAAGGGAAACAATGGAGACTTAGCCCACTATCACCACAGCTAAGACTCCCTGCTCTTTACGGACTTTCACCGATGGGAGGAGGCCTGGCAGTTTAGGAAGTCACTTGTAGAGTATTGATCAATAAATAGATGTGAAGTGACCCTAGAAACCCTTTCCCTAGGATAGAATGAAGAATGGGACTTGCTTTCCTTTTAAGCAAGGGAATTGATCTTCTAGGGAGAGGGGGTGAGGATTGAAGGGTTGAGGTAGAAAAATGAGAGTCACAAAGGAGGTTCTCAATTACTAAAATCCTTTGGGATCTTGGCTTCTCGAGTAGTCCTTGACAAATCAACTTTGCTGAGAATGGGACCAAACGAGGCCAAGTGGACCCAACCCAGGTTAGGGGATGGGTTTTGGCACCCAATGATGTTCTTAACCTGGCCAAGGCGAGGGGAAATGATCAGACTAGAATTTTCTTCCAATGATGTCAAATTGATCCTACTAGGTTCTAGCCTTTGGAACACCTAGGCAAAACTTGATCCTAGAGCTAAGGCTTGGGGTATCCGGAGATTCCACCATCAGAATTGTCCCAAATTCGGAGGAGAGTGAGGGGACCCAACAACGCAGTTGCCTATAGGAGATCAAAATTTTCCTGTGGTTAGATTCCTGGGAAATTGATGCCCTAGGTGACCTAATGGGGCTAGACCTAAGAAAAAGGGGAAAAAGTGAAAAAAGAGGGGAAAATGAGCACCCTTTTTTGAGGGACTAGTGCCTAATTCACTTGGGGATATGGAGTCAAGGATAATAATCAAGAAGGTTTCAGTTTCTTGTTCAAGGAGGCCCAGAAAGTCAACTTTGTCCAATGTTAAATGAAAGGGAAGAAAATTGACTTTCAAACATTTATACTTCATACAAAGGTGCAAGATTATCAAGATAACATGATCTCTAGGACATTTCATTCATCTAACAATGGTCCATACATAGAATAAGCTAAATAGACACATAAATCCACATTTCATACATGCAACAATTAGCCTTAATTATAGCGAAATCCAATTGTACGCAACAACAATAAAATAGCATTAAATTTGCACTTACAATGTTAGAGAGTATATCCAACCAATGTCACATTTGCAAATAAGAAGCTCCAAGATAGAAATAGCCCAAATCCATACATCAAAATTCATCCATCATCCAAAATAGTCCTCCAAGAAAAAATGCGAAGTTCTCTAAAGATAGAGAGATCCCAAATCAAGTGATGATACAAATGAATCCAACTAATTCCTATTTATACACCAGTTAGGAGTTCGATTTAGCTAATGAGCCTACATTAGCCCCTAAATATAAAATAATATGCAAAGAAACCACCTAGGTGACAAGCCCACCAAACTGGCTCATAAATGAAATAATAAGCCTCTTAGGAGGTCAAATAATAATATATGCATGTCGTGGGGCCCTCCAAGAGGCTTGATAATGCCCATAAGTGCCATAATAATGAATAAAATCCTCAAAAGGTGATGGACAAGGGGGTGGCCCCTTGTTATCCAAGTAGTAGACCTGTGGTGCTCCCAATGCATGTGGGAGCACACCAATGACCCCATGGGTCTCCATATGAGTCGAAGATGCCGATAGATGATCTGTAAGAGCTCAAATGATGGAATGAACGCTTCCATGTCATTGTACAAGTCCTGGGACACCTACCAAGTGCGTGGTGCTCTTGTGGGGCCAGCTGGGCATAATGTACCAAGTGCATCATCCTCGTCTCAAAGGTGGATCTCTAGTAATCTCTGGACATCGGTGGGGATCCATGGAGTGGTGTCTGCTGCTGTGGAGGCCCATGGCTCTCTTCACATACCCTATATGTGCCAATGTAGCCCTCTGGGAGGTTAGAAATTAGAACCCCATATAGGGAGACCAAACCCAAATGGACACCATCTGCAATCCTGTATAAGATCCAATGTGTCCCCTAGCTTTCCAGTACAACAAGTCATTAGAGTAATCGTGTAAAAGAGCTTACAAACCATAGACAACAAAGTGGGCACTTCATGATGGCATGCCCTTCTGTAGTGGGCTTTGGCATGTGCTAATGTCTCCAAGCTCCAAAGGGGGTTAGCGAGGTACCTTATTAGGTGGTTTCTACCCTTAGAGGGGATAGTATGTCCAAGGTACATCCCTCAAATGGTCATGGAAAGTGACAAAGAAGTGAAATGGAATAGGGAATGAGAGGGGCAATTCTAGGCCACATATTGGGGCACAAGGGTAGTTGGAGAAAGGGAAGCCCACACTTGAGTATATAATGTGTAGGAGGGAGAAATCGTGGTACATGAGGTTCTCCGACCTTGATTTTTCCACCCTTCTTTATATGCCTTTTGCTTTTTATGAATTTTCTTTAATTAATTGCTTAGGACTCAAAGGACAAGAGCATGATGTGTAAGATATGGCAGTGATTACCCCTTTGTAGGTAGGACGGTTCATTGCACTTCAGGGGGGGAGACAATCATGGGTTCCTGAATGATAAAGGAGGCTCATCTAAGGCCTATGGAACTAGGGTGATGACCATGAGTATGGGGTGGAGCTCATGTATTGGCTTTTGCCCACGTGCTAATTATTTTTTTCCCGAACATCTTTTGCATTTTATGGTACAATTTCCTATTGAATGTAGCCATTTATGCTTTTACTTTTTCTTTTAACTACTTCAACCTCTAGGGCATCATTCCAGGTTTGACCAAGGTGGGGGTAAGGTGATAGGGAGATTGACCCTATGTGGACCTAGGTAGGAGAAATGATGAATGGGGCTATAGTGAGTGGAAAGGGAGTAATATATGGGGATAAAGGAGTGGGACCACACACCCAATATCGGGGTTTCCCAAGTAGTATCACCCTATAACCAAATGGTCAATAAAGGAGATCCCATGGGACTAAGATCCAATGGTATAACATCCAAAAGATATTAAGGGGACATGAGCACAAATTAAGCCTGCTCATTCTGCCAAATCCACCAATCAATCTTGTGAAAAATTTTGAACATAGTAACCCTACTGCAGTGTCTTGATTTACTTCTCCTACTTGTTTGATTAATTAACAAGTTATTTTCTGAAATATTCAGTAAAATATCAAAGCAAACACAACTGCAGCGTACACATACATATAGATCATTTACTGAAGCATAACACACACATGACAAAGGACACGGTATTTTTTGGACAATGTCCCTGGAAAAACTGTAAATTTATGTAGATGTTCTATGCTTGATGCAACTTTACTTTCACTACAACAATCACATAATCAATCAAGTAAAGTACCGATAGAACATACCAGTAGATCAACAGAAGACAAACCAGAAACAAATAATGTGTTAGTGCGTTATGGCGGTCAACAGGATGCTTCAACTAGCAAAGTCTCCTTGGTTAGCCAACCTAGCATGTATCACAACAACCCTCAAAACAACCACATGGTCAACTCAAAGTCAACCCCGGAAAAGTCAACGCAAAACAGTAGCAAGCAGCAACAACAACACTAGCACCAGCACCAACACCAGCACCAACAGCAGCAACAACCGCAGCAGTAGCAACAATAGCAGCAATAGTAGCAACAGCAACAGTAGCAGCAACAGCAACAGAATTCTCTTCGTCCTTCTTTCCCACATGTGAACTCCAAACTGCCTCCAACGAGCTCGAGCCAATTAGAAGAGGAGAGATGATGTGTGAGGACGAGATGAGTGAAATGTCCTCCAACGTTGACTCTATTTATATCAATCACTGAGGGTGTGTGACACATTTGCCGGGGGTGTAAAGCCTTACGACCGACCTACACATATTTTGAAAGTATTAAAAATAAATTCAAAATAAATGTTCTGCTCATCGGATCAAGATGATCTTTAGATCAATCTTGCACCTCTTCGAAAGAGGAACCCAATAAAAATATAGGTGTCTTCATCTGAGCATCACAACATGGAGTTGGGACCTAGTTGTCCAATTTTAACACTCCCTCTCAACTAGGGAGAACTCCATCCACTTGTGCAATCAAACATCGTGCATCATCCCGCCGTAACTTGCTTTGCTGGCCTCTTTATTTCAAAACAGAAGTGGGTCAGTCACAAAGACATCATTCCCGGCTGACAGATTCACCCTATAGGTCCGAAACCTCTATAGGACTCACAAAGAGTCTCATACCAACCCGAAGTTGGTTTACCTGACCCGAAGTTAGTAGGAGGTCCAAAACCTCACATGGACTCAAAGAGTCACATACCAACCCGAAGTTAGTTTATCTGACCCGAAGTTAGTAGGAGGTCCAAAACCTCACTAGACTTGATCCCAGATCAAGTGGTTGGACATGTGTCATCCTAGATAGAGAGTACGACAATCTCTGATGTGTCCATCAGTCTTTGCTACTAGTCTCTAGCTTTTCCCACCTCATTGGCCAAATGAGAGGTACTTCCCATGAGTCCGAAACTCAATGGGTAGGATGCATATGGGGCATAGATTTTGAGAGGAAAACCAACTCAATCATCATAACAGTGGGGCAAAAGAACCACAAGGTTCGACAAGCCTAGCCCCATGTGTGCTTATAGCTTCGAGAAGCTATCCCCAGAGCTCCAATAGCTCATTGTCCAACAGGACCCTTAGAATAGGGTCGTTCCACGATAACAAGATTCTCACGGAAGGTTAGGAACATGACCTTCCCCAAGGGCATTGTGAGAATATCTGTGACCTGCTCATCAGTTCCTATATGATCGAGCCTTACGGCGCTTCGCTGTACCATATCCCGGATAAAGTGGTACCAGCCATCAACATGCTTGGATCGTTCGTGGAACATAGAATTCTATGACAAACGAATGCCCCTTATGTTATCACCAAGGATAATGGTGGCATCTAGCACATGCTCGAACAGATCACTGAAGTGCTTTCGCAACCAAGTGACTTCACAACAGGCCATACATGTTATAATGTATTCGGCCTCAGCGGTGCTCAAGGCTACCGACTTCAGTTTCTTGCCCGAAGCAAATCTATGTGTGAAGCAGCATCCAGATGTGCTCTTGCGATCCACCACACTGCCAACCCAATCGGCATCAATATATCCATGGAGTGTTATACTCCCGCCAGTGTATCTCAACCCATGGTCTAACGTGCCCCAGAGATATCTCAAGAGTTTCTTGGCACCAACCTAGTGAATGTTATGATCAACCATGTGTTGACTCAAAGTGTTCACTGCACAACATACGTCTGGACGGGTGTTTACTAAGAACATCAGGGCCCCTACGAGTTGACAATACTTAGTAGGATATGCTAACACGAGCCCAACGACGCTGCCACTCAACTTCTTAAAGTTGAGCTCCATTGGTTTCGACACGGACTTGTAGTCCACCATACCAAATCTTTCCAGAAGCTTCACAATGTATTTTCCTTGAGAAAGGAAAATCTCACCAGGTCTCTGCCAGACCTCCAGGCCTAGGAAGTAGTGCATCAGTCCTAGGTCCTTCATCTCGAACTCAACAGCGAGTTCCGTCTTGCACTGATGAATGAGAGGGTCAACACCTGTCAGGAAGAGGTCGTCCACATACAACACCAAAATGAGAGGCTTCTCTCTATCAACCTTGAAGTAAAGGTTCGGATCAGCATCACCACGAGTGAAGCCCAGCTTCATCAGGTAGCTATCTATCCTCTCATACCAAGCTCTGGGTGCTTGCTTCAGCCCATAGAGGGCTTTCTTCAACCTGCAGGCATGGGTGTCTTGATCCTGGACTTCAAACCCTAGAGGTTGCTCTACATATACCTCTTCCTTTATCGCACCATGCAGAAATGCGGTCTTCACATCCATCTGATGAAGACTCCATCCTTGTGTAGCAACAAGGGCTATGATAGATCGAATGGTGGTATATCGTCCCACAGGTGCGAATATGTCATCATAGTCGATGCCTTCCTTTTGAGAGAAGTCACGGGCAACGAATCTTGCCTTGAACTTTTCAGCACTTCCATCAGATCCATGCCTGATCTTGTAGAGCTATTTCGAGGTGACAACTGCTTTGTCCTTATGTCTTGGAACTACATCCTAGACATCATTCTTCATTATGGACTCATACTCTTTGTGCATAGCATCCTTCCAGACTTGATGCTTTACGACTTCCTCAAAAGATCCAGGCTTGGATTGTACAATAGTACTCATGGCTGCTAGATACCCTTGGTATCTACTCGGCTTCTTTTGTTGTCTTGAAGGTCCCTGACATGTGATAGTCCCTCAGCATCCTCGAGAGTGTCCCTGAGCCATGATGGTCTCTTTCCCAGTGAAGGAGGTGGATCAATCGGGTCCATCGGTCCTTCAACATCAGGCATCGTATTATCCTTTGGTTCTTCTTGATTTCCAGGCCTTGCTTCATGATTTTCTTGGGATCTCAGAAGATTGATTACTTTCTTCAGGGAAGCATCTTCGTCAAAAGTGACATCGTGGCATATCTCCACTCCCCTTTGACCAGGCACATAGACTCTATAGGCCATCGAAGTTTCATTGTAGCCCACAAACATTCCTTTCTCCCCGGAAGCATCTAGCTTGCTCCTCTTTTCTTTCGGCATATGAAAATAAACAAGACATCCAAAAAGTCTAAAATGTGAGACGTCAGCTTTCTTACCAGAGAAAACCTGTTCGAGAGTTTTGGAGTCTAGAGCGGAAAGCGAGCATTGGTTTTATATGTACACAGCAGTGTTTGCAGCTTCTCCCCACAGAAACTTCGGTAGACCTTGGTCACATAGCATGGCACAGGCAGCTTGCACAATGGTCCTGTTCTTTCGTTCAACAACACTATTTTGCTTAGTAGTATATATATAGTTGTGGTCTCCCTCTTAATGCCAGCTTCTTTGCAACAGTTTTTGAACTTGTTCATCTCATATTCAGTGCCATTATCAGTCTGTTGGATAGCATCTCATGTCATTGTTCCCAGTGGACCTCCTCCAACCTGGTAGAGTGTATCAATTCTAGACCCAACCGTGATAGCTTCCTTGAAGCTCTTCTTCCACATATGCACCTTTCCATCAATGAATGCCACATTGAAACCTTTGTCTTCCATCACCGATATAGACACAAGGTTCTTCTTCAATTTTGGTACATAGAGTACATCCTGCAAGTGGAGGACTTGACCTTGAGACAAGTGGAGGGTCACAGTCCCTGTCCCTTTCATGGGATATGTGGCATTATCTCCAAGGAGGATTTTCAGATTAGTGTCCTTCTCAACCATATCAGAGAGTGCTTCTTTGAACCCAGTGATGTGCCTTGAGGCACCACTACCTATCAAGCAGACATCCATAGTGTCGGGTGGAGATGAAACAGAGAGGGTAGATACAAGAATGTATTCATTTCTTTTATCAACAACATTTGATTCCTCATACCTCTGGTTGTTGTTTTTGTCATCACCATCGGGAGAATTGTAATATCCCAAACGGGAAATAAACAGTAATACACAGAAAAACAACAAGCAGCTATACAGAACAAAATGCCGGAACTAGAATATGGAACAAATACACATAAAATACCAGAACGCTAAGCCATTTTATTAGTCTGAGAATACATGTATAGGGTACAAAGATAATCAGAACAGTAATTTGTCCTGTTTCCAGGCAAGTGGAGAATGTCGTATCAAGAAAATGGTCAAGACACAGATCACAGTTCACTTGACTGGAGAAACTGCCGTAGAAAAACTGCTGCTGCAATGTGCTAGAACTAGGGGCTGATCCCCACACCGGAATGAGCTAAAAATCGGAAGGCTAGCTGTACTCAACCCTCCGGACAAAACCCAGAAATCGTGAAGCAAATGCTCCACCTCCGAAAATCCACCAAACAACCCCCTCCAAAGAAAACGCTCTCTCCCAGGAACAGCGCAGAAGCCCAAGAAAAACGCTGGGAAAAGGGGCCCAAACTCTCCTGCAAAACCTCCGGCTGAAACAACAACCTCCCAATGCTGGAAAACGCTGAAACCATAGCCAAACCACATCACAACAATGCTGCACAACAATGACTTCTGCCCTCTCAATCGAGATCGTGCCCTTCTCCTGTAGACTGCGCAAATACTCAAGGTGCGCCTCCGTAAAACGTCCACCGAAATCCACCGTAAATCACTAATCAAAATCAAGAAAACTCGTCAGAAAGTGTGCATCAAGTCCTCTCGAGCTGCTGGCGAGATCTCCGACCGGAGACACTCAGTTCGCACTAAACAGTGCTGCAGACCGACTAAACAACCGGCGTGCTGAAGTAGACAGAATTCTAGCTCTCAATATCAATATCATATCAACAATGCCAAATGGAGTGAAAACCCCACCTTTTATAGTGCTAGCCTCGTAAACCTCAGGAATCGCGTCCCTCCCTTCTCCTCGACCACAAGTAGCTACCTTAGGGTTAGCGTGAGGCCTGGGTCAGCGTGAGGCCTTCCCTCATGTGTGTGTGGACCCCCAAGGCCACTCCTTTAAGTCACAACGTTCATCAACTAGGAAAGCACTTTATTTTATTAAGTGAGTTGACCCCCTAATTCTCACTTTATTTATTAATTTAACTAAAGGCGGCAAAACTTATACAAAAATGAAATATTCCAATTAGCAGTGCTAATTAGGAATATTACAGTCTCCCCCGGCAGAACGTTGCTTGTCCTCAAGCAACTGAAGTGATGGATGCTGCAAGATCCTCTCATCCTCCCAAGTGGCATCCTCATCCGGTAAGTTCTTCCACCTCACCAAGAACTCCCTGATCTTCCTGCTCCTCAGCTGCCTCTCCCTAGTGTCAATAATAGCCTCCGGCTGCAACACCAGATGCCCCTCATCATCCGTGGGTGGTAGCTCCTCTGTGACTGTCACCTGCTGGCCCCGTGCCTTTTTCAAGCATGATACATGAAAGATGTTATGAATCTTGCTGCCTTGGGGCAGCTCCAACTCATACGCAACCTGCCCGATCCTGCGTATCACCCTGTATGGCCCATAAAAGCAGGGCTTAAGCTTCTCCGCCCCCTTCTGCTTGAGCGAAGACTGTCGGTATGGTTGTAGCCGTAGGTAGACCAAGTCCCCTTCCTCGAAGTGTCTCTCCACCCGACCCTTATCAGCATACAACTTCTGCTGATTCTGTGCTGTGGCTATGTTGTCCTTGAGAGCTCGGAGGATATCTTGGCTCTCTTGGATCCATAACTTGGCTCTCGGAGCCCTGCTAACACCAAACATCATGTCCACGAAGGATAAGGAATGATATCCATACAAAGCATAAAAAGGTGACATACCAATAGACATATGATGCGTCGTGTTGTAGCAGTACTCGCCCAAATGCAGCCACTTCAGCCATGCCCTCTGCTGTCCACTGACGTAGTTACGCAAGTAGCCCTCCAGCCACTTGTTAACTATCTCGGTCTGCCCGTCCGTCTGGGGGTGATAACTAGTGCTTGGTGTCAACTCGGTCCCCACTAGTCGGAAGAGCTCCTGCCAGAATCCGCCCATGAAGCGGCTGTCCCTGTCACTGACGATGGTCTTGGGTAGACCATGCAATCTGAAAATCTCCCTAAAGAACAGCTCAGCCACCTGCGCTGCTGTGTGATGTGCGGATATGGCGAAAAAATGGACATACTTCGTCAGCCGGTCAACGACTACGAAGATGCAGTCCTTGCCCTGCACCATGGACAACCCTGTGATGAAATCCATCGAGATGCTCTCCCATTTCCCCTCCGGAATGGGAAGAGGCTGCAACAACCCTGCAGGATGGCTCATCTCCCCCTTGTTCCTCTGGCATACGTCGCACTCCCTGACGTGTTGGAGTACGTCCTCCTTGAGGCCCTTCCATGAGAACCTCTCCCGGATAGCCCTGTATGTCTTGGTGAACCCCTGATGGCCCGCCAATGGTGAGTCGTGTGAAGCCTGGAGTATCTTCTTCTTGAGCTGAGATCTCTCAGTCAAGAAGATCCTGTCCTTGTAATAAATGATCTCATCGATCACCCTGTACCTGTCATCAGCTACCTGCCCATCCAGAACCTCACATGCAAACCTATCCTTGGAGTACTCAACTAGTAGTCGAGCCCTCCAATCAGCGTCCAAGCTCATGAGTGACAACGTGGCCGGTCTACGAGAAAGGGCATCCGCTACCACGTTGTTCTTGCCTTTGACATACTCTATGTCAAAGTCATAGGCTTGGATCTTGCTGATCCACTTCTGCTGTCTTTCCTGCAACTGCTTCTGCTCTAGAAAGTACCTCAGGCTGTTATGATCTGTCCTCACCCTGAATTTGCTGCCCACTAGATACTGCTGGTATTTGGCCAATGCATGCATGATGGCCAACATCTCCTTGTCGTATATGGGATACAACCTCTCGTGTGGAAGGAGCTTCCGGCTCTCAAAAGCAATCAGATGACCGCCCTGCATCAAAACTGCACCAATCCCCTCTCCTGATGCATCACACTCTAAGACAAAGGGCTGTGTAAAATCTGGCAATGCCAACACAGGACAACTGCTCATCACCTCCTTGAGCTTGTCAAAAGCTCGCTGTGCTGTGTCTGACCAACTGAATGCCCCCTTCCTCGTCAAGTTTGTGAGGGGTGCAGCAAGCTGAGAGAAGCCCTTGACGAACTTCCTGTAGTATGTGCAAATAGCGATAAATCCCCGAAGCTCCGTCACATTCCGCGGCTCTGGCCAATCCCTGATGGCCCTGATCTTCTCCTCGTGGACTCTCACCCTGTCCACTCCTATAATGTGGCCCAGATATAGCATCTCTGTCAAACCAAACTCACACTTGGAGAGCTTGGCATAGAATTGCTGCTCCTCCAAGATGTGCAAAACCGTCTCAATATGCTGGAGGTGCTCCTCCCAAGTCCTGCTGTATATAAGTATGTCATCAAAGAAAACCAGCACGAACTTCCTCAGATGACCCCTGAAAATGTGGTTCATGCATGACTGGAAGGTAGCAGGTGCATTGGTCAGCCCAAATGGCATTACCAGAAACTCAAAGTGCCTGTAGTGACACCTGAAAGCGGTCTTGGGAATGTCCTGTTCCCTCACGCGAATCTGATGGTACCCGGATCTCAAGTCAATCTTTGAGAAGAACCGTGCTCCTCTCAACTCATCCATCAGCTCATCGATCCTGGGGATGGGGTACCTGTTCTTCAGGGTCTTCTTATTCAGAGCCCTGTAGTCAATGCACATGCGCAATGTGTCGTCCTTCTTCTTCACCAACACTACAGAAGAAGCGAAAGGACTTGTGTTGGGCCAAATGTGACCAAGGGCCGCAACTCCTGGATAGCCCGCTCTATCTCGTCCCGATAGGCCTTGGGATGCCTGTACGGTGTGGTAATCACGGCCTGTATCCCCTGCTCAAGCTCGATCGTATGCTCAAACCCCCAATCCGGTGGCTGCCCCGGTGGAATATCCCCGAAAACCACTGCATACCTGTCGAGAATAGACTGTAGCTCAGGATGCACTGCCTGCCCTGTATCCACTGCCTCTGAAGCCCGCAACTCTACCGCCCACTCTATGTCTCCCTTGCGGAAGGTCGCCTCCATACTGTGTGCTGACACCGTCTGAGGTGGGTATGTGTGCTGCCCCCGTATCTTCTCATGCCTCCCCGTCTTGGGATCATCCCACTCCATCTCTAGGGCCTTCCAATCTGTCGTGACCTTGCCTAGAGTAATAAGCCACTGAACACCCAATATCAGGTTGGTGTCCGGAATGTCCACCACAAAGAAGTGATCTGTCAATGTATAAGTGCCCATCGTCACTGATAACTCCGGAACATATCGAGCACATGCCATGGTCCGATCTCCTGGGACCAAAACAGAAAACCCATCAAAGCCCTCTGTCTATATGCCTCTCCGCTCAACCATCTGGGCATCAATAAAATTGTGGGTGGCCCCACTATCAACTAAGACTGAAACCCGCTGTCCGCGCACTGTCCCCCGTACGCGCAGTGTCAAGTACTTGGGAACTCCCCGCAATGCGGCTAGAGCTCCCCCAGTGGGTGCAAACGATGCCCCACCTGCTGCGGGTGGTGGAGGTGGTAAGGTACTCTGTGCTGCATAACAATCTCCTGGCTCCACATCATCCCCATCATCCTCTTCTCCACTGCTCTCGGAGAAGACCTCTATGAAATGTGCCTTTCCTGCCGCACACCTGTGTCCCGGCGCCCATGGCTCCTGGCAAGTGAAGCACAACCGCTTCCTCCTCAGCTCTCTCCTGGCCTCATCATCAAACTGCCCTCGTCCAGGATTCGCCTTGGGAGGCGGAGCCCTCGTGTCCTTACCCTTAGGCCGGAAGGCCTGTCTCTGGGGATAAGGTGTCCGAGTCCTGGGTAAGACATCCTGTAAGTCCCGAGTCCTGCTGATGGCATCCTGAAGGGTAGCCGGTCTGTTCGACCGGACTAGGCCACGAAGTGGCTCTGACAGCCCCTCCACAAACATGTAAACCATCCGAGCTGCAGATAAATCAGGTACCATCACCGAAACCCTCAAGAAGTCTGAAATGTATGTCTCTGCACTCCCAGTCTGTTTGAGCTTTGTCAGCTCAACAAAGTGCTGCTCCGGATCCCTCCTGTCAAAGCGCTCTATCACCCTCCGGGTAAACTCGGCATATGTCGTCACTGCAGAATGTCCGAGTGTCGTCATCCCATGGAACCACCAGTCCTGGGCCTCTCCGTCCAGATGTAATGTCGCCACCTTAATGGCCTCTGACTGCGACATCGGGTTAAGCTGAAAATAGATGTCCAGCTTCTCCACCCAAGACTTTGCCGAACTGTTTGATGAGCCATCAAACGTGGGCAAATGAAATCTACTAGCTGCGCGGTGGTCATCACGGTGGTGCCTGGGCCCTTGGTGATGATCCCGGGATCTAATGCCATACTGGACCTGGAGATAGTCTCTAAAGGTGAGAGAGTCCATGAACGCCTGTCCGTAAGCCTGGTACTCTGCAAAAAGGCCAGCCATCCGAGCCGGATCTATCTCTCGCTGTACTGCTGTCCCTGCGTCCTCTGCCAAGAAGGTAGGCATGGTGGATCGCGTGGGTGCGGGAATATCCCTCTGTGCACCTCCCTGTACCCCTGTCCCTGCGTCCTCTGGCAAGAATGTGGGCATAGTGGATCGCGTGGGTGCATGAGATGTCACAATGGGGATAGCATCATGCACTGGCACGTGGTGAGACATACCCGATCCCTCACCGATCTGGAAAACCCTGGGAGGTTCTCTCTGTCCGACCTCTATGGCCGTGAGTCTCCGCGTCATCTCCTGCATGTGATGGAGGAGCGCATCCCATCTCCTCTCCTCGTCTACCATCGGGTTCTGCTGCTCTGTGTCCCTCACAGGCTGCTCCTGCTCTGAATCTGTCTCAGGTGGCTCCTGATCAGAATTCCCCCCTCCGAAGGGAAACTTCCACCTACTCTCAACGTCCCTGTGTCTCCCCTGATCAAGGTAGGGATTATCCCCGGGCGTCATAGACTGCTAGCACCACAGGCTGAGCCAGAACTATGCTCTGATACCACTGTAATATCCCCAACGGGAAATAACCAGTAATACACATAAAAACAACAAACAACTATATAGAACAAAATGCCGGAACTAGAACGTGGAACAAATACACATAAAATACCAGAACGCTAAGCCATTTTATTAGTCTGAGAATACATGTATAGGGTACAAAGATAATCAGAATGAGTGCACCTATCCTTGCTCTAGGCAAGTGGAGACCCTCTCAGAATAAGAAATGGCTGCAACAGAGACTGCGTCCTAGCTGCTGGAGAAAACTGTCGTAGAAAACTGCTGCTGCAATGTACTGGAACTAGGGGCTGATCCCACGCTAATGAGTCAAACCTGGAAGGCTAATAACTCAACCCTCCTATTGCAAAACCCGTAAAACTGGAAGCAAAATGCTCCACCAAAATCCACCAAACAACCCCCCTCCGCAGAAAACGCTGCCTCTCCTGTAATGCAAGCCCAAGAAAACGCCGGAAGGCCCAAACTTCCCGCAAACCTCCTACCGAAACAACAACCTCCCAATGCCGGAAAACGTTGAAACCATGCCCAAACCACCTCACAACAACGCTCGCACAACAATGACTCGTTCTCCTCTAACCGAGACTCAAGGCTCCTCTCTCCTGTAGATCACAGCCACTCAAGGGGCGCATCCGCAAAACGCTCCGCTCGCCAATCCACCTAAATCACCAACTGAAACTGAAGGAAAAACCTTGCTCGAGCAGGCACTCGAAGTCCCCCGGAGCCAAGGGCGAGATCTTCGACCGGAGACACTCAGTTCGCACTAAATAGTGCTGCAGACCGACTAAACAACCGGCGTGCTGAAGTAGACAGAAGTCTAGCTCTCAATATCAATATCATATCAACAATGCCAAATGGAGTGAAAACCCCACTTTTTATAGTGCTAGCTCCCTCAAAACCCTAACTGCGTCCTTGCTCTCCTCCTTGACCTGCGCAGTTACCTTAGGGTCAGCGTGAGGCCTTCCCTCATGTGTGTGTGGACCCCCAAGGCCACTCCTTTAAGTCACAACGTTCATCAACTAGGAAAGCACTTTATTTTATTAAGTGAGTTGACCCCCTAATTCTCACTTTATTTATTAATTTAACTAAAGGCGGCAAAACTTATACAAAAATGAAATATTCCAATTAGCAGTGCTAATTAGGAATATTACAAGAATCCTTCTTGAAAGGACATTCTCTAGCATAGTGAACAGGCCTATGACAAGTGAAACACTTGCCCTTCTTTAATTGGGCCCCTGGTTTTCCTTTGTTCTTTGGACCACCAAAGTTCTTCTTTCTAGAATAAGCAGCGTAGGCAACATTTCGTTCATTTTCATACTCCTTCATTCTTGATTCTTCTTGAATGCATCTCGACAGTACTTCATCAAAGTCAGGTATCACATTATTATTTAGAATGGTAGTGTTGAACACATGCCATTCGGATGGGAGCCCTCCAAGTGTGGTGAGTACCATCTCTCGATCAGCTATTGTCTCCCCAATAGCCAGCAAATTGTTCCTGATCTTGACCAGCTTCAGAAAAATATGATTGAACAGACTCATCCCTGCCTTTCTTTAGATTCTTCAATTGATTCTTATAGAATAGGACTTGATTCGCATTGTTGGCCTTGAACATGTTGACCAACTTATCATACATCTCTTTGGATGAGCCCAGCTCAGAGATGTAGGCAACCAGAATCTTGTGAATTGAGTCCCTGATCATTAGCTTTGCTTTGATCTCCCCCTTCTTGTACTTAGTTTTGGTAACAGCAGTTGCAGTGGATGGAGGCTCTTGGATTTTACCTTGCACATAGTCGATGACATCTTGGTCTTCCAACATAAGATCCAATGTCATCTTGCAAGCATGGAAGTCTTCCTTCCCAGGCAATTTGTCATCAGTTTTGAAGCCATTGTAGTTTGAGGTACCCATGCTCTTCTTCGATGATTGCTACAAATTAGGACTTTGTCTTCACCTCAGTTCTGATACCATGTAAATTTATGTAGATGTTCTATGCTTGATGCAACTTTACTTTCACTTCTGCTAAATAATCTCACATAAAGATCATAAGCTTATAAATGATACTGATCAACAAGACAAACCGGAAATGAGAATGTGTTGGTGCTGCTACGGTCAACTAGGGATGCTTCAACTAGCAAAGTCTCCTTGGTCACCAACCCAGAATGTGCCTAATAACAATCCTCAAACACCCACACCGGGTCAACCTGTAAGTTTTAATCCCCAGAAAGTCAATGCCGCTCAGAAAATAACGCAAAACAACAAAGAAGCGCAACAATAGCACTGTACATCAACAACAATAGCAATGAAGAACAACAACAACAAAAAAATTTCTCTGGCCCTTCTTTCCCACGTGCAGAACCAAAAATGCCTGAGATCCAAGGAGCTCAACCAATTTGAAGAGGAGAGATGATGCAGAGGTGATGAGATGAGGAATGTCCTCCAACGTCACTTCTATTTATACCAATCAATTGTGTGTGTGACACATTTACTAGGCCTTAAGGCCGACCTGCACATATTTTGAAAGTATTAAAAATAAATTCAAAATAAATGTTCTGCTCATCGGATCAAGATGATATTTAGATTGATCTTGCACCTCTTCGAAAGAGGAACCCAATAAAAATATTGGTGTCTTCATCTGAGCATCACAACATGGAGTTTGGACCTAGTTGTCCAATTTTAACAAAAACCCAATGCGGGAAAACCGATAAACAACTCTAGAGGGTTTGTTTATTAAGCAGAATATCTGAATACAATCAAGGGCACCAGTAATGGTTTGCCCAATAAAGAATTAACGATAGATGTACCTATCACTCGGAGATAGAAAATATGGTTGATTCAACTGAGGAAGCACTTTTCAGAAAATACTAAACATGAGCCCTTTCTGGCCCACTGGAACCCCAACGTCCGCTTCCAGCCTTCCGCGCGTCTTTCTCCCGCCCACGTAGCCATTGCCCTCAGCCCTCTACGTCACCCTTCTAGCTCAACGTTGTCTTTGTGTCACCCTAAAGGCCCTTTGTCAACCTCTCGCGTGAGCCTAGTCGGGCCGCATCCCTCCCCGCCGCATCTCCCACGCCGCTTGTACGGATCCGTCTCTTTTCCTATGTATTTTTGTGCTAATCGTAATAACCCTCGTCAACTGGTCATTCCTCACAAGCACTCGCAAACTCACTTGAAAATTCTCGTGAGGGCTAAAATGGTAATTTCAACTAACTCAAGTGCTACCGCCTCTCGTGTGTCTTCCTCCAACCTGACCCTGCTTCCCTTTGTATTATTTTTCATGAGAAATCAATGGTCGTGATCTAATCACTAATCAAGGGCTAAGATTAGAGAAAGCTCGATCCACGTCACTTAGAACATTCTCACCACATGTGTAAATTAATTCACTTAAATTTTTCAATTTCCTTAAGTTAGACTTAGGGTCACCATTAAAATTTTTAATTATTTGAATAACTTTTACACCGGGTGGAATTTCTCCAAACGATTTCTGGGGCTTGGATATCTCATGTGTTCTAGCCCCTCCATAATGTTTCAGAGCTAGAGCACATCCGATGCTACCCAAAATCTCAACAATCCCTCTTAGCGGGGAATGTGCTCTAGCAACACTTCACCACTTAAGCATCACCCTGATCTCTGGCATCGGTCCCCATGCTGCTGATGCTTGGCCTGTTGCCCTTCATCCACTGCGTTGTTGCTTTCTGTATTGCTACCCATGTCACTGCCACTGACATTGCCACATATGTACCGCAACTCCCTCTCAAATTGCTGCCTCATGTTGCCTATATCACCGCCATCGTTCATCGTCAAGACCGCAACTTAGTTGGCCGAGAAGTAAGAAACTAAAGGACATCACCTACCAACCGACGACAAGTCGCTTGGCGTATCTCATCATTGAAGCACTCTCCTCGTTGCCGCTTTTGCGCTCGTTCTAGAGCCTTCGCACCGCAAGCCGCTCCGCACCGCGCATAAGCATCAGTTTCCTCGTGCGTTGTCGAAGTCCCACGAAGACTGCGCCGCATCGCCACCGCATTGCGCTTCTCCAATCTTAGCGTTCAAGCACGCCTTGTGCCTTTCAATGATCCTCTCGCATCCATCGACCTGGCCATCTTGCTATTGTCTTAAGGTTCTATAGCTCGTATGTGATCCAAGAGTTTGGGCACCTCAAGGATCCTGCCGACACCATTTGTAGCTCAATCTACAGGTTTATGTAGCCCCACCTCTTCTCTCGAGGTACATGACCACTCATGGCCACATCATCATCGCTGCTGTCATCCCCTTTCGTTACTGCTGCCTTGGATTCCGAATCTTCCCTGCCCTTCTTCTTAGGACAAGTATTGGCAAAGTGTCCCAATTTGCCACATCTGAATCATCGGACCTTGGATAGGTCCTTCTTTTTCTTCCCTTACTGCCTCTGTCCCTTAGATGCTAGGGCTGCATCTTCCTCCTCCTCTTTCTTAATCTTGACTCCTTCGTTGCTGAATTCCCTCTTGGTTATTCTCCTGATCTCCTCCTATCCAAGGATTGCCCACATGTCCCCCCAGTTTGGATGTTGTGCTCTGCTCAAGATACTTTGGACAAAGGTCTCCCACTCATCGGTGACTGCATTCAGGGCAGTCCTCACCATGAGTCCATCATCAGGAGTTGCCCCCATGGCAATCAGCTGGTCTCGGATAGTCTGTAATCTAAAGAGGAAAGGATCAATCTTCTCTCCCTTGTGCATCTGGAACATTTGCATCTGATTCTCCAGAAGCATCTTCCTCTGGACGAAGCTACCTTGATACAATGTGGTTAATGTTGTCCACACCTCGTTTGCCGTCTTCTTCTCGGCAATATGCAGAACCACGTGATCTTTCACTCCATCCATGATCAAGCGTTTAGCCCGCACTTGATTTTCATTAAACTTCTTTAGAGCATCAACATCGGTTGGCACAGGCATGATGTTCTCGACATGGTCTCTGATGCCATATTCATCAAGGACTGTCAGGATTCTGGCTTTCCAGATGGCAAAGTTAGACACACCGTCTAACCTATCCTGATCTCTGAGTCCATACGAGGCCATCTTAGCTCAAACTGTCGAAGCAAGTGCTCTTCTCCCTTCTACTGCTGCTGCACTCAACAAAAGACCGGATCTGGGTTTCTTGGCGATAGAAACCCTCTAGAGAATATGCTCCCCCTGACAAATGATTTCCTTCTCGGAAATCCTTCACCAATTCTGTCGAATCAACCCTCTACAATCACTCCACCTGATCGAATCTCAGATTTCTTGGCTTGAAAATCTGCTGAGGAATTGTTCCCCCCTACTTTGTCAACCCTACTAGGCATTGTTCTGCATCGGCATAAACAATGCCCCACCTGCAACTTCGAAGATAAAAAAACTGCACTTCCAATAACGACAACCTGCACAATGTCACTCCCTCTTGGACTGTGTCACCCTCTTGGGCCTGCGTCAGCCTCTGCGTCAGCTCTACATGAGCTTGACAGGCTTTGCGTCACCCTTCTCGGCCTACATTAGCGTCTGCATCACCCCTGCAGGGCCTCTGCACTGTCCCTCTGGTGCTTCACTGCCTCTTTATGAATCTATGCAGCTTCAACTGCCCTCCTGCAGAAAAGAATCTTAAGACCTATGCTGATGGCTTCAACGTGATCTGCAATCGCTCTGATACCATGTGAAACTTTTTGAACATAAAAACCCTACTGTAGTATCTTGATTTATTTCTCCTACTTGTTTGATTAATTAACAAGTAATTTTCTGAAATATTCAGTAAAATATCAAAGAAAACACAACTGCAACCTACACATACATACAGATCATTTACTGAAGCATAACACACACATGACAAAGGACACAATACTGTCTGGACAATGTCCCTGGAAAAACCCAATGCAGGAAAACCGGTGCAACAACTCTTAGAGGGTTTGTTTATTAAGCAGAATATCTGAATACAATCAAGGGCACCAGTAATGGTTTTCCCAACAGAGAATTCACGACAAATGTAGCTATCACTCGAAGACAGAAAATATGGCTGATTCAACCGAGGGAGCACTCCTCTGAAGACACTGAATACGAGCCCTTTTTGACCCACTAGAACCCCAACACTGCTCCTCTAGCCTCTACGTCAGCATCTCTTGCCCAGCGTAGCCACAGAGCAGCCTCTACGCAGCACAGGCTGCCCCTGCGTCACCCTTCTCGGCCAGCGCTGCCTCTACGTCACCTTGAAGACCTGCGTTAGCCTCTACGTGGGCTTGGCTGGGCCGCGTCCCTCATGCTAGGTCTCTGCACTGCCTGGTACGAATCTGCCTCTTTGCCTATGTATTCTCGGCCTCGGATCAGAATAATCCCTCGCCGATCTACCCCTCACAAGCACTGCAAGCTCACTCGAAAATTCTCAACAAACCGCGCCCCAAAATTTTGACTTAGCTCAAGTGCTACCACTCTGTGTGTCTTCTCCAACTGACCTCAAGCCTTCCTTTAATACTTTTCTCGTTGGGAAATCAATGACCATGATCTAATCTCTAATCAATGACTAAGATTAGAAAAGACTTGATCCATGTTACTTAGAACATTCTCACCCACATGTTTAAATTAATTCCCTTCAATTATTTTATTTCCCTGAGTTAGACTTAGGGTCTCCTTTAAAATAATTAATTTATTGAATAAATTTCACACTGGGTGGAATTTCTCCAAATGATTTCTGGGTCTTGGAGATCTCATGTGTTCTAGCTCCTCCACAAAGTTTTGGAGCTAGAGCACATCTGTTGCTACCCAAAATCTTAACAAATCCATGCCCATAAGTGTCCATAATAAGTAAACCCAATACTCAATTACCAAATGACAAGACATACCTTTAGATTCAGGAGGGCCACCTTCAAACATACGATCAATACAGATGGGTGAGGGACCACATGGCTGGCTCAGGTGGTGGAGAAATGGCACAACGAGCTAGTTGAGGGCTACAGGCTGAGGTCCATCATGGAGAAAAAATTTCTCCTAGGGATATCACCCACAAAGTGGTGGGTAACAAGCCCTAAAAATCTAACCACAACGCTTTTTCTTCACTTGTATTAAATCGGATAAGGCCTACAAAGAAATATAGAGAGAAATTATCAATTGTTTAAGAAACTTGTGACATGGTTCCCAAGGGAAAATTTAATTTGAAAACTTGTATTGCTGCTGGAAAACATTTGGTCAGCTACCGAAACTTAGCCCCTATGTTGTTGTATGATTTGTATCAGCCAGTGTTATCAGAACCCAACTGGTTTCGACAAAACCAGCGAGTCCGACTGGTTTGGAGGCAAAACCGACCCGAACCGACCTTCCGAACTAGAAAAGACCGGTTCGGTGACCAGTTTCGCCGATCCGCTGAGCCCACAGTCGCGCGACCTGGGCATTAAAAAAATCTTTTTTATTTTTTATTATTTTTAATTTAAATTTAAATTTTATTTTTTTAAGTATTATTCCTAGTTTCTAACCCTATTGTAGCCCCTCCCTAAATCTATTTAAACACCCCACCCCCTCTATTTCACTCACACTATTCATTCAAGTCTCTTGCAATTCTTGAGCTGAGTTCGGTGAGGAGAATTTGGAGAGTTTTTTGCAAGGTTGTTCTGAGGGAGATTTTTTGCAGATTTGAAGAGCTGATTGGAGTCTTGGAGAGTTGTTGGGTTCGCAAATTTTCGAGCTACTTCAAAGATTTTTTTGTTCCCAGAGATCTTTGGGTTTTCTTTCGTGGTTTTTGTAGCTAGTGGAATAATTTTTAATTTTATTTTGTTGGGACTGCTACATAGCTGATTTGATTATTGATTTTCTGTAGTTTGTAGCTTGTAGTATTGTAGGTTTTAATATAATACTATGATCTATCATGTTATTTTGGACTATAAAGGCCTTTTAGAGCCTGCTTCTTGATGTTTGTAACATTTTTGGTTCAACTATGTTTTGCACTAAGTGTTATTTGGGTTATATGCATTATTACCTGCTATATAAATGAGAACTTTTGCATATTTGTGTATAAATTGTTTGGATTCATATGGATGCACATGAATATATCTGTTTTTTCTTTAAAATATGAATATTTGATGTGTTCTTGGTAAACCGTTTTTTTTTTCTAGTTTTTTTCCGGTTTTGACCGGTTCCCGGTCCACAAGATTTTTCAGTTCGATGACCTGTTCGGTTCCGATAACATTGGTCTCATCTGCACATGTGAGCTGTGGCTTACCCCTACTGCGGCATGTGTGAGCCATGGCCTTCTCCCAACCACACATGTGAGCTGTGACCTCCTCTTTGTTGTCTCGGCTTCACTCTCTTTCCAATTTGACCCTCTGAATTTCTTTCTCTCTCCGCAGTCAAGTGGAGCCAACCTCTTGGGAAAAATCACTTGCTCAAGCACTTAACCAATTAAAGTGTCTTTCACCTCATCATTAGCCTTATTTAATGATTTCATTAGGCCAAATCTCTAACTTTAATCTCCAAAGTGATCAATGGCTAGGATATAATCCTAAGATCACTTGAGATCAACAATTGAGATTATATTGTCTAAGTCACTTAAAACAAGTCACTAAAACAAAGTAACTAACTTATTATTAGACTTAGTCCTAAAAGTTCTCAATAATTAATTATTGAACTTTTCCATATAAATAATCATTTATGCCTCGCATGTAAGCATCCAAGGAGGCAAATCGATGTCTTCTCCTTGTTAAGTGATAAAGCTAGAAGAAGACCTTCCACAGCTACGTAAATCAACATTCTATGCTAGGAAATGTCACATGGAATCATACTGGAAGAGATCATTATATAGTAGTGTCTACTAGCACATATTAAATGAAGTGTTTAGGAAGCAGGGACTGATATGCCACTGTAGGTTGAATCTGAAGCATAGCTGTACGGTGGAGTGTAAGAGAGAAGCACGATTGTTTTTGAGAAGGTGCAATTGGGACCTTGTACAACAATATCACACTTGACAGAGTGTGTCTCTAAGGTAGTTAGTTACACTGAAGGAGCAACAGACCCCTCTAATTTGTTCGCAAAATATTGCTAAGAGCATGCGCACAAAAGCCCAAAGTCTGACGAGAAAGCCAACTTCAAGTATGCTTATAATACCCTCATATTTTATGAAAAAAAAATTCTGAAGATCCGTTAACAAAATCCCTGGACTTTGCTTGCAAAATGGCTCAGAATCTGCTCTGAAGAAACCTGGAGATCGAGGAGAAGGAATGGCTCCAATTCTGGTTATTAAAACTCTTAAATTCTTCCATTCCCATGAGCTGTTTCGAAATCTTGTTGTAGTCATAAGGGCACCCAAAGGTAGGGTTTTAACTTATGGCATTGGGATGTCATGATCCATGGGCACACATTACACGCGCAAGCACAGCCCTATTTTCTTATTGAGGCTGGCCACCCAGGGCCAAATCCTAGTGGAGTGAGCTCTAATAAAACCACATCCAAGGCTGGGTGAAAATGCTTGCAAATTTTTCCCCTGATTGAAGAGAAAAGGTATGCATCTCCATTCTTAGGCCAAGCCCACATTTCTCTCTTTTAAAAAGAAAAAAAAATCTCAAATTGATGGCTAGAAATTGCTCCAAATATTCTCATAAAACCTGCAAATATATCCAAAGACATTGGCAGAAAATATTCTTATAAAAACCCCTGAATTTGTGGCAGAGAATGGTTCCAATTCTGCTTGCAAAAATCCTCAAATTTGCTGCAAAAGATCTTGGTTTTGTCTTGATCATTTCCTCTCTAAAAGTGCCAACTAGTCTTTTCGTGGGTGTTATTAACTGATGTCTATGGATGTGATGTGCAATATTTGTGCTTGTGTTTTTAGGTGTGTGACTTTTTATTTCATCATTTTTCATCATTAAAGTTATTTTACAATATTTATCATCTCAACAAATTGAGGTAACTAAGTAAATTTAAAATTAAAATGACTTGATAAATCTCAAACATATTTAGCGTATTTAAAATGGTTATATTAATATTAGATATATTTACATATTACTGATAAAATTAATCATATGTTGCTCAAATTATCAATAGATTTTCTTTGGTTGCACACGACTGAAACCAGCCTAGATCCATCTTAACTCCGGATCTATCAAGGGCCAAGAGGGATCAAATCTCTCGAGGTGCAAACCTCTTTTTTGAGTGCAAAACTTGAGGAAAGTTTTGCATCTCGAGAGATTTGATCCCTCTCGGTGCTTGATAGATTCAGAGTTAAGATGGATCTAGGCTCGTTGCGCCGAGTGGCGCATTCTACAACCCAGTATGATTGATGTGTAAGTATGTCGGAAGCCAAAATAATAAAAAAACTAAAGAAAATTAAAAAAATTAAATCTAAATAATGTCAGCTTAAACAATGATTTACATAACCATATAAATAAACAATAAAAAATCATAAAAAATAAATTTTGACAATATAAATTTAAAATATGAAGAAGTTTGGGAACACTAAAAAAGAGATATGGTTAATAAATATAAATATAAATAAACCAGAGGTATGGTAAATAAATACAACCTCTTTTTATACTTACCTAGGAAGTATGGTAAATAAATAAAAATATAAATAAACTAGAGGTATGGTAAATAAATATAGCCTCTTTTTATATTTACTCCATAAACCTTTTTATATTTACAAAAACTCAAAAAAGAGGTTTTATTTAGGTGAAACCTATGGGCCAAATAACATGAGACAAATTATTATTAATACCATGGGACAAATAGCATGAGCCAAATACCACCTTTATAAAAGAGGTATGGTAAATAAATAAATATAAAAGAGGTATAAAGAGGTAAGTTAAATAAATAAAAATATATCTCATAGGATTATAAATCAACATCTAATGATATATCAACCCTATGGATCAAATACCATCCACCAAATTATTATTAATACCATGCAAAAAAAAACATTATTAATCCTAACATTAATATTAAAATATTAATATTAATATTGTTATTATTGTTATTAAATCTGATATTCATATTGCACCTCGAGAGATTTGATCCCTCTTAGCGCTTGATAGATCCGGAGTTAAGATGGATCTAGGCTGGTTTTAGTGGTGTGCAGTCAAGGAAAATTATCGATAATATGAGCAACATATGATTAATTTTATCAATAATATGTAAATATATCTAATATTAATATAACCATTTTAAATATACTAAATATGTCTAAGATTTATCGGTGTTGATTAAGATAAGGGTTCATAGCAGTCCCGACTCAATAAGTGATTCATTCCTCGAGTGTTTATATAGGGCAGGTCTAGTTCTTGCAGGTGGGTGGTGAGTTGGTAAAATGGGAAGGAGGCCCGACGTACCCATCTAATTCTTCCTGTCCTTCCTGGCATAAGGTAAGTGTGGTTGGCAGCAGTAACAAACCAGTGGGTTGAAGGCTTAATTTTACATTTACTTAGTTACCTTAGTTTGTTGAGATGACAAATATTGTAAAATAACTATAATGATGAAATAAAAATTTTGAATGCAAAGTAACAATGTAATAATATTGAATGATAGAAAATGTGAATAATAACGATGTAGTCAATTACAAATAGTCTTCATTGTGATCAATCTCAAACTATTTTTTTCTACTATTCTTATTGTCATCCTTGTTAGTTTTGTCATCTTTTCATATTGATTATATGAAAAGGATAGTTGGAATCGTAAACCATTTAAATATTTAGCTCGAGCTGTTGTAGTAAACATCATACCATTCTTGTTCAAATACAAATAGAGCCATGTATATGAAAGAGAGGATTTTATTTATTATATTGATCATTTCTGTAGTACTTTTGTACCATAGAGTTTGGGGCTGTCATTATCATAAATTTGTCAAAATTTTGTTAAGGGCTTCCATTTTTATGAGTAATAATTTATAGGTGCTGAAAAGTTCTTCTAGACATTATATTGAAATAATAGTTTTGTTGTTGTTTTGTTTCTTTACAGTATGGGCTGGAGCTTGTTTTTAAGAAGAATTCCCATGAATTTGTGACCGAATATATTAAAAAGCCAGAGTTTGCCGAGTTGATGCGAAGATTGGGTGCTCTTGGTGATGGAAGCGGAGATGGAAGTGTGTATTATATCTTCGGTTCATTTGCTCCATTTTTAATTCTCCATTCGCTTTATTCTTTGCCACATTTTTTCAATGCTTTATTTTATTTCTATTGAGGTAATTATAGGGGCATCTACATCAACATTGTCTTGTAATAATCATGTTCGTCTTTCTGAGCTACCCATTTCACAGCAAATTTGTATTTAAGGAAGGGCTTGATGTTGGACAGCACTTGATGTCTTCCATTACTATTTTGATAGATCTGTTCATAATGCGAAGTGTTTGCTTGACTGTGCTATACAATATTGTGGCCTGTAGGCTTATTCTCTTTTGAGTGTGAATTTTCCCAATGTATAGCATTCTCTTTTGAGCGTGAATTTTGCCAACGCACAACATTCACATTGTTCTATTGGCTAATGCTGAGAACAAAATCATACATTATGTCCTCGAACTGTTAAATCTCCCATATCAGATTTGATTTATTTATACCTCAACAATTGTTTTATACCCAGAAATTATTTACTCAATAAAATATGAAAACTGGAGGAAAAATAAATTCATTGGTATTTTAACTTTCAGAAATTAAATTTGCTGTGGAAATAAAATAGGGAAATCAATCACACTACTACAGAAAATTCTGCCCAAAACAATCTTCCTTCACTTTATATTACTCAGGAAAATTAGGGCCTAGTGTTGAAAAGCGTAACTAGCGTAACTAGGTTCGGTCTTCATAATGACATGTAATTATGATTTTATGTAATTGATGTAGACAAGAAAATAAAATTGTTTTTGTAATGCTTGAATCATGGGTTTCATGATCAAGGAATTTTTTTTAGTTAAAGCTCCCACTGTGAGCTATTAGGTTTGGTCATCAAGTCATAAAGTCTAGTAAAGTCAATGTCAAGAATTGAAGACCCATTTTTGCATGTAATCATTGTAATATGAAATTTGTTAACCCTCCAAGACCATGTCACAAGCTCACCTTGAAGTCGGCTTCAAGATAACTCTGGAGAGGCATGTCGGCCTTGTCAGAAGGAGAAGTCGGCTTATTCTTGATGGACAGACTACTATATATAGGGCAGCTTGGATTCACCTAGAACAAAACTCGGTCAAGCATCCAAGACAAGAAGAAGGAGCACGAAATCACAAGAAGAGCGGCCTCATAACCAGAGAGAAGGAGGAAAGGAAGAGCGAACATCTTTGGCACTGTTTTTGTGCTAATCTCCTCGCACGTGTGGCAGAAACTAGGGTTTCTGCAGTGGTATCAAATCAGTCCCTGTAGAAGTCATCAAGAAGGTCTACAATACACCTCCCTCACTAACCGAGATCACCAAGAGAAGTATTCAAGTATAGCGAAGGAGGAAAAGCATCCTAAACTCTCTCCATCAACTCACACGTGCGAAACTGCAGAGGTACAGATTGCATATCTGTGGAAAGGACCGAAATTTCAGAGTAGCCGAGATTAGAAGTGCTAAAGGGAAGTTTGACTTGTGTTGACTTGGGCAAGTAAAAAAAGCATTGAAGGGAGGGTCTTGTGACTTGGTCTTAGAGAGGTTGTTGTGTCAAGGGTCTTGGTCTTGGTATTCGTCAGTTGAAGTCTCTATAAGAAGAAGAGTTCGTTTGGGTTTTCCTCTCAAGTTGGAGAGGTTTTGGCCCTGGCTGATCGCCTACATTCTGTGTTTCTTGTCTCCTTATTGTTTATGCTTTGGCAACTGTTTGATGAAGAAGAACACTATAATAATCTAAGCAAAGAGAAGAACCTAATCAAAAGAAGTAAATAACATTCACAACAATTATCAAATAGAAGAGAAATCACCTAATCCTAATGCCCTAGATTTTTCAACACTTAGACCCACAAAGAATATATAGAAGAATGATAGCTGCTTGGAATCTGGAAGAAAGTTGTTGATCACTCCTTATAAGAAACCCTTGAAAGAAGCTCTTGAAGGAAGAAGCCCTCTTTCATCATCATCTTTTACCAATGACTTAGGATAGTGAAGCATGTTAATTTTTAGGGCTAGCTTTCTCTTTGTTGTAGATAATTGCATTTTCAAACTGCATTTTCAAACTTTTTCAACATTTTCATATAACATTCACCCCATAACATCATATCATCATTAGCAATTATGTAGTGAGAAAAATAACATCAATAATGCAACAGGAAAATAAGGAACAACAGAAGAAAAGCATACACAATAGAGACACTAGGATTTAGGTCAGAGGCCAAGGCAATACCTTATAAGGGGAAAAACCCAACCAAATTCTTCTTTTATTAGATTTTCATCAAAGTTGAGCTGAGATACAAAGTACAATAATCATGGGACATCATCATCAATCATATTAACCCATCTAGGGCTAGACCAACAACATACTATATCTTACTGTCATAAGAGCGCAATATACATCACTGTTGCTGTAGCTGTCATGGAAGTTTTGCCATCACTGTCATCATACTGCCATCCATCACTGTCATGAACACACTGTCATACAACAAGGTCTACTGCCATGTTGTGGTTACTGCATCAAGGTCAGTGTCAAGATCAATATCCTTGACATTCATCAAGGTCCCTGTCATACAAGGTCAGTGTCAAGATCAATATCCTTGACATTCATCGAGGTCCCTATCATACAAGGTCATTGTCTGTCATATAACCCAATAACATCTCAACCATCCATTATTATCAATAATCATTGCAACCATTTATCACTCTCACAAGCATAGGTATGACTGTCATATGTCATTGTCATGTAATTCAATAGATCACTATCTCACAGTCATATGTCATAGGGATATTGTCATAAAAAAACACTAACGCGCATTGAGGTCATTGCCTTATCAAAGATTGCTGCTGTCATTAAAGTTGCTGATGTCATATATATATTGAGTTCTTGAATGAACTATGGCACAAAAGAATGAGACATTTGCATCATGGGGCGTTAAAGATTCTCAAGAAGACTGTCATGGGAGTTCTAGAACTGAACACCAAGCGAGACGATGTCTGCAGAGGGTGTGTATTGGGAAAGTATGCCACGGCAGCATATCAGAGAAGCAACAAAAGGGCTAAGAGTGTGTTGGGCTTGATACACTCAGATATCTGCGGACCAATGTCCACTAGAGCTCTTAGTGGTGTTGAATATTTCGTCACCTTTATTGATGACCATTCCAGGAAGACCTGGATCTACTTTTTGAAGACCAAGGACAATGTCTTCAGTCGTTTCAAAGAGTTTAAAGCTCTGGTAGAAAATTTGACAGGAATGCGGATCAAGGTGCTGCATTCAGACAATGGTGGAGAGTATATTGATAAGGGATTCACAGGGTTCTGCGCAAAGGAATGTATAAGAAGAGAGTGAGCCGCTCCATATAATCCGGAGCAGAATGGTGTGGCAGAAAGAAAAAATAGAACTATTGTCAAGGCTGCAAGGGCAATGCTGTATGATCAAGACATGCCCAACTTTATGTGGGTTGAAGCTTGTAATACAATTGTCTACGTTCAGAACAGAGTTCCTAACAACGCATTGGGAAAGATCACTCCAGAAAGTGTCTTCACTGGTAGCAAGCCTGAAGTGAGCCACTTTAGGATCTTTGATAGTACAGTATATTTTCATGTGCCTAATGAAAAGAGGAAGAAGCTGGATATGACTGCAGAAAAGGGATATCTGGTAGGATACATCGAGAATGCAAAGGCTTACCGCATTTACATTCCGGAGAGCAGGAAATTTGTAGTGTAGAGGGATGTGAAATTCATGGAGGAGAGGGCATTCAGGAGATCAGGGGAGATGCCTTCTGCTACGTAGTCTGAGAAGGATCTGTTGGTCCAACCACAACGACCTGTGGAGGGTATTACGAGTGGCTCTCCAAGGCATGGGGATCCAAGGGATACTTCTCCCGAGGACTTGCAGGAAGGATAGCAGGTAGATCGACCCACTACCAGTGGTAGAATGAGCAGGGAATTACGACAAATTTTGAGTTACGCAGAAGACTTTGTCGGAGCCCCCCGAAATGCAAGGAGGCAACCTGAAAGATACCAAGCCTTGGTAGCACAGTTTGGGGACCCTTCGAGTTTTCGGGAAGCAACTCAGCACCAGGTATGGGTAGATGTGATGGTGGAAGAATGCAGTTCCATCATGACAAATGATGTCTGGGAAGTGGTTCCCAGACCTCAGGACAGATCAGTTGTAGGTTCAAGGTGGATCTACAAGATCAAATATGTTGCAGATGGCAGCGTCGAGAATTTTAAAGCCATGTTTGTGGCTAAGGGTTATGCTCAGAAGGAAGGGATAGATTATGAAGAGACCTTCGCCCTAGTAGCCTGATATAGTTCCATTAGATCCATGATATCCCTTGCTGCCCAGATGGGATGGGAGATTCACAAGATGGACGTCAAGACTGTGTTCCTGAATGGGGTGATAGAAGAGGAAGTATACATTGAACAACCAGAGGGCTTCAAGACGCATGAGTAGAAGACTCATGTGTGCTAGCATAAGAAAGCCTTGTATTGACTAAAGCAAGCCCCTAACGCTTGGTATGGTTGAATTGACAGCTACTTGTAGAAGACGGGGTTTGTCAAGAGTGATGCAGACCCCAATCTCTACTATCTAAGGGTAGGGAGTGAGCCCCCGATACTGGTTCTATATGTAGATGATTTATTTCTGACAGGGTCATCGAGGCTCATCAAGGACTGTAAGGAGAATTTAGTTACAGAATTCGACATGAAGGATTTAGGGCTGATGCAATATTTTCTGGGGTTGGAAGTTTGGCAGCAGAAGGGGGAGATCTTCCTTGGTCAAGGAAGGTATACTACAGAAATTCTGAAAAGATTTCAAATGGAGGACTGTAGACCCATGACTACTCCAATGATCACCAACTGGAAGCAAATCGACACGTCCGATGATGATGAGGTTGATCCTACATTGTATAGGCAGCTCATAGGATCTCTGATGTATCTGGTCAACACTAGGCCAAACATCTATTATGCTATCAATACACTCAATCAGTTCATGGTGGAACCAAGGAGGACTCATTGGGCAACAGCCAAACATGTTCTCAGATATCTTCAAGGAACAGTTGAGCTTGGACTGAAATACACCCGTGGCAATGACATCAGGTTAAGTGGGTTCACCGATGCAGATTGTGCTAGGAGTCTAGTAGATCGGAAGAGTACTAGTGGGTACTGTTTCAGTATTGGATCAGGAATGACCTCCTGGTGCAGCAGGAAACAAAAATCTGTGGCGCTAAGCTTAGCAGAGGCAGAATATATGGAAGCTAGCACAACTTCATGTGAGGCCATATGGCTTCGGAAGCTGCTTGTGAACTTACTGAAGGAAAAGATGGAAGCGACCAATATTCTATGTGATAATCAGAGTTGCATTAAGCTCTTTGAAAATTTTGTTTCATGATCGGTCGAAGCACATTGACATCAAGTGTCACTTCATCAGAGACTGTGTCCAATGAGGAGCTGTACAGTTGCAGTACACTGCAACAGGAGAACAAGTGATAGATATCCTCACGAAGGCTTTGGGGAAGAAAATGTTTGTCTATTTCGGAGAGAAGATGGGGATGATCAAGAATCCATTTCGGTAGCAGGAATGGATAGGATCAGGATTCAGAGGGACCTGCAGTATAGATGAGGCAGTGACAGTGGCAGTGTCATGGGCAACAATACAGAGGGCAGTAGCGCAACAGATGAGGGGCATCAACCATAGATCAGTGGCGCAGAGGATGCTTCAAAGCAGGGAAGCATGCAACAGGCATATTGCTAGAACACTTTCCTCGCTAAGAGGCAGTGTTGATTTTTGTAGCATCAGAAAGTATTCCAAGTCTCAAATTTTGTGAGGAGGTTTGGACATCAGTATTCCAAAGAGCCCAAAAACCGTTTATGGAATATCCATTCGGTTCATGTTTTATTAAAATAATTAATTATTTTAATGGAGACCCAAAGTCTAAACTTAGTGAAATTAAATAATTAATGGGTATTAATAAGACAGAGTGTGAATCTTCTAGAGAACGAAGATCAAGTCTAGTTTTAATCTTAGCCATTGATTAGACTTCTAATCTAGGCCATTGATTCATCAATGAGAAGATTATAAAAGAAGGCTTGAGGGTCATTTGGAAAGTAATTTGGGCACACACTCAGTAACCCGAAGGAGATCAATTATGAAGGAATAGAATTTGACTTTAGAGGTAGAGTTGCAGGGCAGATTTGCAGAGGCAGAAAGAGAAGAGGGAGTCAGTAGTGACCTAGTATGAGGACAGAGGGACGTAGAGGGCCACAGAAGGCAACACAAAGCTGCAACGTAGTTTACACATTTAGAGCCCACGCAGAGTGACGCAGTCCAGCGCAGGGACTGCGCAAAGAAGCACATAGAGAGACGCAGAGGGAGACATAGGGTCTTCCGGGTGTTAGAAAATCTTCGGCAGGTTTCAGGAATTTTGTCTTCGATGTTTTCTAAATGTATCTGCCAGTGCATTCCTTGTAAAGAATTGTCCAAAAATAAGTGTATACATCTGATTGTTCTTATGCTTATGTTTCTTACTATTCCTTTCTTTGCATATGCAATTGTGAATGTTGCAGTAGTATTTATTTCAAAATTTACTGATAGAATTCTGTAAATAACTTATCAGAGTAATAAGTAGGAGAAATAAATCTATCACTGCAACTGTATATTTCTGGATTGAAATTTTCACATGGAACACAAAAGGAAAACGAGATTATTTAAAAATAAAATAAAGTAAAAAAATAAAAATAAAAAATTGAAAAGGTATATTAAAATAAGAAAATAATATTTAAGGAGTTTGGAAATCTTCGAAAACAATTGGAAGCAATTATAAAGAAAAATATATTACAAAAAGGATTTAAAAAAAATGTTATATTATAAAAAATTTAAATAAGGGTTTATTTAAAGATTAAAACATTAAAAGAAAATTGCAATTATATATATATATATATATATATATATGAGGGGAAAATAAATATATTTTGAGGTTTCTCTTAAGAAGAATTAAAAAAGTTTTTCTGATTCAAGATTTTAAAAGGAGTTATACTTAAAGGGGTTTGAAGGATTAATAAAAGTTAAAGGGTTATTTTTAAAACCCTAAGCTGATCTCGAAAATGTAAAATGGAGAGCAGTGATGGAAGATTTCCTAAAACTTTTAGTACAATTGTTAATGCACTATTTTAGAATCAAATGATCACTTGTAGGAAATGATATTATAATCTCTATTGATTGTACTCAAGATAATAATTATGTTAGTACTGAATGTGCTAACCAATTAGTGATTCTTGGATCAAATATAATTGAAACGATGTATTCGACGGATAAAAAACGATATGACTTAAGCAATCTACAACTAAATATTGGAGACTACTTTTTGTCTCACAATTCATTGTTAAAACCTTTTTTTGGGTTCGCCCTAGATGGAAGCACTAGGATCCTTCATCCTAAATACAAAAAATAAGTTTTGGACATTTTCCCACAAACGGAAAAAATAATGCTACAAAATGTTACATTGAAGCCAAATTTAGTAACACGAGAAGACATAAAATATTTCAAAAATGATTCTTCAAGAAAACCAGAAGGCAATGCAAAATATGCAAAAAGAATTTGAAATATTATCGCAGACAAAAACGAAGAAGTTACTTGCCTCAAGGACCAGAACGAGAAATTACTGGCGCAAATTAAGAAGCTTAAGAAGCGCAAGAAATTATTGAAAAACAAAGTACAATAGTTTATCGAGAAGGAAGCGTCGGAATTTTCAAATTTGGAAATTCAAGTTGAAGAAAAGGGAACAAATACAGATCTTGATTCTTGTTAACTTCATAGTTCAATCAAATCCAAACCCGATTGAAGCAAAACATACTTAGTTGCTGCAATTCAAATGATGAAAATTCCAAGCGAAGGTTCAGTAACCAAATCAACAACATCAATACCTCAAGTAAATCAAGAAATCGCCACAAAAGGACAAAGGGAAATCAGATCACTAGAACTCCCTATTGACACCCAAACCATAAAAACAGACATCCCAACCAGTGTCCAAATGCATATCACTCAAACTAGAGACAAGTGACTTATGCCCAAGGAATATCAATGTCACCAAAATTCAATATTGTGATAAAAATTCATCCAAAATATCCAGTAACCGCAAAATTCCACAAAGGATTGATTTAGGATGGTTAGATCCCTTCTCAGTTTGACAATTTTGTTTATCACTCAGAGGATTTTATCATCTTGTATCAATGAAGATGATAAATTGAAGAATTCTAAAAGATACGAATAGATTGCAAGACAAAGACACAATTGACATGCCTTGTCAGCAATAAGCTTTGAGGACAAAGCTTTTTTGAAGAGGAAAACAATGTTATGAATATAATAATATATAAAAATAATGTAAATAATAATAATAATGATTAATTAGTGATAAGTATAGAAGAGGCATGTCTCTAAGGACGTGACCATTCATGAAGAGACGCCTGCCTAGGTTTATAAGCGGGCCCTCATTTGTAACAATCCCATCATCATATTCTCCTTCTTACATTTTTTATATATATTTGTATCCCCAATGGACATCTTCATATTCCAAGTGCTCTGGAGTATCTAACTTGTGAGTACGAACTTTGTTCATAACAATCATCGATTCCTTGAATATGAAATTGAAAATTAGAATAAATAGACATTCCAATTAATCCACATGTTTTTTCATTTCTACTATTTGATTTGTTTTTATTATTAGCATCACTGGGGGATATTTTTTGTCAAGGTATTTCGATACAATCATTTACTTCTTAGTACATCCTTGATGTGGGATTTCCATGAGTAGTTAGCATGGATAAACAAAAGTTCACTCGGTGTGACCATATTGAAACTTTAGATAATATGGATTCAAGTGTTAAAATTGACTATCTGGATGGAAAGCTCTCAAAAAATAGGTTGTTTAAAAGCAAAAAATGATGAAAGTGGAATTCAGATGTGAAAGTTATGACCCTTAAAAAAAAGAAGGCATCAACGATAACAAAGAGCCATGTTGTAGGTAGAAGTTGGTCCACATGGTGATGGATGTTGCCAAGAAACAAAATTCCTTTTCCTCACTACCTTTTCCTATAAACTCACTTTCAAAAGTGAATTACTTTATGAAGTGATCCACTTTTATAAAACAAGTGAGAATCACTTTTACAATGAAGTTACCTTATAAATGAGAGTTGCATGCAAAAAGTAACTACTAAAAAGAATATTAAAGTTGCTTTATAGTGATTCATTTTTATAATACAAATGAATACAATTTATAATACAATTATGATAACTCAAGTTTCTATGAACTTTTTCAAAAAGTAGCTTAAAGTAAAGGAGACTTGAACTCAATACCTCTTACTAAATAAAATAAATTTCAACCAATTGAGCTAGTGCAAAACACATAACAATACTAATGGAGGAGGATGGGGTTGTTATTGTGGCTTTACCTCAAAGTGCATGCTTGCCAAAAAATATGTGTTCTTCCAAAAAACAAACAATACTTTGAAAATTTTCTTTCTTTCCAAAACTCAACAACAATAGGGTTAAATCTCAATTAAATCTTTTAGAGTTGATTTTGAAGATTTCTTGGAGCAACTCTTGAAGCCTTGTAAAGCAAAATTTGAGGACCCTCTTAAAGCAGCTTATTGAAGATTTTCTGAGACCTATTGAAGACCTTAGAGAGCTCACTTGGTTGCATTTGTAAAGATCATGATGCATTGTTGAAGACCCCATGATGGAATAACCGTGGAGAAATTGTTTGGTTACCATGAAGGACAACAGAGACACCTTCATGTGAAGATCAAGGCTGTTAATGATGACGTGACGTGGAAAATAAGTGAGGGGATAACTGAAGATTGACAGGGCTTGTTGAAGAAGACATTGGGAGCTGTGAAGTATAACCAAATATATCTTGACGAAGTAAAGGGTTGGAGCCTCAAAAAGACAAGGTTGGTGCCTTGGAGAATAGGGTTGGAGCCCAAGAGGATCGGTGTCTTCAAGAAACCAGTTCGGAGCCTGAACCAGAAACAGGGTTGGAGCCCTTGAGGTTGGTGCCTCAGAATTGACAAGGTTGGCGCCTGGGAGATTGAAGATCGGTGTCTTCATCCAGGGTTGGAGCCCTACATATATTGTACGTGATTTATTGCAAAGAAGAAATTAATAAAATAATTTATTCTTATTGTTCATTTTGTGTTCTAAATATAAGTGATCTAACTGGTAAAAATAACAATTGAAAAGAAATACTGATTCACCCCCCCTCTCAATATTTCCAACAATTGGTATCAGAGCCAGTACCTTCACTCAAAGCCTAACAACTTGAAGGTTGATCCTTAGAACACAAATGGAAAAGCCAAGGAAGAAAGTCTCCAATCCTCTTAAAGGTGTGTCTTCCTCAACCATCGAAATTGAAGTCAATCAATTTGCGAAGGATCCATTGGTGAATGCAAACTTTGATATATGGGAGGCAAGAATGAGGAATATCTTAAAGACTTAAGGCACTGAAGTCTAGAAATCGGTGATTACTGATAGCATGATGGAAGGAGAATCCAAGGAGTATAACACAAGAGCAATGAAAGAAATCTTGAATGGGATACTTGATTCTATGAAGGCCAATTTGGAAAAATGTTCATCAACAAAAGGCATATGGGATAAACTTCATGATCTTCACTCAAAAGGAGCGTTGACAATAATCTTTAGTCAAGAATATGATGGAAAACAAGAAGGAAATCTAGAGCTCATCAAGGAAGCTGAAGATAAGAATGATGATGACATCAAGGCTAAAGAAGATCTAGAAGATCAAGAGAATAAAGAAGACTTTGAGGAAGATCTCTTGACAAAACCTTTAGCTGCCATGGAAAAAATTAACAATTTGAAAAAGAAAATTAGGAACTTAAGAAGAAATCACAAGTTGGTGACCAGGACAAGACAAGGAAGGAAATTGACGTGTTCAAGCTTCAAGTACAAGGAAGAGATGAGGAGCTCACCAAACTTAAGGAGGAATTTCATCAAAACAAAAGAAAGCATCATGAAGAAGTCTTATCTATAACAAATCAATTAGATAAGGCAAAGAAAAGGGAAGAAACTTTGTTAAGCCACCTTGAACAAAGTCTTAAGATCTTGATTAATCTTTAAGCAAAGATTGGCCAATACAAGGAAGAGGTCTCCTCTCTTAGATCTCAACTAGAAAAAGCAAGGAAACAAGCGCATGGAGCCGAGAAGGTGATGGAAACTTTGGCATTCATAGAAGGACAAGTTGATGAAGCAGAAAAGGAGAGAAACATTGTGATATGCCAACTAGAAGAAAAGGATGAAGAAATCTTCAAACTAAAATCAAACATCAATCTTCTCAAGGCCGAAACATGTGAAGCTACAAGAATAAAAGAAGAAATGGAGAGAATTCTAGCAAAGGAGAATGAAGAAATATTCATAATGAAATCAAATATCATCTCCCTTAAAATCGAAGCACACGAAGCAACAAGGATGATGGAAGAAATGAAGAAGCAACTAGTCATGAAAGATGAAGATTGTGAGAAATTGAAAGGAGAAATTGTCTCTCTTGAAAAGGAAGTTGTCTCGCTGAATAAGAACTTGAAAAGCTCTCAAACCCTAGATGACATCCTAAGTCACCAAAGATCTCCTCTTGATAAATCAGGTCTTGGCTAGGCAGGTGAAGCCTCAAGCAAGAATGATAATGCTTCAAACAACAAGGATGTGAGGAAGCCATGAAGAAATGATACTCCTAGTTCCAGCAAAGGCAAGAGTCAAGATGACATTAGAAGAAACACTACTCCAAGGAGACTTACAGATGATGTCAAGACTCAAGAATACAAAAGGCAATGAATATCATCAAAGAATCCCAAGGCAACAAGACTTCAGAGCTACTTTAAGGAACTCTTCATCTCCCAGGTACCAAAGTATATTTCTTGGATATTGCTATTCTTGTACAAACTTTGGGCAAATGGCAAAAGATTGTAGGGCATATCACAAAGACCAATATAATGGTCCCCATCAATCTCCTAGAAGCAATTTTGCAAGAAGAAGTCATGATTTCTTATTTATGAACAAGATAGAGTACTTCAATTGCCATAAGGTTGGACATATGGCACGTGATTTTAACTTGACTTGGGCCCCTACACAAGCTAGAATCATGCCAGAGAAGAAAGTTACACAAGTATGGAGAAGGAAGCAAATTGGCTCCGGAAATATTTTGAACACTCTAGCCAACAACACATGTTGTTGACTTGATGAAGTCATCCTTGATATTCCAAGTGATTGATAATGAAACTTTGCCAAAATGAGACCATGCATACAGTTAGGGAGAGTCTGTGATTCTTGGGCTTTCTTGCAGAAGTTATCCATGAATGGGCGCTATGAAATATTTGATGAGTCACCCATGGACATCCATCCTTTGATAGATCTTCTCTCAGGAGCAACTCCATTGAAGAACATGATTCCAATATTGACTTCTTCCACTCGATCATAAGGCATCAATCTTTCTTGAAGCTAGAGGAGCTTTTGAAGGCAGGGGGAGCTAGTTCATCACATGAAGAAATACAAACACATCTATCATGGACCATATTGCCAGAAGAAAGAGCACCATGACAGGGGGAGTAACATACCTATGAAGAATTACTATTGATGAAGAAAAGAAGTAGCTCGACAGGGGTGTGACAATTGTACTGCAGTGTATTAGTTTATTTCCTCCTACTTGATTTAATTTATACAAGTTATTTTCAGAAATTAGATTAAGAAAATACCGAAAATAAACACAACTACAGTCTACACATGCAAATTATTCATTGAATAATTCAGTCATGCAACAAAGTGACACATGGATTTTTGGACATAAGTCCCCGGAAAACCCAAAGTGGGAAAACTGGTTCAGTAGATATGAGGGTTTTATTATTAAGTAGTTCCGAGTACAGAAAATCTGGGTTCCAACCATGGAAAACCCGACAAAGAATAAAAGATATAAAATCTGCAGCTAACTTGAAGATCTAGTGCCAAATATCTGACTAATCCACACCCTCAAATGGGATTTACAGGACTTAGCCCGGATCTGACCCTAGAAACCCTTAGCACTGCTTTTGAAGCCCTAGAGTTGCCCTGGAGGGATCGCGTCAGCGTCTGCGTGGCTCTAGGAGGGCCTGCGTCACTCTAGGAGGGTCTATGCTGCCCCTACGCTACCTCTACTTGGCCAAAGTCAGCCTAGCGTGGCCGTAGTTGCCTCTGTGCTGTCCCTGCTACTCTGCGTGGCTCTAAAGCCTCTCTGCGCTGTCCTTGTGGCTGCTCCTCTTGCCTCTTGCTGTTTCTTGGCCCCAGAATCAGAACATTCCCTTGGCTAATACTACCCCTCACTGCAGGAAATTCCACTAGAAATTCTTAGCAAACCCGCCCTAGAATTCCAGATCTATTCTTCAGTTCTACAGAAATTGCGTGTCTTCAACTAACCCTCAAGCCTTTCTCTTATACTTTTTCGTTGAACCATTCAACGGCCGAGATTAAATCATCCATCAACGACTGAGATTAAGAGACTGCTTGATCCATGTGACTTAAGAAAATTTCAGCACGTGTTAATTAATTCACTTAAATTATTTTATTTTCCTAAGTGAGACTTAGGAAATCCATTAAAAATAATTAATTATTTGAATAACTTGAACACAACTTGAAATTTCTCAAATCCATTTATGGGTCTTGTAGATCAAGTGTACTTTAGTCCCTCCACAAAATTTGGGACCTAGAGCACAAATGATGCTACCCCAAATACACAAAATCTCAACATTCCCTCTTAGCATCAGAAGTGTGCTCTAGCAATACATCACACCATGCATTACAAGATGTTGAGTACTTGGTCTGTGTTGTTGATGCTTGGCCTGCTGCTCTCCATCTATTGCACTGCTGCTCTTTGTACTGGTGCCCATGCCACTGCCACTGACACTGTCATATCTGTACTGCAACTCCCTTTGAAATTGCTGCATCATGCTGCCCATAGCATTGTCACTGCTAATTGCTGCACTGCAACTCAGTTGATGAGAAGTAAGCAACTGAATAACTCTGCCCAACTGTTTGACAGACAAGTCAAGTTGCCCTCTACCACTGAAGCCTCCTGGATAATGAATCATGCTGTCCCCCTAGAGACACAGCCATGCTGTAACACTGCACTGCGTGAGCCCAACTCTCTGCGCTTCTGTCTCCACGCTGCTGCTACCTTTGCATCACGCTACTCACTCTTCAGTTCTTCAACTTCCTCTTGCTCTTTAATGTAGTCATCTGCAACCATCTCTCGACCCATCCCGCTATCATCTTAAGGCTCTCGTAGCTCGTATGTGATCCAAGAGTAGGGTTGACTCAGAGATCCCTCCACAAATATGGATACTCTATATATCCATGTCACCCCACCTCTTCTCTTGAGGTGCATGAGCACTCATGGCTGCATCATCATCAGAAGCATCGTCATTTGCTACTACAGCCTTGGAATCAAAAGCTCCTTTGTCCTTAATCTTAGCACAACTGCTGGCGAAATGGCCAAGATCACCATAGTTAAAGCACCAGACCTTGGAGAGGTCCTTCTTCTTCTTCTTCTCTTGCTTCTTTTCCCTTGATGCAAGGGTTGCATCCTCCTTCTCTTCATGCTTCACTTTGGCTGATCCACTTCCTCCACTGTTGGACTACTCCTTGGTGATCCTCCTGATCTCCTATTGGCGGAGAATAGCCCACATATTTTCCCATGATGGTAACGTTGCCCTTCCCAGGATGCTCTAGACAAACGTTTCCCATTCTTCAGAGACAACATTCAAGGCCTTCCTCACTAGGAGCCCTTCATCTGGATTAGTACCCATGCCAATCAGCTGGTCACGGATAGCTTGAAGTCTAAAGAGGAATGGATCTATCTCTTCACCCTTCATCATCTGGAACATACGCATTTGATTCTCAAGAAGCATTCTTCTTTTCACAGAACCTCCTTGGTACATCACTTCCAAAGTTGACCACATGTCATGTGTTGCATTCTTACTAGTCACATGAGGAATCACGTGATCCTTGACTCCGTCTATGATCAACCTCTTCGTCTGTGCTTGATTTTTTTCATACTTCTTGAGTGGATCTGCATCAGTTGGTACAACAGGTGTCTTCTCTACATGATCTTTGAGACCATACTCATCCAGAACTTAGAGGATTCTGGTCTTCCAGATAACATAGTTGGACATTCCATCCAATCTATCTTGATCCCTCAATCCATATCGAGCCATCTTTTCTTAGATCTGAAGTAAACAGTACTTATCCCTCTGGATTTGGGTTTCTTGGTGACTAGAAACCCTCTAGTAACTGCTTCTTTCTGCAAGTTGACTTTCCTTTTGGAAATCTTCTACCAAAACTCAAACAGACAGTATTTTGCGATCCTCCCAATCGAATCTCAGATTTGTTTGGCTTAGATCTGCTGAATGACTGTCTTCCTCCCGCTTTTGTTGCCTTAGGCACAATTCTGCACCTGTAGAATCTCTACCCCACCAGCATTGCTGAAGATCTGAAGCACTGCTTTCGGATCTTGGAAAAATTCTTCTGAAACAAGAGAAGTGACTGGACAATGTCCTCCTGGCTGGCCCAACGCATTCCTAGCGCTGCTTAGAAGTGGATTGCATAACCCCATACTCGGTGATGCAGTCCTTATGTTGCCCTGGGAAGGGTCTGCGTAAGCCTAGAGGCCTTCTGCAGCTTCAACACTGTCTCCTGGATTTGCTTTCCCTTGCTGTCAAGATGCCCTTTTTAGATCTGCTGCTTTTTCTGCCACCCTGTAGAAAAAATATTTCTTCAGCCGATTTGCTGGAGATTCAGCTTGATCTGCTATTGCTCTGATACCATGTGAAAATTCTACTGCATTGTATTGGTTTATTTCCTCCTACTTGATTTAATTTATACAAGTTATTTTCAGAAATTAGATTCAGAAAATACCGAAAATAAACACAACTACAGTCTACACATGCAGATCATTTATTGAATAATTCACTCATGCAAGAAGTGACACATGGATTTTTGGACATAAGTCCCCGGAAAAACCCAAAGTGGGAAAACCAGTTCAACGGATATGAGGGTTTTATTATTAAGTAGTTCCGAGTACAACAAATCTAGGTTCCAACCTTGGAAAACCCGACAGAGAATAAAAGATATAAAATCTGCAGCTAACCTGAAGATCTAGTGCCAAATATCTGATTGATCCACACCCTCAAATGGAATTTACAGGACTCAGCTCAGATCTGACCCTAGAAACCCTCAGCACTGCTTCCGAAGCCCCAGTGTTGACCTGGAGGGACTGCGTCAGCCTCTGCGTGGCTCTAGGAGGGCCTGCGTCACCCTAGGAGGGTCTACGCTGCCCCTGCGCTACCTCTACTTGGACAACGTTAGCCCAGTGTGGCTGTAGCTGCCTCTGCGCTGTTCCTGCTGCTCGGCGTGGCTCTGAAGCCTCTCTGCACTGTCCTTGTGGCTGCTCCTCTTGCCTCTTGCTGTCTCTTGGCCTCTTGCTGTCTCACTGCAGGAAATTCCACTGGAAATTCTTAGCAAACTCGCCCTACAATTCCAGATCTATTCCTCAGTTCTACAGAAATTGTGTCTTCAACCGACCCTCAAGTCTTTCTCTTATACTTTTTCGTTGAACCCTTCAACAACCGAGATTAAATCATTGATCAACGACTCAGATTAAGAGACTGCTTGATCCATGTGATTTAAGACAATTTCAGCACATGTGTTAATTAATTCACTTTAATTATTTTATTTTCCTAAGTAAGACTTAGGAAATCCATTAAAAATAATTAATTATTTGAATAACTTGAACACAACTTGAAATTTCTGAAATCCATTTCTGGGTCTTGTAGATCAAGTGTACTCTAGTCCCTCCACAAAATTTGGGACCTAGAGCTGATGCTACCCCAAATACACAAAATCTCAACAAGGGGGAGTACTTGAGCACCTCATTTCCCATTGATGTCAAAGGGGGAGAGAATATTGGAAGGGAAAGAATATTGTCATCAATGACAAAGGGTGAGATTGTTAATCAAGGTTGTCATTGATGTCAATATGGCATTAACCAAGATGTCAATATTCTTGAGATGCTTGGTTGAAAATGATGATGTCATGCCATCAATGAATATGTCAAATCGCGAAGAAGTCAAACCACCAATGAAAGAAGCCCTAAGAAGACCTTGATCTAATGTTGCATGCACTTGATGATCTAGACCTTAATCCTTGATGTCATATGATGATATATGATGATCATGGTTGGGAGATCATTTGAGGGTTGAGAGACTATTTTGGAGTTCTCCTAATAATGCTGCACTATAACATATCAATGCACCATTATGTGATGACATGGATGATGCACTCATTGCTGAACACTATCATGATAACGTGGATGTCCTACATGTTCCTATGATGATGAGGAATCCAAATAATGGAGAAGACAAACAATAAGCCAAACGAAGAAACCATATTGTCTTAATCATTTTCTGCACTAAATAATTCAAGGGAAGTCATAAAGAGAAATGTTTTTCACCACCTTAGAGGCAACCTTTCAACATGGGACCTAGACCAGCTGAAAGAGGATTTTTTCCTCTTTCTAATGAGCCCTTACTTGCCCCCGAAACTCCAAATAGTTTGGGAGATATTGATTTTTTAAGTTAAGGAAATTAACTCTGACATTGAGCCGACTTATGCTCAAGGACACATGTCGACCTCCCTCCAAAGGGTCACGTCCCTTCATTCCAATCAAAAACCAGTATATATAGGTGTTCAGACTCCTCATTCTAGCACAAAATTTTCGTTGAAGATCACAGGAAGACGAAGAAGACAGAAGCCGAGGAAGACAATTAAAGATATTTTTTTTGGGCAACTTTTTAAGTTATTCATTGCAGCTCAAGATTCTATTCTAATTTCTGATCTGTGACAAAGGGTACTGTTATTCTCAGTGTTCCACGGGGATGCGTCCCCAAGGGTGGGGGACGCGCTTCCTCGCTCCCCCACGCTTCCGAGACAGGGAAACTCCTGTGAAAACTTTCCCCACGTCCCCCTTGTTTGGAAAACTTGGGGAAACTCTACGGGGGCGTTTTTCTGGTGACGAAATGCGTCTCTCTTGTGGGGGGATGAGGGGATGCAGGGGGGATGCAAGAGGGAAGCGTCCCCCAAATTTTTTCGCTAATTACAATTTAAAAAAACAATTTTTGTATTTCATTGCTTTCTATGTTTATTTTGAGTTCAATTTTCTATGCTTGTTTTAGACTTTAACATAATGTCATTGTCATATGATGAATTTACTTTTTGATGTGCATTGCATAGTTTCAATTGTCAAATGATGAATTTAACTTAGATGTACCTTGCATAATATTAATGCCCATTTCCATATGATGAATTTAGATGGAACATTGCATAATGTCAAATGATTGATTCAATTTAGTAATTTGTTTTTAGATTTACATTGATGATTGCAGAGATGTCAAATGATAATTTTGATTCACAATAGTCCAATACGAAATGATGATCATATTTAGGTGTGCATTTCATAATTAATAAGATTTACTATCTACCAATTTAGTTATTAACATATTGTCGGGATTTTATTTTATTTTATTTTTATATATTAAATTTTAATAATTTTATAATTTTAATGGCTTTGACGTCCCCCCTTTTCCCCGAAATTTCCCTAAATTTTGGGGTTGCTTATATACGTCCCCCTTGTGCGTATCCCTGCTCCTGTGTTTCCCCGTCTCGGAAACTCGGTCGAACATTGGTTATTCTTTAAGACCTGTAACAAGTGGAGAACTCAGACTAGGAAGGACAACCACCTACAATGGCTCGGATTGCAGATTTCAAACCCAGATTGCAGTCGTAAATTGCAAAACTGTGACAGCTTGAAGACCACAAATTTGAGGAGCTACATTACAGAGTTCAGACCTACAATGCCTCAGACCTGTCTGCAATTCCTTCAGACCTGTTCTTAACATGTGTGAATATATTTTGAAGGATTGGATTTGGGGAAATGTGCATAGATTTCCAGTGGCATAATCCTTGATAGAGATCTTAAGTTTGGGCTTATGACATTTGAACTTGGGACTGTTGCAACCTATGTACAGGCTTTAAGTTTAGATCTGTGGCATAAAATGAGCCATTAATTTGTGGCATTCAGACCTGTGGCATAATAGTTCAGATCTATGAAAAATTCATGCTTGTCTTGAAGTTTGACCATGCAAATTGATCAGAATTCATTGGAAACTGTGGTTGGTAATTGTGCATCCTTTGAGGCAGATTATTGAACCCTTTTGGAGTTGTTTGTAACCCTCTCTTCAAGCCTACCTCAATAAATTATCATATTCGGATTTAGAGCAAAATTAATGGACCTCTTGTGAAGCAGATCTGTTGACACATTTGAGCATATTTTTGTGGGCATTCTTAAGACTGTACCTTTGCATTTTTAGACGCTGATTGAGGATCCTTAAAGTTGATTTGAGATTATTATTGAAGCATTGTTGGAGCTGCCTTATTTTGGAGAATTTTCGAAGTAGGCATTGATATATCTTTTAGAGATGATTTTGAAGATTCCTTGGAGGAACTCTTGAAGTCTTGTAAAGCAGAATCTGAGGACCCTCTTAAAGCAAATTATTGAATATTTTCAGAGACCTATTGAAGACCTTAGAGAGCTCACTTGGATGCATTTGTAAAGATCGTGATGCATTGTTGAAGACCCCATGATGGAATAACCTTGGAGAAATTGTTTGGTTACCATGAAGGACAACGAAGACACCTTCATGGGAAGATCAAGGTTGTCATTCATGACATGGCGTGGAAACTAAGTGAGGGGATAACTGAAGATTGAAAAGGCTCGTTGAAGAAGATACTGGGAGTAAAGGGTTGGAGACCAAGAGGTTGGAGCCTCAAAAAGACAAGGTTAGTGCCTTGGAGAGTAGGCTTGGAGCCCTAGAGGATCAGAGTCCTCAAGAAACCAGGTTGGAGCCTGAACCAGAAACAGGGTTGGAGCCCTTGAGGTTGGTGCCTCAGAATTGACAAGGTTGGAGCCTTGGTTGTCCAAGTCAGTGCTTGGAAATACAGGTTGGAGCTTGGGAGATTGAAGATTAGTGTCTTCAACTAGGGTTGGAGCCCTACATATATTAGACTTGATGACTAGTCTTGTTTGAAAAATCAGTTTGAAGTGATTCCAAGGGCATATTGAAGCATAGATATCAGTACTGGGTTCTAAAATGCCCTCTAAAAAGAATTCAACACCCATTAATGTTAAAATTGGACAACTAGGTCCAAACTCCATGTTGTGATGCTCAGATGAAGACACCAATATTTTTATTGGGTTCCTCTTTCGAAGAGGTGCAAGATCGATATAAAGATCATCTTGATCCGATGAGCAGAACATTTATTTTGAATTTATTTTTAATACTTTCAAAATATGTGCAGGTCGGCCTTAAGGTTTTACACCCCCAGCAGTTGTGTCAGACACCCTCAGTGATTGATATAAATAGAGTCAACGTTGGAGGACATTTCACTCATCTCATCCTCACACAACATCTCCTCTTCTGATTTAGTACAAGCTCCTTGGAGGCAGTTTCAGTTCACACGTGGGAAAAGAAGGACGAAGAGGTGTTGCTACCATTGTTGCCAGTGTTGCTACCGTTGCTGCCGGTGTTGTTGTCGTTGCTGCCGGTGTTGCTACCGTTGTTGCTGGTGTTGTTTCCGTTGCTGCCGTTGTTGCCGGTGTTGTTGACGTTGCTGCCAGTGTTGTTGCCGTCGCTGTTGGTGTTGTTGTCGTTGCTGCCGTTGTTGCCGGTGTTGCTGCCATTGCTGCCGTTGGGGCAACGTTGACTTTTCTGGGGTTGACTTTGAGTTGACCATGTGGCTGTTTTGAGGGCTGTTGTGACACATGCTGGGTTGGCTGACCAAGGAGACTTTGCTGGTTGAAGCATCCTGTTGACCGCCGTAACGCACCACCACATTTTTCTCAGCTTCTGTTTGTTCTAGACCCACCGTGTTCTATCAAGATTTTACTCGATTGTTTATGTGATTGCCGTGGTGTAAAGTAAAGTTGCATCAAGTACAGAACATCTCACAAATTTACAATACCAAAGAATAACGGTAGCAACACCGGGAAGAACGACAACAACACCGGGCAACAACAAAGAACGGCGTCGAAATAATCGTGCGCACCCGTAGCAAACACCGAACACCAAGAGCATATCCTCTCTTCGCTCTTCTTCTGTCGTGGTGAATCGAAACCTGCCCCCCCTCCAAGGAGCTTGTCACTTTTCCAAGACAGACAGAGCTCATTGTGCAAATATCCTCCAACGTTGACTCTATTTATATCAATCACTGAGGGTGTGTGACACATTTGCTGGGGGTGTAAAACCTTAAGGTCGACCTGCACATATTTTGAAAGTATTAAAAATAAATTCAAAATAAATGTTCTGCTCATCAGATCAAGATGATCTTTATATCAATCTTGCACCTCTCCGAAAGAGGAACCCAATAAAAATATCGGTGTCTTCATCTAAGCATCACAACATGGAGTTTGGACCTAGTTGTCCAATTTTAACAGTCCCTCTCAACTAGGGAGAACTCCATCCACTTGTGCAATCAAACATCGTGCGTCATCCCGCTGTAACTTGCTTTCAGTCGGGTTTCTATTTCCGGCATTTATGGCCGGGCCCATAATTACATTTCACCCTTGGGCTAATGACGTAGCCCAGAGGTCCGAAACCTCTATCGGACTCACAAAGAGTCTCATACCAACCCGAAGTTGGTTTCGCTCTCGCAAAGAGTAAAAAAGAATGAAATGGAAGCTAGATGGATGGTTTGAAGAAAGGTGTGGAAGCTAAGATGGATGGTTTGAAGAATGGCATTTAAGCTAAGATGGATGGCATGGAAGCTAAGATGGATGGTATAGAAGGCAACATAGATGGCTTAAAGAAAGACATGGAAGCTAAGATGGATGGTTTGAAAAATGGCATGGAAGCCAAGATGGATGGCGTGGAAGCTAAAATGGATGGCGTGGAAGCTAAAATGGATGGTATACAAGGCAATATGGAAGATTTGAGGAAAGACATGGAAGGTTTGGCAAAGTTGATACAAGAAAAACTTCCTAATGGTGAAAAAGTAGTAGACGAAACTCACGATGAGAACAAAAGAAATGTTAATCATGATTTCATAGACTCTAATGTCGGATTTAAGACCCACCATATTCCAAAGATAGATATGAAGAAGTTTGATGGCAAGGATCTGATAACTTGGATACTACAAATGGAGCAATAGTTTGAGCTCCATAATATGCAAAACACAAAAGGTACGCATTGCAACTTTATATTTAGAACAAAATCAGTTTGTATGGTATCGATGGCTTTGTTCTTGTAAACCACTGATCACTCGGTCAATTTTTACGGAGGAAATGATAGCACATTATGATGATACAAAGAGCAACACCTTCTTTAGCCAACTGATAAATCTCAAACAAAAGGGTTCAACGATGGAGCACATTGAGGACTTTCAAAAATTGAATATAAGGGTAAATAATATTCCAGAGGAACATAGGATTGATGTCTTCATAAGGACTCTAAAGAATAACATCCAACATGAGGTTCGCCTTTGGGAACCTGATACATTGGAGAAGACATTCAGGTTGGCAAGAAAAAATGAAAGAAAAATTATGGTGACAAGGAAGCCTACCACTCACTACTATAAAGATGGAAGTGTTGCTACTCCTAAACTTCCACAACCTACAAGGTTGACACCACAAAAATTGGAAGAAAAAAGAGCAAAAGGGCTTTGCTATAGTTGTGATAGAAAATACACTAAAGGTCATACTTGTGCTGAGAAGAAATTATTATACATAGATTGTGAAGAGGAGGAAGAAAAGGAACAAGAAACATCAAAAGAAGAGGATATACACCAGGAACCAACCCTAGTGGAAGAAAAATGAATCTGACCATATCATGTAATGCATTGGCAGGAATTAACACTCCTCAAACTCTCAAGATAGAAAGACATATCAAGAAGAAAAATGTAATAGTGCTTATTGATTCGGGTAGTACCCTACCCATAATTTTATTCATTGTAAGGTAGCCAAGGAATTGAATTGCTTCCTATACCCAGCGCTAGAGTGTCAAGTGATGGTGGCAAATGGAGGAACTATAAATTTCTTTGGAAAGTGCCATAATATCAAGCTAACCATGGGGGAATATGTATTGAATAGTCCAATGCTTTCCATTCCAATGGGTGGTGTTGATGTTGTACTAGGAGTACAATGTTTACAATCTTTGGGGATGGTAGCTTTTAATTTTCAAGAAATTTTCTTAAAAAAATTTTCGGAAGGAAAGGAAGTTGAATTACGGGGTATCACAGGAAAGCCAAGAATCATTGCACAATTATGCTCACTAGAAGTTCCAACATCAAAATCATCTTTTTCTCTAGATCTCCAGAAAGTCTTGGACAATCATTCCAAGGTGTTTGAAACTCCCAAAGAACTCCCACCTATTCATGATCATGATCATGCTATTCATTTGATTCCAGAAAGTGTTCCTCCAAACATCAGGCCTTACAGATATCCTATGTCCAAAAGTGCGAAATTGAACATATGATTGCAGAAATTTTAGAGGCTGGTATAATTCAACCTAGTCAAAGTTCTTTCTCTGCTCCAGTAGTATTGGTGCACAAGAAGGATGGATCATGGCGCATGTGTCTGGATTATAGGGAGCTTAATAAGCTCACTATTAAAGATAAATTTTCCATTCCCGTGATTGATGAATTATTGGATGAATTACATGGAGCAATATATTTCACCACGCTGGATCTCCGTTCAGGATATCATCAAATTAGAATGAAAGCTGAAGGCATTCCAAAAACAACATTTCAAACTCATGAGGGTCATTATGAATTTTTAGTCATGCCTTTTGGCCTTATCAATGCACCTTCGTCATTTCAAGGGTTGATGAATTCCATTTTCAAACGCTTCCTTAGAAAAAATGTGTTAGTATTTTTTGATGATATACTAATCTACAATAGGTCTTGGAAGGATCATGTTCAACATGTTGATAGGGTGCTCAAACTATTGGAGGAGAAAGAATTATATGCAAAAAGTTCCAAATGTTTCTTTGGAGTACAAGAGGTGGAATATCTGGGTCATATTGTATCTCAGGAGGATGTTAAGGTAGGTCTTAACAAAATTAAAGCCATTAAGGAATGGAAAATCCCCACAACCATAAAGCAGTTGTGAGGATTTCTTGGGTTAACATGGTATTATCGCAAGTTTGTTAAGAATTATGAGAAAATAGCAACACCTCTAACAACATTATTGAAGAAAGTTGCATTTTCATGGACTCGTGAAGCAACTAAGGCTTTTGAACATCTTATAGAGGCAATGTGCCAAGCACAGGTCTTAGCTACGCTAGACCTCACAAAAACCTTTATTGTGGAATGTGATGCCTCAAGAAATGGAATTGGTGTTGTTTTAATGCAAGAAGGAGGAAGACCCATTTCTTTTGAGAGTCGTCCAATCAAAGGAAAGTATTTACAGAAAGCTATTTATGAGAAGGAAATGTTGGGAATACTACATGCAATAAGAAATGGCAACCTTACGTAATGGGAAGACACTTCAAGGTAAAAACTGATAATGATAGTCTTAAATACTTTTTGGAACAAAGACTATCTTCAGAAGAGAAGTAAAAATAGGTCACAAAGATGTTGGGTTATGACTTTGAAATCATCTACAAAAAAGGGAAGCTAAATGTTGTTGCAGATGCACTGTCAAGAAAGGATGAGGATGTGGAAGCATTGCTTTGTGCCATTTCTATTATCGAACCAGATTGGATAATCGAAACAAGGGGGGAATGGAAGAATGACAAAGAAGTATGGACACTCATTCAAAAGTTGCAGCAAGATCCCAGTACGTCTGATACATTTAGTTGGAAAAATGGTTCCTTATGGTACAAAGATCGCTTATATCTTTGTAAGAATTCCCAACTAAAAGAAAATATTCTTTTGGAATTGCATACCTCTCCTCTCCCTTAGGAGGACACTCAGGAATTTTAAAAACTTACCACAGGGTGAAGAAAGAATGTTTCTGGGATGACTTTAAATATGATATTCAAAATTTATGGTAGAATGTTTGGTTTGCCAGCAAAATAAAGTTGAGACAATTAAGACCCTGGGTCTGCTACAACATTTATCCATTCCAAATCAATGTTGGGAGGAGGTTTCAATGGATTTTATCATAGGTTTACTGAAGTAAGAACGAAAGAGTGTCATCATGGTGGTAGTTGATAGTAGTGTTGATAATATCAATATCGGAAAAATATCGGCGAGGGTCCAAAAAATGTCTTATCGGCAATATTGGCAAAATATCGCAAATATCGGCAAGCATAAAAAATGCATAATATATGCATTTTTTTTCTTTAGATTTTTAAACATATAAAGCAATAACAACATGAAATAAACACATTGAAACATTAATATAAAGAAAGCACTGATATATATGATGTAGTGGATGTAAAATAAAAAATGATATAACAAAGTCGATAGCAAATCCTGCTGATCTTTGATATTTGTCCAATCAAGGACTCAAATGTGGAGAACCAATACAAAATAACATCACATATATAAAACTTAAAAGTATCTCATAATCATGAGTTATATGTAGCAAAGCTGCAAAAAAAATAAAACTAGCAACTATCTATCTGATATCAGGATTAGTTCCCTCTCCCTAGCGGCTATCTTTCTGTCTTTTTCAGCAATTGCTTCAAGAGCTTTTTGTACAATTTCCACACTAGAAACTGTACAAGGTATAAGATCATGTCCAGGGAGTCTAGGCAGATGGTATTTCAATCGTGTAACTGCTCTTGCCATCTTGGTCCCACACAATCTGCATGATAGACGTGTCTGATTTGTCCCACCATCAAGCTCCCCATACTCCCAAAATGGGTTGAAGGATTTTGGCATATTTGCAGTGAACTAATTCAAATTTCAGACTTAGGGCACCAAAGAAACAAATAATTGGCATTAAACACGCATACACAAAAAATGGCAATAAGAGGGTGCATAAGAAAGTAAAAAAAAATGAAGCTTGTTGTCCAAATATGAAGAAAACGCTTGCATTTTCTCATGGGGATGAAAATCATAGCAAATGGAAAAAAACAAAGAAACAAAATCTTGGTAGGCAAAGAGGCAAGCAAGCATAACCCTAAATCTATGAAAAAAATCATTAACATAGGGGTTTTTAAGAACACACCTATTAATGGAAGAAATGAAGTTTCTCTCATTGTTCTTCAATCTTTGATCAACAAAAAATTCTGAGTTGATAGTTGATAATGGCTCTTTGATCCTCAATCCCTCCTTGAAAACCACCACAAGGCTCTTCCCCCTCCTTCTCCAAGCCTCACAGATGAAAATGACAAAAAAAAGACAAATTTCCCTTTTCTAGCAGCGGTCCAGGAGTGCTCGGCGATTTTTACCGTCGTTGCATGATATTTTCTCGGCGATATTTCGTCTTGCCGAAAATATCGCGATATTTCCGAATATCGCCGATATTTCGGCAATATTATCAACACTGCTATTTTAAAACTGACAAAAACCTCTTAAAGAGGAAGATGATCTCAATCATAGTAGTGATCTTTCGCTTCTTCTTTCTTAGATTTCTTTGCATCAGGTTCTTTTCTTTCTTCTGGGACATGAGCTTCTTCCTTTTTTTCCTCTTGTCCTTTCTAGATTCAGGACAATCCCTTTTATAATGCCCAAGTTTATTACATCCATAGCATCGCATATTGTCCATATTTCTCTTTCTATTTTGAGGACCAAATTTACCAAATCTTCCTTTCTTCCTGGACATGGCTGCATAGGCTTGATTTTCTTCACTTGGTCTTGTATCAACTTTAGGTTTTAACCTTGTCTCCTCTATTTTACATAGTGATCATAGATCCTGGAATGGTGTTGCTTCTTTCTTTCCATAGATACTTGAAGTGAAGTTTCCCATCCCTCTGGTAGAGCATTCAACACCACTGTAGTCATTTCTCTATTAGACATTACTTCTCCTAATTCCTGCAGTTGATCTCGTACTTCATAAAGTATGAAGTTATTCCTTCTCTTGACATTGTCAATCTATATAGTTCTTATCTCAGAGATATTACTTCTCCTGCAGTACTCACCGAGAATAGCTCCACCAATTTGTCATATATTTCTTTTAAAGATTCTAGTTCTGATACATAGGGCATGAGAGAGTCCTTTATGGGTTCTATAAGAATCCTCTGGGCTCTTATGTCTCCCTTGAGTATCTTCTTTTGAAGTTACCGACCTTGTGATGTAGTCCATGACTTCATTATTTAGATCTGTCATTTTCTTTCATGCAAGAAAGTTTGGAACCCCGATCAGTTTGTTGTTTTCTTTGCAAAAAGAAATTTTGACAGATTCGGATGAAGTCATAAAGATACTTACTTGAGTAGATGCTTTTCTTCTTCTATCAACTTCCTTGTTGATGATGATGTAGATAGCAGTAGGAGCTACCTCTTAGATTAGCTTCTTGAATAGTGGTGAATGAGAGCTAGATCACCTTGAATTATTTGATCATGATGATGATCAAGAATGGCTTGATTGGTGACTCCAACAATGTTGATTTCATTTCAACATCAAATAGTTGTCGATGCTGATGGCTTCTACAAGGTGTCCTTGATCTTCTTGAGATGGCTTTCCAATTTATGCAAACTGTCTCTTTAGAATCTGAAGATTGACTCTTCAATGTAGATCTCTGACTTTTGCTTTGTTGCCTTGTAGAAAAATTATCCTTGATCTCTTGGTACTTGAGTGTCTTCTTGCTAAACTTCCCTTCTTTGTCTTCAGCACCTTAGCTTGATACCATGTTGAGAAATGAGGGTGTTTAATTCAATTTCTCTTCTTGATAATTACTTGTGAACTTGTTATGCTTTGCTTACTTAGATATTATATTTGTTAGTTTATTATGGCTTCATCAAGTCAATTATCAAAACACAAGAGACACAAAGTTTAGGCTCTTCAAGCCAGGGCCAAAACCTCTCCCTCTTGGAGAGGAAAACCCGAAAATAATTCTTCTTATAGATCTTGAATTGACGAGTACCATGACCATGACATAGACCCTTGACCCATAATGCCTCCAAGACCTTGTCACTGCTCCTATCAGCCTCTCATGATGATCTTCCTTTCTTTGCATTGTACTGCACCAGTATTAGAGAAACTTGGTCCCTACCTTAATTTGCTCGTTCCTACTCCTCTAGGCTTGGTCTCCTATGAGATCCCTTTTGGTCCTTCCTTTGCACCAAGTCTTTGGTCTCTATCTTACTGTGGAGATTCTTCCTTACACACTGTATGGTCACCCACCTTTCACACTGTATAGAGGACCTACTTCCACCGAGGTAGCCCTCATCCTACCTGAAGAACATGAGACCATAGTATTAAAAACCAGAACCGGTGATCGGACCGATGGACCTAATGAACCTGGTTTCTGACTGGAACTGGTCTAATTAGTACCGGTCAGGTCTAAACGAACCGGTTTTTAAAAAAATACATTAAATAATTATTTTTTAATAAAAAAACTATCTTTAAGATTTGCAACCATGATTCCAAGCCAATAGAGACAAAATATGCAAAGTTTGCTCATTTATATACCATGTAAAGGTGAATATATCAAAATGGCACCGAGTGCAATACATATCATCGAAAAATACATGAGCAATGAGGCTCCAAATGTCCCATATAGTAAAAAAACAACACTACAAGCTATGAGGCCATTGCCCTAATACAAGACTACAAGTCTAGAGTCTAGACTCTACAGTGTACACATGAATCATGATCAATCATCAAATTCATCACCACTACTAGACACAAGATCAACATCGAAAACTGCATAGACATCATCTGCATCAGAGTCTGAGGATGCCTCAACCTCATCTGCAACCTCAATACCACTACCACCAATAATAATAGAAGCGGACCTAATGGAAGCACGAGTTACTCGAGCTGCATGACTAGTGCCTTCCATTGGTTGTTTGCCTTCCTTGATGCAGCTACCAATCTTGGGTCTCCGTTTGATGGCGCCACCAAATCGTGTACACATGAATCATGATCAATCATCAAATTCATCACCGCTACTAGACACAGGATCAACATCGACAGCTGCATAGACATCATCTGGATCAGAGTCTGAGGATGCCTAAGCCTCATCTGCAACCTCAATACCACTGCCACCAATAACAATAGAAGTGGACCTAATGGAAGCACGAGTTACTCGAGCTGCATGACTAGTGCCTTCCATTGGTTGTTTGCCTTTCCTGGATGCAGCTACCAATCCTGGGTCTCCATCTGATGGCGCCACCAAATCTGCTTCAAGTTCATCCCCCGCTAATGCTGCATCAAAATGAAAATCTGCCTTAAACACTGGATCTTTAGTCTCCTCCACCCATTCTGATGTTGGATCAATATTGTCCAACACAATGGGATCTAGATCAGGTGTTTTGTTCATCAGTTGGTTCCGCCTCAAGTGAAGGTTGTATTGCACAAACGCAAGATCATTTAACCGTTTCTGTTCGAAACGATTTCTCTTCTTTGTGTGTATGCGCTCAAAAACAGACCAATTGCACTCACAACCTGAAGCACTGCAAGTTTGGCTTAGAATTCTAATTGCAAACTTTTGCAATTGAGGACATTGGCTGCCAAATGACTCCCACCAATGTGCTGCAAATAAAAATACATTAATTAGTAACATAGTTCATTTCATTACTTATTTACAAACAATTTAACTTAAAAGAAAAACAAATTGGAATTGTTTCCCTGGTTGATCCACATCTCTTGCTATTTTCGCCAAGTTTTTTCCAAAGGTACCAACTGCCATACTGAAAAGAGTAAGTTGTTTATGTGTTTCCAACAGGTCTGCACGGATAGGGACCATGCGCTCCAAGCAATCAATCAATCCAGATCTGACCTCCCCATCCTGCTAATCTCCTAGCCGAGCTTTATAATGATACTTTGGGCTCAAAAAATACCCAGCTGCATGTATAGGACGATGGAGTTGATTGTTCCATCTGTTATCAATGATCTCCCATATACAGCCATATTTAGCTAACCTGTCCCTGTGAACTGCCTGTATTTGCTCCTTTGCCTGATCCATAACCTCATAAATGTATCCCATTGCCATCTTTTCAATGTTCCACTGAGTTTCCGAGACGTGGAAAAGCGGGAGCGGGGATATGCATAAGGGGGACGTATATAAGCAGCCCCAAATTTGGGGAATTTTCGAGGAAACAGGGGGACATCAAAGTCATAAAAATTATAATATTATAAATTACTAAAAATTTAATTAAAAATAACTAAATAGAATATCTTAATAATTATTCATTGTACATCTAAAGAATAAATATGATCATCATTGCATATTAGAGTATTATCATTGATTCATTTATGAATTATCATTTGACATTTCTGCATTATAATTTAAATTTATAAATCTAGATTCTAAAAGTAAATTAATAAATTGAATCCATTGTTTGACATTATGCAATGTTCTATCTAGATTCATGAATCATCATTTGGCATGATGCAAGGTACATCTAAATTAAATTAATAAATTCATCATTTGACAATTGAAATTCAAATTATGCAATGCACATCAAATTTTTAAAAACGATAAAAAGTAAACTCATCATATGACAATATAAGTTTAATATAGGTTTTAAACTTATACTATATAGGCTTAATATAATTTCATTTTTTCTAATTTTTATTTAAATTTTAATATAATGTAATTAATTTAATTGTTATTGTTTTTAATTTTGTGTTTAAGTTTTAAATTTTAATAAAATTTAATTAATTATTATTATTATTATTTTTTAAGTTTTAATAAGTTATAAACTTATACTATATAGGTTTAATATAATTTCATTTTTTAAATTTTTATTTAAATTTTAATATAATTTAATTAATTTAATTTTTAAGTTTTAACAAGTTTGATGTTTTATATAGTTTAAGTTTTTCTATTTTTGTTGTTGTTTTTAATTTGTCATATATTTTAATTTGTATTTTTTTTTAATTTTTAATGTTTTATAAAAATTATTACGCAATGCGTCCCCCCCTTGCGTCCCCTAGGCATCCCCCCTTCCCCCTTCAAGGTAGTCGCATTTCGTTGCCCAAAAAACGTCCCCCCCGGAGTTTGCTTGAGTTTCCCCAAAAAGTGGACGTGGGGGAAACGTTTTCCCAGGAGTTTCCCCGTCCCCAGGATGTGGGGGAGCGTCGGGCCCATGGAACACTACATCTTTTCCCCATCCACCATCCTTAGCATCTTAACAAGGGGCTCAATAATTTTTACAAGCTCTGAAGACCTTCTCCAAAAATAATTGTCAAAGACTCTCTTTTTGTTGTCTTTTCCATCTTGTCTACGGGCCCACCGAGATTCAGTCCAATCATCAGAAGAAAACATTTTTTGCAGGTTTTTCTGTTGAGAATTGAGACATTGCAACGTGAGAAAGTGAGTTGCAAATCTTGTAATTGCAGGCCTAACAAGCTCTTTGCCCTAGTGTTTTTCCTCATTAGGCTCAATACCCATGAGTGGTTGTAAATGTATTTTGTAATGCACTTGCCATGCTCTACAATGGATTTTACCCACTCCACTTTGCCTATGTCCTTAAGCATGAGGTCTATGCAATGTGCAACACATGGAGTCCAAAATATGGTCCTATATTTGAACTCAAGCATCTTTCCAGCAAGAACATAGTTTGAGGCATTATCTGTGATGACCTGCACAACATTCTGCTCCCCCACTTCCTGAGTAATCACATCCAAAAGCTCAAATAGAAGGGTTGCATCCTTCACCTTATCAGATGCATCAACTGATCTCAAAAACATTGTTCCTTGAGGGCAAGAAGCAAGGAAGTTAATGATAGTGCAGTTCTTTCCATCAGTCCATCCATCTGACATGATGGAACAACTTGTTTTGAGCCATGACTCAGCGAAATACTCATCAATGGAACATATCACTTTTTGCAAAAGAGATCCCCTCAAGTTATGCACAATAGGGCCTTTGAAGCCCTTTCATGTAGCTAAAACAAAGTCCCACATAGCTTGGTAATAAGGTGAGCGAGCAGCATTAAATGGGATATTTGCATCATACCACCATCTAGCAATGTACTGATAAGAAGTTTCTTTGCATTGTTTTTTCCAATGTTGATCCAAAGTGGGTTGACGACTTGGCTGGGAGGAAATGGCTGTGGGATTAGCAGTGGATGAGAAATAACTTTGGATGTTGGGTCTATTTGTTGGTTTTGATTTTTGGCCAACAGGAGGAACATAGTGAAAGGGGTCATTGGTGGAAGGGATAGAAGTGGAGTCTTGAATGTCATAATCATCATACCCACTTTGTCTCAAGTATTCTATTAGTTCCCTCTTCCTTGCAATTTCATCTTGGATGTCCTTCTCCCTAGCCTTAGTCTCCTCAAACTTTTCAAACTTGGCAAGTGTTGGGCAGTTTAATTGTCGGATTAAACCTCTCAATATTAATTATCAATCAAGGAGTCGTAAACGCGAGTTGTATTGCGTCTTGGCTAAACTTTATGGTCAGAGTATAAGTATTCCTTTGTAATGATAAACTAATTACTGGAATGAAACACACATTTTCTCGCAAATAAACAATCTTGAAAAGGGGACCTACTTAACCAATTTTACCAAGCCATCATATTTAAGCTTCCTGCAATCTTGATAGTTAAATTCAATTTTTTGAAATAGAAAGCAATCTCACTGGCTTGACGAGGCAAAATCAATAATCACATTCAATTTCTAAAAGTAATTTAAGATTCCTATTTAGTCAATCGGTTTTGTACTTAAAAAGAATTTGTACTTTAAACTATGTTTAGCATTCATTGCAACTCCATACTGCAATTAAACTACAAAGAAAGACAAAGCAATCCTCAATCATAAGACATTCTTGCATTGTAGCTAGATAACTTTGAAATTCTATTTTGTATGATATCTTGAAAACCCTTATCTATTTGCTCCTCTTATCAACTTGAAACGAACACTTGAAACTAAAACTTGAGATAACCAAAAGACACACATTATTCTAATGATGACTTCACACCTTCAACTAACTAGAACTACTCTTGATAACAAATTCAAAATTCAAATTAACAAAGGAAAATTCTAACTATTGCTAAAAGAAAACTACTTAGCTTCATGTAAAAATAACACTTAAAAGATCCTATTAAAAATCGTATTGCAAATAACCTATGAGAAACCTTCAATTTAAAGATTTTAATCTAAATGAAATGAATTATTCAATAAACAAGCTCACCCTTCAAAATTAAATCATGTAACTAAATCACGCTGCATTCAAATTGATATCTCTACTTCCACAATCAAATTCGTACTCAAACTTATAAAGAAATGATTATACTATGAAAAATAAGAGAAATTATAATTAAAAGAAATCTAATTACTAAGCTAAGTCCCGGGATGCATAAACAATTCAAATTAACATTAAACCTTGCAGACATTCAAAGAAATTAGGTAATGCAAACCTTGAATTTATATTCTAAGTGGGCAGTGTTAACATATTCAAATTCAAAGTATTTAAATCTATTCTAATTCATCAAACTCAGAAATCGTTGTATTCCTATGCTCCCATTACATTCGATTTTAATAAGAGAAATAGAGTATAACTCTATGTTACAACTCAAACACATATTATGTAATGAGTAATAATTCTTTAGTCCATTAATTTGCAGGATGCAACGATGACCAAAATGCTCTGAAATGGAACAGTACCTACCACAAACTTACACAGAAACATAAAACTTTAAAATCATGTATATCCAATTATCCTATGTTATTGATCAAGCTTAGCTCCAGAGGTGGTGGGCCCTCCCACGCCTGGAGTAAGCCGAATTACTACAATGGAGGAAAGCTTTTAAAACATCAAAGACAGGAATGCGCAGTTAACCATGGCACAAATGCTTCTGCTCACGAATTGAAGGCGATGATATATATTTAAGACAACATCTAGAAATCGATTTACACTAATCACAGGAAACAACAATTCTACTTCTTTACACAATAATCCCTCTATCTCTATTACATTCATCTGCAAATTTGATGCTGGTTCTACATCTCTGAATTGGCTTCCTTAGTGCGCGTCCCTCTGCTTTATAGCAGTGGTGCGACTCTTATTAAAATGGATTGATAGTTACATAGGATATATAATTTTAGGATCATGGTTAATATAAATTAAACAAAATCAAAACAATGAGATTTGATTTCCAATTTCGGTTTGAGTTGGTGCGGTCCGGCTTCTGGAAGAATTTGATCCTCATGCACTGCTGGCAGAGGCATCACAGAACTAGTTGGGGCATTGCACAGCTGGAAAGCTCCAATCCATCATCATCATCCTTTCCTCGATCTCAACGTTCCAATCGTGTGTTGGTAAGAAGCAATTGCAAATTTAGCTTGGTGGATAACCTTCTGTGGTCTCGTAGGAAATAAGACACAAGAGTTTCTTTGGAAACAGAAGAGACGAAAATGGAATACCCTTGTCCCCTGACCTACTCCCAACACTCCTCAGTGCTGACTCTACTGATAACAACTTGCATCTTTACCAAACCAGCCGCATTGCTCGAGCCCAACAATTCATCCTGAGACAAAGCCAGAGAAGAATCTTCACACACCTTATCATTGTCAGGTTTGTCCTGTATTTGTTTCTTCGCTTTTACCTTACCTCTGATTTTCTTGAATGTTTTCTTGCACAAACCTGCGGGCAACTTCACAAAGGCCAGAACCGCCAAATGCACCAAAGCGCACGAACAACAAATAACGGCAGCGCATGCGGCGGTACTATCACTGGCTACCTCACCACAACCGTGACACTGATGTGCCTTTGTAAGAAAAGGCTGCTTACGACTGCTCCTGGCTTCCGACTCAATTCCTTCTTAGACCTATTGTGAAAATGTTCTTAAGAGGCCAATGTCCTTACAAATTGACACTAAAGAATTCCGAAACCCCTCAATTGAAAGGCTGCATGCCAATATCAATCATTAGATCAAGGAATATAACTTCTACTCGGGGTCTCAAGAATTTCAAAACCACTGAATTGAAAGACTGCACGCCCACTAGTTATTGTAGTTGGACAATATTTTGCAACTTGCCACACTGTGGAACGCATCGTATTAGACATATATGCCTGCTCAGGATCCTCTACAATAGGAGAAAGTGTCCCATCATAATCTAGAAAGACTACAATACACTTTCCTTTTGCTGCACCCATCATCTACTCAAACATTCTCAAAGCTGAAGGATGATCCACCGTCCATGAACCATAAGCTGCATCTATCATGTCCAGATCAAGTTCAGCATGGTTAAATCGGTTAGCCAATATACATTCTAAAGCTTTCATAACATCAATCCAGTTGTCATTCTCAATATTGTTTGGAAATATCTTTGTCAAATAAACTGATGTTGAACTTGGAGAATGTGACAATGTTGATGCTGAAAATGAGATTGCAGGGGTAACAGGGGACAAAGAAGATAAGATTAACCTTGGTTTTGCCAAGGATAGAGAATCTGCTAGCACCATACTGTGCTTAGAACCAAATACCATGCCACAAGGGAACCACCCTTGAACTCTATTGTCCACAGACCACCCAAAACTTCCGGTGCAGATCTTGTAGAATTGTTAGATTTTCCAGCAAGCTACTTGGAAACTAGTTTCTCCAACATAAATAAGTATTCACCTCTTTGTTGTAATGCACCTGGAAAGTTGATTGAAGTTGTTGGTAATCGATTGCATTTCAAGAAGGTCGGTTAATTATCTTTTATTGGTGTTGTTGATGCTAGAAATCTCATCTTGAAACGAGGCAAAGGGTTTAGAACATGGCTCTCAATCTTTGTCATAGAGTCCAAGATGCTGCTTCTTGCATGGGGTGAATCCGTACATGAATATGTTTCTGCTCCCGTGCATGAATCTGTATTTCAAATGCAGTTTTGCACTAGACTTATTCACCTGCCACCAAGAAGGCATTTATTAATGAAACTATTACACAAAACACCCTTCAATTTAATTAATAACAAGAATTTATAATTTGCCTCTAATCATCAACTTAATGAGATAGAAAGGATTAAAGCACTAGGTACAATCACAATATTATCTGATAAAAATCGTAAAAATATGGACAAAAAGGCAGCGCAACATCCCCCCACGCTGAACTTCTTGCACGTCTTGGTGCAAGCCAAAACTATAAGACGATGAAATAAGGTAGGGAAAATGTCAACAAATATTTTAGCAAGGATGAAGATGCCTAATATTGTAATGCATTTATTAACCCGCAACATTACTATTACGTTACTAGCTAAAGCCATGTGAAATGATAAAACAAGATTGGGTAGACATTATGGAGAAAAGAGTGTTGCACATACCTGTTACCTTGTCCCAAATGAATTCCCGGTTTTGTTTCTGCCCAAAGTCTTATGATAAGAATCAAATTCCACTGAAGAGGTGCAATTTCACAAATACTACCACAGGTTTCATGCACCTACTGTAGCAATCTTGTACCTAGGTTATGTAGCACATATTTAGAGGCAATTGCAATCAATACACATTGATGGAAACCAACACCTTGTGAATAGTCATCATTGAGTAATTCATCACTCTGAATACCATGAGAATTAAAGTGAGTTATGATACCAATCAACAACGTCTTTATTGAACACTCTAAATTACGTTGTTATCTGGATTTTAAACTGAATTTCCTCTTAATCTAGTACAAAGAATTACCTTCACTAAGGGTACCACATCATTCAAACATTCTTGATTTTTGAAAAATAGAACTCAAAGCATCATGCTCAAATTGTCTTAAAACCATTGTCCAAGAAAGAGGGTGAGTTTTCAGGGAAAGAGAAGGATAACCAAGAAAATCATAGTATGCAGTGAACTTTAATACCACAAACATGGCCATGCTGCCCGCAGGTGTCCATAACCTCGGCAGGGATGTCTTTTGACCCATCGAAATTTCTGTGTCCCACTTACTAGGCATGAATTCAGAGTTGGCTTATTTGACTTTTTAGATGAAGGCCACTGACTTGGCTTGGTAACCAGTTGATGGCAGTGCCACTCACAAGAAGTAACATGGATGAACAGGCCGGCTCATGATGAGACCTCCTGTCTTCCAGCTTTTAGGCTGAAAACGATTACTCTGGCTTGATGACCAGGAGTAGTAATGTCATGCATGTTAGGTCTCATGATCGTGGTAGGTTGGCTCATCACGAGACCTCCTATCCTCCCCTAAATATTTCCTAAACTCTGATTATGATTAACGTAAAAGGTTACTTAATAAGTGGGGAGACAAATCTACTCCATAAGAGTACGGGATGGTGTGAAAATTTTTTAATGACTGATCATTACTGGCTAGTTCCTCTACCCTAGAAACTTCTTAAAAATATCCCAGATAATGACTGAAAGATTCTTTGAGTTAAGAATGCTAGTGTTCTCATGAGAGCTCATTATGATCTTAACAAGAGTGGTCCACCATATGGGGCTTTCCAATAGTACCTTCTAAGGGAAACTGATAACATATATCCTAGACGACAACTTATTAGAATGATTAATCATGGTTACTTTTGCGAAATCATAAGGTATTAGAGTGAATTGTACTCAACAAGATTTGTGACAAATATGTGTGTTAACAACTAATGTGGATCAAAAGTAGTGTTAACAGTCATGATTAAAATTCAAAACCCTAATATCATTATAACAACTTTATTCATTTATTCTCCTACCCTACTTTACCCTAAGAGGCGAAAGACTCCCTTTTTAAGTACAGGAGTACTTCCAATGAAGCCATGTGCGTAACAAAATGCTGATTATACTCACACTTGGTTTTAAAGAATAGACTTCAAGACATACAAAAGCATGAGAAACCAATTGCTTCAATTGATATGGTACCAAGAGTTTCCGAATGCTGAGGAAATAAGATGGCTTGATGACTGCTTGAAACCAGGATTCAATGGAATCCACATATTTATGATTCTCCAACGGATGCAAATATTCCGTAGTTTGATAGTCACTCTCCTGGAGGGATAAGGGACCAGGTGAAAGACAAAAGATAAATCCCTCAAGTTTAGCCTCAAATATCTGCTTTTAAAATTGACAAGAATGGTTGAGAGAGATTCTAGGGTTTTGAGTTTCAACAACATTTTTAGAACATGTTCCAATGAAAGATTGCTCCTTTGGTGGTCTTTGAATTACACCTTCCCGGGGTGAATGTTTTGCGGTGACAGGGGAAGTTTTCAGATATATTCCCTTTTCCAACATGGAAGGTGTAACATTTTGTTCAATAGAGGAATCAACAGAAAGAATAGGTGGTTCAAACTGTTGTGTAACCTGATGGTTTAGATTAGGGTTTAGGATGTGGTTTAGGCTAGGGTTTTTGTTAATTCTTGGACTAAGGTTTGGATTTGGATTGGGATTAGGCTTTGGACTAGTGTTAGGTCTAGGTTTTAAATTAGAATTAGGGTTAGGTCTAGGGTGTGGATTAGGGTTAGGGTATGGATTAGGGTTTGGACTAGGACTAGGGTATGGACTAAGGCTAGGGTAAGGTTGCACATGTGGCTGGGACGATGGAGGAGGATAACATAATGGTGCATTGGAATGAAATTGTGGTTGTTGTTGGTGCTCATATGAATTTGCATGAGAGATTTCCCTAGAGATAAGGATCCAAACGATTCTTGAGGTCGTGGAGATATCTGGCTCGAGGATGACAGCCAAGGAGAGGACCATTGCAGCCACGAAGTAGGATATTCAATTGAAGGAGGATTAAAATTTTTCCATGAAGTTGCAGTATTATCACGATGTTGAGGAACCTGCTCAGGAAAATAAGCATTATTCCAAGTATCAAATGGTGTTGGGTTTTGAGTGATACCTGGCGGTTTATTTGATTCCTTACTTGATTCACTGAGTACCTTTTGTAATCGTGGCAGTGATGAGCAATGTTCGGTTGCATGACCATCCTCGCAAATTTTGCAAACTTCCAGACTGCTAAGTGGGCACTTTCCAAAGAAGTGCTTCTTTCTACAGTTGGAACAAACGATAAGCAGTGGTTCTTCATCCTTCTCTTGTTCCTGCAAATCATCCAATTTCGAAATCAAAGATTTAATTATATTAAATTTATGTTCAAGCAAAGTATTAAATTCTGCACTTGTGAATTCTTCATCGGATGACTTGTCTGTCGTTGTAGCAGCATAAAAACTCCTCATTGAATGATTCCTCAAAATACCATTTTCTTGTTCTCAACAAGACAACTAGTACATTCTGTCATCACATGGATTAGTACACAAGGGTTCTTACAGTACCCCAAAAATGATATAACGTTGAAGATTGGATTTTGAAGATAAATGAATTTAAAAGCTATTGGTTGAAATAAAGCTCACCACACTTGCATTAAAAAAAAAAAATTCATAAAAGGAAGGGAACATCGTGTTGGGAAAATGTTGAACCAAAGAAAAATTTAATCTATTGAAAGGAAAGCAATTCATAAATTAAATGTCTAAAGCCTACTTCTACATGAAAGGAAATAAAAGTTCAAGAGATAAGCAAGATGGCCAAACTTTGGAGCAACCCCACAATAGTGGATGCATGGCTCTTCACTCACGTCTTACCGTACTCTCTCCGCCCTCTTACGTCCTACAATATCCTTGAAACTCTGTGAGAAATTTTTTACCTGAGCCAAAATACAACTCCCCTGCAACGACGCCAAAATGTTGGGCAATTTAATTGTCGGATTAAACCTCTCAAAATTAATTATCAATCCGGGAGTCGTAAACGCGAGTTGTACCACGTCTTGGCTCAGCTTTATGGCCAGAGTATAAATATTCCTTTGTAATGATAAACTAGGTACTAGAATGAAAAACACATTTGCTGGCAAATAAACAATCTTGAAAAGGGGACCTACTTAACCAATTTTACCAAGCCATCATATTCAAGCTTCCTGCAATCCTGATAGTTAAATTCAATTTTCTGAAATAGAAAGCAATCTCACTGGCTTGACGAGGCAAAATCAATAATCACATTCAATTTCTAAAAGTAATTTAAGATTCCTATTTAGTTAGTCGGTTTTGTACTTAAAAAGAATTTGTACTTTAAACTATGTCTAGCATTCACTACAACTCCATAATGAAATTAAACTACAAGGAAAGACAAAGCAATCCTCAATCATAAGACATTCTTGCATTGTAGCTAGATAACTTCAAAATTCTATTTTGTATGATATCTTGAAAACCCTTATCTATTTGCTCCTCTTATCAACTTGAAACTAAAACTTGAGATAACCAAAAGACACATTATTCTAATGACGATTTCACACCTTAAACTAACTAGAACTACTCTTGATAACAAATTCAAAATTCAAATTAACAAAGGAAAATTCTAACTATTGCTAAAAGAAAACTACTTAGCTTCATGTAAAAATAACACTTGAAAGATCCTATTAAAAATTGTATTGCAAATAACCTATGAGAAACCCTCAATTTAAAGATTTTAATCTAAATGAAATGAATCATTCAATAAACAAGCTCACTCTTCAAAATCAAATCATGTAACTAAATCACACCGCATTCGAATTGATATCTCTCCCTGCACAGTCAAATCCGCACTTAGACTTATAAAGAAATTTTTATACCATGAAAAATAAGAGAAATTCTAATTAAAAGAAATCTAATTACTAAGCTAAGTCCCAAGATGCATAAACAAATCAAATGAACATTAAATCCTGCAAACGTTCAAAGAAATTAGGTAATGCAAACCTTGAATTAATATTCTAAGTGGACAGTGTTAACATATTCAAATTCAAAGTATCTAAATCTATTCTAATTCCGATCAAACTCATAAATTGTTGTATTCCTATGCTCCCATTACATTCGATTTTAATAAGAGAAATAGAGTATAGCTCTATGTTACAACTCAAACACAAATTATGTAATGAGTAATAATTCTTTAGTCCATTAATTTGCAGGATGCAACGATGACCAAAATGCTCTGAAATGGAACAGTACCTACCACAAACTTACACATAAATAGAAAACTTTAAAATCACGCATATCTAATTATCCTATGTTATTGATCAAGCTTAGCTCCAGAGGTGGTGGGCCCTCCCACGCCTGGAGTAAGCCGAATTACTGCAATGGAGGAAAGTTTTTAAAACATCAAAGACAAGAATGCGCTATTAACCATGGCACAAATGCTTCTACTCACGAATTGAAAGCGATGATGTATATTTAAGACAACTTTTGGAAATCGATTTACACTAATCACAAGAAACAACAATTCTACTTCTTTACACAACAATCCCTCTATCTCTATTACATTCCTCTACAAATTCGATGCAGGTTCTACATCTCCGAATTGGCTTCCTTAGTGCGCAGCCCTCTGCTTTATAGTAATGGTGCGACTCTTATTAAAATGGATTGATAGTTACATAGGATATATAATTTTAGGATTCTGGTTAATATGAATTAAACAAAATCAAAATAATGAGATTTGATTTTTGATTCTGGTTTGAGCTGGTGCAATCCGGCTTCTGGAATAATTTGATCCTCATGCACTGTTGGCAGAGGCATTGCACAACTGGAAAGCTCCAATCCGTCATCATCATCATTTCCTTGATCTCAACGTTCCAATCGTGCGTTGGCAAGAAGCAATTGCAAATTTAGCTTGGTGGATAACCTTCTGCGGTCTCGTAGGAAATAAGACGCAAGAGTTTCTTTGGAAACAGAAGAGACGAAAATGGAATACCCTTGTCCCCTAACTTGCTCCCAACACTCCTCAGTGTTGACTCTACTAACAAAAACTTGCATCTTTACCAAACCAATTGCATCGTTCGAGCCCAACAATTCATCCTGAGACAAAGCTAGAGAAGAATCTTCACACACCTTATCATTGTTAGGTTTGTCCTATATTTGTTTCTTCACTTTTACCTTACCTCTGATTTTCTTGAATGTTTTCTTGCACAAACCTGCGGGCAACTTCACAAAGGCCTTAACCGCCAAATGCACCAAAGCGCACAAACAACAAATAACGGAAACGCATGCGGCGGTACTATCACCGGCTACCTCACCACAACCGTGACACTGATGTTCCTTCGTAAGAAAAGGCTGCTTACGACCGTTCCTAGCTTCCGAATCAATTCCTTCTTAGACATATTGTGAAAATGTTCTTAAGAGGCCAATGTCCTTACAAATTGACACTAAAGAATTCCGAAACCCCTCAATTGAAAGACTGCACGCGAATATCAATCATTAAATCAAGGAATATAACTTCTACTCGGAGTTTTAAGAATTTCAAAACCACTAAATTGAAATACTGCACGCCTACTAATTATTGCAGTTGTAAAATATTTTGCAACTTCCTGCACTATGGAACGCATCGTATCAGACATATATGCCTGCTCAGGATCCTCTACAATAGGAGAAAGTGTCCCATCATAATCTAGAAAGACTACAATACACTTTCCTTTTGCTGCACTCATCATCTGCTCAAACATTCTCAAAGCTGAAGGCTGATCCACCGTCCATGAACCATAAGCTGCATCTGTCATGTCCAAATCAAGTTCAGCATGGTTAAATCGACTAGCCAATATACATTCTAAAGCTTTCATAGCATCAACCCAGTTGTCATTCTTAATATTGTTTGGAAATATCTTTGTCAAATAAACTGATGTTGAACTTGGAGAATGTGACAACTTTGATGCTGAAAATGAGACTGCAGGTGTAACAGGGGACAAAGAAGATCAGCTTAACCCCGGTTTTTCCAAGGATAGAGAATCTGCCAGCAACATACTGCGCTTAGAACCAAATACCATGCCACAAGGGAACCACCCTTGAACTCTATTGCCCACAGACAACCCAAAACTTCCGGTGCAGATATTGGAGAATTGTTAGATTTTCCAGCAAGCTACTTGGAAACCAGTTTCTCGAACATAAATAAGTATTCACCTCTTTGTTGTAATACACCTGGAAAGCTTATTGAAGTTGTTGGTAATCGATTGCATTTCAAGAAGGCCGGTTAATTATCTTTTATTGGTGCTGTTGATGCTAGAAATTTCATCTTGAAACGAGGCATAGGGTTCAAAACATGGCTCTCAACCTTTGTCATAGAGTCCAAGACGCTGATTCTTGCATTGGGTGAATCCGTACATGAATATGTTTCTGCCCCCATGCATGAATCTGTATTTCAAATGCAGTTTTGCACTAAGAAGGCATTTATTAATGAAAGTATTACACAAACACCCTTCAATTTAATTAATAACAAGAATTTATAATTTGCCTCTAATCATCAACTTAATAAGATGAAAAGGATTAAAACACTAGGTACAATCACAAAATTATCTGATAAAAATCGTAAAAATATGGACAAAAGACAGCGCAACAGCAAGATATTTTGCCCTAACAGGACCTATCACTTCATTAGGTGCATCACATGGCTTTACTTGGCCTCTTATCCCAGCGAAGTGTTGTTTCAATCTAAGAATACCCTCACCTCCAATAGACTTTTCACAAAATTTGCATATCATCTTTTCATCAACCACATCACAATGGGCCCATGCACTGTCCTTGGCTTTTGGAGCCATCTTGACTTGAAATAATTGAAATTTGAAAATAAATCTGCCATTTATAAAAAATTGCAGCTGAGATAAATGGACAACCAAGGGTAAATTTACGAAACAAAATGCACATTCAAATATACAAAATTTGATAGCATAGGACTAGAGATTTGATTGCAATAGCATAGCTAAACACATAAGAAAATAAATACATGAACAACAATGAAATGATGGATTTTTCAAGTGAAAATCCTTACCTGACAATGCAAACTAGCTTCCTTAGCCTCCTCTTGAAGATGCCAACCCTACTGACAGCTCCAAACTGTCTCCAAAATAGCTCCAACTCCAACTCCAAGCCTCCAAGATCACTGCTTCAGCAAACACTCAACACTCTCCAAGCTCTCAATCAAACTCACAAAAGCTGCAAATGAGATGGTGTGAGACAAATGAGAGGCTGCCCCTGCTTATATAGGATTGGGGAGGGTGTTTTTGGAGGGAAACAACCCTACCCTTCCTGCCAAATCAACCCTAAACTGGCATTCTGTCCGTGTGTGGGTCCCAACATCCGTTTAGCAGCTGACCAGCTGGTTCCGTCCTTAACCGGCCGGTCAGCACTGGTTTGACCGGAATTTCATGCGAAGGAGGGGGTTCAACCAGGTTTTTTGACCAGTTTTGACCGGCTAGGGGTCTGACCGGCTGGTTTGACCCGGCCGGTTTTTAATACTATGCATGAGATAGATATATGTGCTTCTCAACAGTGACAATATTTGACCCAATAACTGTACTTGACTTCGCTGTGATGGCTTCTATTCTCACACCTGTTTACACTTGATTATAGTACTTGACTGAGATTCTCGTGACCCAAACAGAGAGTTATTATTACAGTGATATGATTCCTCTTATCTTTGCTGAGATACTATTCTTCACTGTCCTTTCTTTCACTCTCTTGACACTTTTCGCTGTACTGCCCCTTATTCTAGTACCCAAGACCGCAGACCTTTCCATGCATTGAAATCCCAGACTTGTTCCGAACTTGCCTCCTGCAATCTAACCTGAGAGTCTCAGAGATATGCGAGTTTCTGTTCTGCTGTAATGTGAGGTGCCTAGGCACCTATTTATAGTGGTTTGACCCTGTTATTTAGCTGACCTTTTCCAGTGAACTGATGTGACTAATTTCTGTGAGCCGACATGACTAATAGTGCATCTTGAGGCTGACATCAAGGAGGAGAACCATGCTTGGTCTTGAAGGACTTTCTAGACATTTTCTAAGTGTAACAATCCTTCATTTACATGACTATAAATTATACATTTATGACAAGATGACAAACCCCTAAAGACATCAAGAAAAAGTCTTTGACCTATAATAAAATCTCGCTCATGAAACCCATGAAGCAATTATTACAAAAATACATTTTATTATCTTTGTCTTCTTCATTATATAAATTCATAATTACAAATCATTATGAAGACCGAACCTAGTTACACTTTCCAACACTTTGGATGCAATGGAACAGTTTGTTCAACCTAGAAATGTATGTAAATGACAAATCTCATAAATGTGACAACAAAGGCTCAAGTTCTCAATTAACGACAGGAGCAACTCTTCAAATGAGCTCTAATATCATGCTTGGAAAAATAGGGTAATCCATACAATACAAACACCTTTAGTAACCACTCAGGAAACCAGATTAAAGATCATAAAACCAATATTTTTATGTGGTTAAAATCTTCTGAGAGAGAAACAATGCATGACCCCAACCAACATGGGCACTTGAGGCAATTTTATTAATGCAAAAGAAAATTTGTACATAGGAATTTCTCACAATTGATCATTGGCAGTAACTCTCCATGATCTTTAGATAAAGGTCATTGACCAATGAGCATTAAACCATTGATCAATAGTCATTATATCAAGGAGAATATGAGTTGTTTGATCAATCTATGTTTAGAACATATCATGACCATCGAATTTTAATGCAGCTAATGCACACGAATGAAACACATCAAGAAACACACTTTTACATAATGACAGGACAGACCAAATTAAACTTAACTTAAACTAACTTTTTAAGTGTCTGAAATTTAAATATCCTAACTTTTAAAAATTATTTCCATGGTATTATCTTGTGTGACATGCACAATTATATTCATTGGATTCCAAGTTTTGACTATCATAACAATTGCAACTATTATTTTGTCCAAGCCAAGCCAGAAATCAAAATTAGTCAGGCAGCTGAGAACAGACTTCAAAGGAATGTTGTGAATAAAATTATTTGCATGCACACAAATTTCAAAATAACAAGTATCATGTCTCTTCTGCAGGAACACTATCAGAAGACGAATGGGAGGCAGCATATTTGTATTTGGTGTTTGTCATGCGAAAGGTAATTTACACAATCTTTGTTGAGCTTATGTTCATGGGAAAAATATAAGAATGAACAGTCTATTTGTTATTCTTTCTGTTTTCAGACTTTGGATAAGGGAAAACTCGTTCTCACCTTGGTCATTTTGGAAAGATACGGATTGAAAATTTAAGTATCTATCTTGATTCTTCATGTGTTACCTTGCAGCCTTGAAATTTCTTCAGGGCCAGCATTTTATGTGTTACCTTGTAGCCTTGAAATTTCTTCAGGTCCAGTATTTTGTGTCCTGGAGAAAAGTCATGGGTTGACAAGTAGAAAACCTTAGAATGCAGATTTTTACAGTTGTAATTCATAATGAATAAATTTTTTAACTAATAATATAGTCTTAATATGGTCAAATTTTTTTAAATAATTAAAAATCTAATTATATACTTTTTATAATAAATTCTAACGTCTCTCCCTGGCACCATTGCTCTTTAAAAGGATTGGTCTTGCTTTCTCTTCATCATTGTTCCTCCTTCATGTCCCTGATGATGGGTGAAGGGTTCACCTGAAACGTCGGACGTTTCAAAGAATATTAACACAGTTTCTCTAGAAGCAATTTATTCGAGTAGAAAATCTGTTGAGATATGAGCAGGAATTAGTGGAATTATGTACGATTGTCTACAGTCTGCTCTTATTAACAATCTTTTCTTTTGCACCCTTTAAAGATGAATCCACTGAGGGTGTAACTACATAAGGAAAAATGTATGGGGTTTAAAAGGATACAGGGAAGTAATCATTTGCACATAGTTCATGCTGTTATACATTTAATGGGCTTCGTTTAGATGGATTTCCTTAATGCAGATAACTTTCTCCTCTGCTGACTGGGCATTGTCTCATTTTAAATGAAATTAAAAATCTTCTTTCTACTTTATGCGGGGAAGGGTGTCTGGGAAGTGTGTCACAAAAAGACCGGGACTGACATCTTCTTTGTATGTGTATGTTAAATGGTAACAGAGTGGCCAAAGGGAATCTCTTAAGAAGAACACACAGCGCAGGCCCCTGAGCCAAATAAGACAGGAGGATGTCGTGTATCTTCCTTGCCAACCATAACAATAGGGTTTGCTCTTGGGCTTTACGAAGTTTTAAATTCTTGTTTTTCCTGAAGATTGTTTTCAAGAAGCAGAAGTTAAAGCATGCGCTGTTCGGGACATTGATATAACCAGAAACATGTTCTCTTTTTTCAAGTATTATTCTGCTCCGATGAAAAGATCAAGCTACATGAGTTGCTTATTTTCATTATTGCATGACAAAATATTTCTGTTTCTACTTCCACATAGCAGAGGTGAAAATGTCCTACACCAATATTTGTTATAGATGCCAGGGAGGGACACTTTATAGTTTGCCTTCAGCATGTGTTAGAGATTTGCTTCAGGGTTTTTCTGTTGAACTCTAAGGCTGTCATCTGTTAAAGATGGTTAGTCTTTCTCGATCTTTTTGTTCATGAGTTTAGAGCTTTGTTTTATGTACTAACTTATTGTAAATATTTATGCCTGACACTGCAATCATTTACAGTCTATTGTTGGAATGGCCAGCTAAAGCTGAGGTCCTACATATAATTGCTCCCAAACAAGACCCCAGTTTATGGGGTGGGAAATAAAGGGATAACCTTGTTTTAAATTTTGTTATTTTCTATTTTGGGGTATAGGTTTTTTTTGTATTAGAAATTTCAAATTTGCAAGAGGCAAATTAATTTCTCGGCCAAAATTTTCCAACTTTAATAGTTGCACAGTTGTAACATTTCGTAACAGGTTGCACAGTTGTGACATATTTTGCTTAATTGAATCATTCTCAATTCTTTTGAATATACATATTTCTATTTATAGCCTTTGCTTTATACGGACCTCAAATCGATCTCTTTTGGACACTCCTATGCTATCATTGGATGGCAGACTAGAGCCGAGGATGTCACTACATATAATTTCTGTCTACTCAAATTTATAGGGTGTGAAAAAAGGGCTTGTCCTGTATGAAATTTTCTTTTTTTATTTAGTTTCATTTGTGTGTATATCTTCTTGTGTCTGAAATGTGCATGAAAGAAAATAAATTTCTACGTTAAAAATTTGCAACTTCAATAGTTATACAGCTATGCGCATAATATGGCCTTAAAATTTACTTAAACAATTCTTGATTCTTTTGAATATTGATATTTCTGTTTATGGCCTTTATTTTATAGAACTAAAATCACACTCTTTTGGACACTTCCAGATTTTCTTCAGGGAAACTTACCATTTAAAGGTATGGTTATAAGGCATTCCCGCATTCTTGAATCTCAACATTTGTGAGACAAGGGTGCTTTCTGAAGTACTACACTTACCAAAAACTTTGGCAAATCAAAAGCTGGATTTGGGGTGCAAGTCCCAGATGTACATGATAACATCCTCCCTCAGTCTGATATTAACGACATTTTGTGGTGTTTGTGTACATCCTAAATTCTCTTACTTGTGATTGTTGACTTTGTAATGCCTCCCAAGTTGTAAGCTTAAAAGAAAACTTACAGGTTGAAAGATGGAAAGGCCCTTGAGTAGCATAAGATAAGAAAATTACTCTGCTAATTCTATTATCAAAGTGTAGTTGCAATCACTATTTACACACTTTGGAATTATGAAGGATGATCACAACTAGAAATGCATGAAGTTGAATATGTGGTTATGACATAGAAATTTTGAATCTAGGGAAGTTAATGCAATCTTGAAAGTTCACCTCATTTACTTTGGGTTTCTTGGATTAAATCCTTGAGAACTTTCAGCATTAGGACTAATTTGAAGTATTCCATTACAACAGCAATTGCTTCTTTTTACTTCAGCTCAAATACCCTGGTAGTCCAAGGGAATAAACACGATACAAATGTACTATAATGTGCCCACGTTAGGACTAATTTGAAGTATTCCATTACACCAGGGTCCAAGGTAATAAACACCATTCAAATGTACTTTAATGTGCCCAAATTCCATGGTAGGCTGATGGAATAAACACTGTACAATTGCACTTCAATGTCAACAATGTACAACCCTTAGGGAAAACATCCAAGCATATAATAATTCTGAATTAACATTATTGCAGCAGAAAATCTGCACATTTATCTTCATAGTGTGTTAAGTCACTTAAATCATACAATATTTGGTTAGCTAGAAACAATAGAAGATATATATAAGAAATGAAGTACAAGGACATATGACAGCTTTATCACAAAGCTAGTACAAGTCAAGTTCTCTAAACCCTGGTAGGGTAACCATGAAATCCCTAGCCACAAACTCCTCCTAGCTAAGAATCACTCCTAGTTAAGCTTCACCAGGTCAAGTACAAGCCTCCATGCAAACAACCAAGTGTGTCCATACCATTTGGGGTTCAATGCCATCCTCTAGGATACCCAATGCTCCTTTGAAGCAAGTCATCTTCTCAAGCAACAAAACTCTATGTGGCCATCATGAAGAATGTCAACGAGCTCCATAGTTCTCCAACGCTCAAAAGAAGAAAGCCACACAAGTACAAAGATGAGGCCTAGCAATCAATAAGCAAGCCACTTTCCATGTGTATCAATGCCATGACACACCCAAGGGTCATCCATATGCCATGGACTCCATGTCATATGAAACACCTCCAAGCATGGTATAAACACTTTCAGAGTAACCTAAAAGTTAACACTTACTCTTTACAAGAAAAATGTTTTCACCAAATCTAGTCTTCTCCCTGTACAACCTAACCAAAATTGCCACCATCTTCTCCCTTTGCACCCCTACCAAGCTTTTCATCTACATATTTGAAATCTATTGTATTGTTGGAATCAACCATTTCCTTTGGAAAGGAATATTCATCCAACAATCACATTCCTCCATCAAGGCATCACACCTTGCTGCAAGACAATTCGAGTGCATACAAATATGTGAAGTCAATGCAATATGGTTAGCATGTCTCATACGAGGTATACTCATCACCATTGGAAATATATGTGCTTTTACATGCTTCTTTGCATCTTGTGATATTTGGGTTATCACCTCGTCTTTCTACATAATGGAGTAGATGGTGAGGGAATATGCACATCTAATCTCATCTCATCCATCGTTGACCTTGACTAATTTCTAACCTCTGAATCAATGTCTAGAGTAGTAATCTCCCCACTGTTGAAACATGTAACTAGGTTTAGTCTTCATAATGACATGTAATTATTATTTTATGTAAATAAGAGACAAAGATAAATAAAATATATTTATTGTATTGCTTGCATCATGGGTTTCATGAGCAAGAGTTTTTATTTATAGGTCAAAGACTTCTTCTTGATGTCTTTAGGATTCTGTCATCTTGTCATAAAGACAGTTAAGAGTCTTTGTCATGAAGACATGTTACACTTGTCTATGTAAAAGTATATTATCACTAGGCCTCTCCAAGTCGGCCTAATTATGGTGAAGATCCTCCACCTTGAAGTTGGCTTACCTTCTAAAGATCATGCCGACCTAAAAGCTAGTAGAAAATCTCTATAATATAGTGACTCGGCCTCATTATAGGATATCCAATTCGGACAAAGTCTGCAATCATAAGTACAAAGAACAATGCGAAGAAAAAGAGGATAAATTTGCGAGAATGGGCTACAAAGAGTGCAAAGGAGAAGGAACGTCTGCGTAGCAATAGGGTCTCCAGAGTTCAGTCTTGGGTTTGCACTTATATCTCGCATAAACTCAGAATAGGATGAGGTTTGTTGCAGCATCCAAGGACTTTAGCGTTGGATAAAAATGTGACATATAAGAGTGCAGAAAGGAGACCGAGGAAGAGGACCTTAGGTAGCCGAGAAAGGGATCGAAGGAAGCCAAAAGGGAGTACTTTGTTAAGGGTTGTTGGAGTAGAGACCAATTTTCTCTAGTTGAAGGTGTAGTGCAGTACAATGTTAAAAGGAAGGATCAAAAGAAGAGGCTGAGAAGAGCATTGAAGGCTAGTGACAAGGGTCTTGGAGGATGATTGGGTCAAGGGTCTTTGTCATGGTCTTGGTAATCGTCGATTGAAGGTCTGTAAGAAGAATTTATGATCGGGTTTTCCTCTCAAAGCATGAGAGGTTTTGGCCCTAGCTTGTAAGCCTAAATATTGTGTCTCATGTATTTGATAATTGACTTGATGAGAACACAATAATCTAACGAAGACAAGATCTAAGAAAGAAGCATAAAGTAAATCACAAGTAATTATCAAGAAGAGAAATTTAGTAAAAGCCCTCAATTTCTCAACACCTACTCCCATTGATCTCTTTGAAGGAGACACTTGTGAACTAGAGGACATCACATCCTCATCAAACTTTACATCTTAGCTTATCATAGTCTTTCATTGTGTTGGAACTTAAATCCTATAAATTGTGGAAGTCTCACTATGTTCAACGATACAAGGTGTTATCACAACATTTCAAACCTTCAAAGAACACTGACAAGTTGTGAATATGAGAAAACACAACTTGAAATCATGAGCTACCTAGCTAACTCCATATTTTTAGTCAACATACTGGGCCAACATTGTCAACAACTTGTAATCATGGGTATCTCGATGATTCACCTCATAACCTTTGACATTGGAGCATCAACCTCCAAAATGTCACCACCCTTCTCAGAGAATCTTGAAGCAAGAGTAACATCAAGGTCAAATTCCTCTCCCTAAAAGAATGCAGTTACCTTATTCATGTACTTTATAACTCCCATCGATAAGAACCTAGGGTCAAAACATAGAAAATTCTCCAGGAAGAAAATCTAACTTGTAATGGTTGGAAAGTGTATGCTTTAGAAAAATTAATGATATACTATGATATTAAATGTGGAAGTAAACAAAGGGTATGTTGGGTATGCTAGATCTGTTATAGATTTTGTTGTAATAAAGTGTAGATATGCAAAATACGAAATATAAAACATGAGTGTAAAAATCGAAGAGTAAAATATCTTGATGTATAAGATAAATCTAAATGGTAAAAACTCCAAGATCTACTAGTTAGTTGAAATTTCTAGTTAGAAATTTATTTATTTTTTTGTATATTTTATTTTTATAAAATAACAAAGAACATAGACACTTTTAAATTTTAAATAATGGTGATTGTAGTGAGGCTTACTTGGCCTTGCTTATCTTCCAAATTGTTCGGTTGCAACAACTCTCCTTGAACTAGAGAGTGGGATTGGCGTTTAACGATTATCATAACCAATATAGTCTAGAATAGTTGTTGAAGTATTTGGATCATACTGGAAAGCTCTCCCTTGTGGAGATGTTTCCAACCCCTAGGTTAAATATGACACGTAATGTACTTGTGTCAATTATGGTATCTAATGTAACCTTCCAGGCTTATTAAAAGAACCCCCTATAAGGGTTTGTCCAACATTTGGGTTCAGTTAACATTTGGTACCAGCAAGGGTGATATGAGATCTAGTGTCTTGGTCGCACCCCCCCCCCCCCATGTGATTCATTTCCCCTCAATAGATCAACCCAATAGCCTTACAATAATTTTAAAATACTTGTGTCTATTCTATGAAGCACAATTGCAACATAAAAGCTAAAAAAGAAAGCATAGAAAAACCAATCCACATAAATGTTTTCAATTGGAAAATGATTTTATTATTATGGCATGAATGTTTTCACAGTTCAACAATCTTTGATGGATGGAGGATCCAACTTTATACATTTTTTTTTGTAATGGCTAAATAACGACCAATTTGATTCCCTCACAAAAAAATTATTTGACTTCTCTTTCACATATTGGATACTAGATGTGAATTAAATAAATTATGAGATGAAAAATGGGCCTTAAAAATGTAGTAGTAACAAAATCAACTTTAAAGGAACTAATAAGATTCAAGATAATGACACCGAGTAAACATTTTTAGAGGGAAAAGAAGAAAACTACTCTTTTTAATTGTAATTTTGACTTATTTACTTATAGGTTTACTCAAAGGTTATGTGTAAGCATCCCTTGGATGCAAAATTTAATTATGCATCCAACAAATATCCACTCTGCATATCTCTAAGTAGACACAAAAATATAATGAAAACATATGAAAAAAATGTGTGGATCTACATAGAAGTATGCAAAATTTAATTATGCATCCAAGGGGTGCCTACACTTGACATTTGAGTAAACTTATAAGAATATAAGCCATAAATATAATTTAAAAAATAGTTTTTTTTTTAATCCCTTTAAATTTTTTTATTATTTTCCTTAGGAGGCCCATTTTGTACCTCAAAAATTCTCCTAATGGGTTTTAGTTGACTTTGACTGAGCTAAATGAGAGGAATAATAGCCTAACGACTAGCTTAGGTTGTTCTAACTACTGGTTTGACCTTTTGACACCCACATGTGAGCTTGCATGTGTTTAATCAAATTTACAAATTTCCTTGTGGAGAAAATGCTCTATAAGATTAGGCCAATGGTTTCGGTGACAAAGGTGGGCCTTTTCATGAGGATTCCAATGAATGTTATTAGGTGCCCAATTTGGACATAATGTGTTACCTCTAGGCCACTTTGTGGGATGGAAATAGTAGTTGTTCTCTTGTGTGGGTTTTAAATCTCTAGCATTTCGCTGCTTTTTGGGCTCCTGGAGGTCGACATGTGTCATAAGAGGCTCCATGCATAACATACAATGTAGAATATGTCACATGTAATGTAACATTTTTCTAGCACCTTTTCTCATGCATTATGCTCACTTTTCACTTCGAAGAATGAACTTTTGCAATAAAAATTCTCAATTTCATAAATTTCGATGTAGCATGTCAAATATGCATCACACTAAACAAAATAAGTCGCTGAAATTTTGACAGGGGGCCTTGTACATCGGGATTTGTGCAATGCCCCATAAAACATGGGCTGATGTGAACTATCAAACTAGCACGTGGAAAAATAAAATTATGATGTACCATGACCAAGAATATGCATACATACTCTCTGACACATGGCCATGTGGAAAAGACATAGGTGTACTTAAGACATCCGTTGGAAAAGCCCTACATAGTGCAATCACCCCTACAATACTAATGGCTCCCCTAAACCATGTGTCCCAATAGATCCATTTCAAGGTCTTCAATCCTATCTAGGAGAAAAGGAATTGAGATTGGAGACTAAATGGACCAGCCATGGCCAACCATCATAGGCATAGGATAGCATATACATAATCATAACATAGCGTATAAGGCTTCAAACTTGCATTTCTCTAATCTTACAATTGTATTTCCATGAAAAGTACTACAGTACATCCCATAAGGTTATAGAGCTAAATCCTTTCATAAGATATGTAGCACCATCACCCAATTCAACATGGATATCTCCCTCTTACTCTTAGAACCTGCTAAAGAGTTCCCCTTCATACATGACATGTCTTAATTCGCACTATCCACATACCATTCAACTCATATTACAATGTTAGAAGATAAATAAAAGTCCATGGAAAAGGTGGTCTGAAAATGGGATATCCCTCATCCACTCATACTATAATACTAGTTGTTGGGGTTACATTGCACTTAGTAGTTCATCGTGACCTCATTAGGACCTACACTCTGCCATCATTAGATCCTCTCCCATACATTGTTGTGGGCACATTTGATCACTTTTCATTTACTACTATACATTCCCTATCCTTTGGCACGTTTTCTATTTTTAGCTGGTTTATTGTTGGTGAGGGTCTTGCCTAGGATGATATGTGGTGTTGATTGGACATTAGTTGGAGGATGACATGGCTATTTCCACTCCATAAATTCATGCTATGCCATGCATATGCCTTCCTAGAGTGAGTGTGCACATCCTCCCTACTTTGTAGCAATTAACCACCATTTTTTCTCTCCTCCCCTTGTTAGTTGATTTTTAGTCCTATTTTGGAGTTTAACTAAGTTTACCTGGTTATATTTTGCATGTGGGAGTTATTAATTAGTTCTAATGGATTTCTAACTCCATTTACTTCTAGTGCACTCTGTTTTAGGATATTTTTCTAATTTTGGGTCTCCCGGTCTAATCTTGACTTACTTACCAAATAGGGAAAGCACTTTTGAGTTACACTGAGTTCATGCATATGGAATTGCAACCTAATTTGAATTGGTTGGCCTCCTGGAGAGTTTATACATTGTATTCATGTTCACAACAACATATCATGATATTCTATGAGTAATTTGAATTGTCTCCTTGTGTCATTAGTCAATTTCTCAACCATTTTATCTCTTTATTATTTTGGTTTTTAAACTCATGTGGTGATCATTTTTTAAAAAACTTTCCGGATTATCCACATTGCTAGAAAACGAGTGTCGACGTTTTGAATCCCAACGGGGATCCATCATCAAGACTTTTTTGAATGAAGAAATTGAGAAAAAGACTAAGGCCATTAATATAGGTAGATGAAGCTTTTCTAGAAAAGAGCCGACCAAAGTTTATAATTTCTATATATTTATTAATTTATCTTATATATATATTATAATCCTAATTCAATAAAAAAAAATTATTTTATCAAGGTTAATAATCTAAGTTATAAGGTTCATTTAAAGAATATCAAATCTAGAAAAGGAGATTCCTACAAGGATAAAGATCTAAATAAACTAATAAAGTTTCTAATATATATTTTTAAAGCCTAGAAAGTAAGTAATAAGAAAAAATATTTACTAAAATTAAAAATTATTGAAGGTGAACTATTATTAGATAATTAAACAAAGGACTAAATAAAATATAAATATATAATTGAATTAAAAGGATATAATTAGTTACTATATCATTTTAATTTGTTATATATCCAATTTTATTTAAAAACCTTAATTTTAATTTGTTATTGTTTTGCAAGTAGCTAGTCTAGTATTTTTTCACATTTGGATAATATGATTGTGCTTAAAATCCTACATGGTATCAGAGCAACACTGATATTGTGTAAAAACCGATATCCTATTGTAGATTGACAATATTAGAACAACCCACAAAGAATGGAGTAGCTCACAATGATCCTCACTTGTTTCAATTACTTTGATTCGAAGCCAAAGATCCTTTTATTGTTGCATAGTAAAGGACTCTATAGGATTACAATGGGTACTGAAATTGAGTCTACATCAAACATTGAGAAATCAAAATACTTCAATAGGATGGATGAATCATATGAGATATTTTTTTTTGTCTATCTTGTTGGAAAATGAAGGTAGTCACAGTTTAATGTTGATCTCCTTACTTATATTTATTTGTGATATTTGTTGGCATTTTATTATTTTGTTTTACTTCTTCATTAAGAAATTATAAAAAACATGAATATCACAAAACACAAAGAACACAAGATATAGGCTCCATAGTAGGGCAAAACCCCACAGCTAGGTAAAACCAAAACATTCCTCTTCTTATAGAATCAGATCAAAATGAGACCTTCAAGACCCAAAGACAAAAGTCAAACCTCTTCCAAGCACCAAGCCAACCCTTCAAATGATCTCCTTCAAGAAAAGGCAAGGTCTTCCAAAGTCAACAAGAGTCAACACCTTCAAAGTCTGCTCTAAACAATATTTCAACCCTCACTTCAGATCTGCAACTTCGGCCAACGATTCTCGACCCTGCAACAACTGTAGAAACCCTAGGATCTTCGCACATGTGAAAAGAAATAGGTAGAAATTAGATCTCCTTCTTCGCTTCGTCTTCCTTCTTGTCCTCTATACTTTTTCTCTCCTTGTCTTCCTTTTCTTGATTGGGATGGAATTGCAGAAGTGTTATCAAATGAATCGAATTCATCTCCTTTGAATACCATTCACATGTGGTCGAATAGGCCTCTTGTAGGCCGACTTGTTCTTGACTTGGGATGACTTGGTCTTGGAGGTATTCTTGACTTTCTAGACTCAAAAATAAATTCTTTTATGTGTTACAACTTGACCAAATGAGTCTTATACAATTAATATTAACTCTCTTGACTCATGAGAATTATTATTATGACATGACAAACCCTAGAAGCATGAAGAACATGCTTAACCTAGTTGACCAATAAAAAAAATATGAAACCCATGCTTGAAAATAATAATTTTTATTTCTTCTTTTGCTTGTTATATAAGATATACATAATGACATGAGTAAAAATACAATTATGAGACCAGACCAAGTTACTTTATTAACACTCCCTCTTAACTAGGGAGGTATTCATAATGACTCAACAGGTCCATCTCAAGTTGAAATATTCTCATAAGAAGGGATCCAAATTGATAAGCATCAAAATATCATCATAGCCAACATTGTCACATTACTAAGGCCTTGACAGGTGCACTATATCTCTCACAAGATCAAAGCACAATGCTAGGAGGAATTCCATGGGACACCATACCGCCTCACCGAGGTACATACCTGTTAAAATTGGACAACTAGGTCCAAACTCTGAGTTGTGCTGCTCAGATGACGATCGCAATATTTTTATTGGATTCCTCTTTCGGAGAGGTGTAAGATTGATCTAAAGATCATCTCGATCGGATGAGCAGAACATGTACTTTGAATTTATTCCACTTATGTGCTAAGTCGGCCTGGAATAAAATATTGACTTAAATGTCTTAAAGGACGTGTCACACACCCCCAAATATTCCTATATATTGGAGAGACTTGGAGTTCATTTGACACACATTGGTGTGGAGGAATTCTCTCTCTCTTGATGGCGTTGGAGCTGCGTATTCTTGTTTGGATTGTTCTGGGGTTATGTGTGACACGCTTGGCTGAATGACCTATTGAAGACTTTGCTGGTAGAAGCATCCTGTTGATCGCCGTAACGCCACCTTCTATCATCTCTGGTTTTGGCTTGTCTTCTATCGATCTATTAGTATGTTCTATCTTCTTCAGTATTGTGCCCTAATTTGAAATGGCATAGAACATCTGCATAAATTAACATGGTATCAGAGCTAGGTTGAAGACAACACCCTGCTTATCTAGGGCAGCGAGATGTGGGTTATTCTTAGATCTCTAATTCATTAGGCTTTGCGGTCTGCCTCCTGCGCATTGGCTGCAAATTGCGCGCGGCTCTTTAATTACAATGTCTGGTTTTTTTTTTTTTTTTCACATTTTCCTGCTGAAATCGAATTGACGCAGTTATTTGCGTCATTGCTGGCTAATGGATTTTTGTAATTGATGGAGATCCATCTTCAAATAAGTTGTGCACGCGTGGATCAATCCATGGGAACGACTTAGGTGTGTACTGCCTGCGGGAAGGCTGACTCGCATACTAAGAAAACTGGCCACAGCGTGTTCATGGATAGAACTGAGGAGACCGCAAAGACTGTAGGAAGCAGACCAAGCAGACCCCAGACGTGAAGTGCCAGGCAGATAATTACAATGAAGAGCATATGTCTGCAGATAATTACCGTCGAGAAATGGAAGCTGCCGTGGATGTCGTTCACAAAGATTGTCGTCTTTGCGTGAACGTGCAAACCCAGTTATTTCAAAAGGACGGGGGTATATTGGAGAAAAGCGATCATACTCCTATCACTGTGGCTGATTCTGGAGTTCAGGCCCTCGTTAGCATGGGCCTGAAGATTACGAGCACGCAGAACTGTGATCACGTCTTCCGAGCAGGAGAGGCGGAGAAGATTACGGCACACAGAATTGTGATCACGTCTTCCGATCATAAAAATTTTCCTGCTTGGGCCAGAGATGTAGAGGATTGCGCGAAAGAATTCGAAGTAGGCGTCGACCCGTGGACTGAGTATCTAAGCTGAAATCGAGATAATTAAAGTCTCTTGGGCCTTGGCCGGTGTGAACGGAATTTTTGTCTTGCAATTTTTTCGTGGTGCGGATTTATACCACGAAAATAATTGATACTTCTAAATAAAAAGAATCTGTGCAATATGTGCCGAAAACAAAACTAATCTCTGAGTAGCGAAAACAAAATGGGCAGTCATTTCAGATTACACACTTCCACATTCCAGGAAATTGAAGCGTATTGATTTCATTGAAGACGACGTTGGTGCAATCGCTGTGAACAGATTGCAACAGAATTGCACAATTCCTCAAGGCCAGCAAGAATGTTGAGCTGGTGGGCAGCAACCAGGACGTAATCTGCAGCGCTGAAGCATCCGAGGCGGAATACCTTTGACTGTCAGGTGAATAACGTGTTGAGCGGGATGAAGTTCTGTGTGAGGCAGAACTCACGGAGGTGAAAGCACACAGCAAGATAAAAAAAAAAACAATCTTGAAAGATGGGTGATGAACGCAGTAAATCGGACAAAGTGAGCGAATGCAACTCTGATTTGGACGTCAGCGGCGTCGGCTATCACACGCAGATTACCACCGAAAAAAAAAACAGTCAAATCAACAATGCTGTCTTTCGACTTTCATGGAAATTGAACTTTCGACTTTCATAGATCGACATCTTGTGAAAGACGTAGATCGACATCTTGAAACTGTTTGGAAGAAAATTCTGTCTGTAATTGAGAGTCTAAGAATGTGATCTGATGCACACCTTTACAAAGAAGACACAGTCCAATGTACAGAACACGAAGGTTTAATTGGTATTGTAATGGAAGCTGCTGAGTGTTCAAATTCTATTCCAAAGGGCTGTGCACGGATTAGTTGGACAAACAATTCCGAGAATACAGAGAAAGTCGATGACATTAAGGTGCTTGACAGGGCGTTCTTCCATGGTGGTATAGTCGCAGCAGCTTCACATCCATCGGAACAGATTGGCGTAGTGGTTGCTGTGGATGTTACAGTGGATTGGTGGAGTGCTATAACAAGCATTTCCACCAGAAATCTTCATCGAATAAGGGCATTTGCACGCGGTGATTATGTAACTCTTGGACCTTGGCTAGGCAGAGTAGATGCAGTAGCTGATGATCACCTTATTCCAATCTCCAAGAATCTCCCTTCCCCTTACTTTCCAGGGCAGCGTATATTCTCTGAAGGCTACAGTAAGTTGCTGAGCTAGGCCGCAGGCCATAGCCAGCAACTTGAGGCGGTTTCTGGGTTACTTTGAAGTGATTAAGGCTGGAAAAGGGCTGTTACTTTGAACAAGAATCACTGTATCTTGAGCTGGATTGGGATCACTATGATACCCTATTTAAAATCAGAAATATGCAAACTGTTGAGCAACAAGGCCAAGTATCCGCGGATGATTTGAAATAAAGAAAAGCCTGTTTTGATGGAGTTGTTAGGTGAAAATCAGATCTGTGGACGTAAAACATGACAACGTGGAAATGTTTGGGCCTGAAATGTGCCCAGTCTTCATTATAACATTTTTTTTTACCACAGATCTCTGAAACCTCACAAAAGTTTGCCGCAAAGAATCAAGAAAGACTGTTTAAAGTTTGTTTTCGTGAGCCAAGTCCTTTGGACAAGAGGCCGAGCATTTTAGGAGGAATTTTGGGTTTATTTCTCTTCCTGTTGCAGATCTGAAGCTGAGCGCCGGCATCATGAATGTTTTTGATGTAAGACTATGGCATGGGACCCCTCTTCTAGGTAAGCCGCATTCCATGGCTACCTATCTCAGGCATACCGCAAGCATTGACTTGCTAATCAGAGGACTATGACTGTTGTTATCTGCTCAGGTAGAATGAAGACTTGTTTTGATAAGGGCAGAGTTTGTTCGAGGGCTGAAATGAAAAACAGTCGCAGCAAAAGGAAGCATAATGGGTCAGATTTGAGGACTGTGATGGTTGAGGAAGCTACAACAGACCTCAGAATATTAGGACTTCTAACAAGCTGAGGCGTGTTGATATATTCTCCCTGTTGGACAGTGACATAGATAGACACCTATGTAGCAGTCAGCATGAGACATTAGCAGTCTCACTGGAGCATAATGGTAAAATGTGTTTCGGCAGCTTTCAGACACATTATTGGAATCTTGAACCATGATCAGCAAAGCCTGTTGGATGGCTTTGACTGTGGAAGATTAAGTCTCCCTTTCCAAGTTGGTGTCTGGGATGCCCTCATTTGACATAAATGTCTTCTCTCAAAAGAGAAGCTGGCATTAAGAGGGAGAATTCAACTCTATATGCTCTTGAACAGATACCTTTGTTGAATGAAAGAAAATCCTCATGGCTCAGGGACATATGGCTTCAGAGGGGGAAATTCCGGAGGAAAACCAAGAAGCCATATAAATAACAGGGTATCTAGCAGCCATGAGTACTATTGTACAATCTGACCTTGGATCCTTTGAGGAAGTAGTAAAGCATCAAGTCTGGAAGGATGCTATGCTCAAAGAGTATGAGTCCATTATGAAGAATGATGTCTAGGATGTGGTTCCAAGACCATAGGACAAAGCAGTTGTCACCTTGAAATGGCTCTACAAGATCAAGCATGGGTCTGATAGAAGTGCAGAAAAGTTCAAGGCAAGATTCGTTGCCTGTGAGGAAGGTATAGACAATGATGACATATTTGCACCTGTGGCCCGATCTACCACCATTCGATCTATTATAGCCCTTGTTGCTATGCAAGGATGGAGTCTTCATCAGATGATGTGAAGACCACTTTTTCTGCATGATGCAATAAAAGAAGAGGTGTATGTAGAACAACCTCTGGGATTTGAAGTTCAGGATCGAGACACTCATGTATGCAGGTTGAAGAAAGCCCTCTGTGGGTTAAAGCAAGCACCCAGGGCTTGGTACGAGAGGATGGATAGTTACTTGATGAAGCTGGGCTTCACTCGAAGTATTGCTGATCTGAACCTTCACTGCAAGGTTAATAGAAAGAAGCTTCTCACTCTTGAGCTGTATGTGGATGACCTCTTCCTGACAGGTGTTGACCCTCTCTTTCATCAGTGCAAGAGGGAGCTCGTTGCTGAGTTTGAGATGAAGGACCTAGGACGAATGTCTAGGCCTAAAGGTCTAGCAGAGACCGGGCGAGATTTTCCTTTCTCAAGGAAAATACATTATGAAGTTTCTGGTATGATGGACTGTAAGTCCATGGAACTCAACTTTAAGAAGTTGAGTAGTAGCGTTGTTGGGCCTGTCCTACTGAGTATCGTTAACTCATAGGGACCCTGATGTTCTTAATGAATACCTGTTCGGACATATGTTGTGCAGTGAACACTTTGAGTCAACACATAGTTGATCATAACATTCACTGGGTTGGTGCCAAGAAACTCTTGAGATATCTCTGAGGCACGATAGACCATGGGCTGAGATACACTGCCGAGAGTATGACACTCCATGGATATAGTGATACCGATTGGGCTGGCAGTGTGGTGGATCGCAAGAGCACATCTGGATGCTACTTCACATGTAGATCTGCTTCGGGCAGGAATCTAAAGTCGGTAGCCTTGAGCACCGCTGAGGTTGAATACATTGTAACATGTATGGCCTGTTGTGAAGTCACTTGGTTGCGAAAGCTCTTTGTGAGTTGTTTGAGCATGTGCTAGATGCCACCGTTATCCTTTGTGATAACCAGAGGGGGATTCATTTGTCATAGAATCCCAGGTTCCACGATTGATCCAAGTATGTTGATGGCTGGTACCACTTTATCTGGGATATGGTACAGCGAGGCGCCGTAAGGCTCGATCATGTAGGAACTGATGAGCAGGTCGCGGATATTCTCACAATGCCCTAGGGGAAGGTCATGTTCCTAACCTTCCGTGAGAATCTTGGTATCGTGAAACGACCCTATGATGTGGGTCCCGTTGGACGATGAGCTCTGGGAGCTCTGGGGGTCTTTGGGGATAGCTTCTCGGAGCTATAAGCACTCACGGGGCCAGGCTTGCTGAACCTTGTAGTGCTTCTGCCCCACCGTTGTGATTATTGAGTTGGTTCACCTCTCATTATCTGTGCCTCGTATGCATCCTACCCATTGAGTTCAGGGCTCATGGGAAGTACCTCTCATTTTGCCAATGAGATGGGAAAGGCTAGAGGCTAGTAGCAAAGACTGATGGACGCATCATAACTTACCGTACTCTCTATCTAGGATGGCACGGTCCAACCACTTGATCTGGGATCAAGTTTAGTGAGGTTTCGGACCTCCAACTGACTTCGGGTCAGTGAAACTAACTTTGGGTTAGTATATGACTCTCTTGAGTCCTAGTGAGGTTTCGGACCTCCAACTGACTTCGGGTCAGATGAACCAACCTTGGGTTGGTTAGAGACTCTTTGTGAGTCCTATAGAGGTTTCGGACCTCTGGGCTGAATCTGTCAGCCGGGTATGATGTCTTTGTGACTAACCCACTTCTGTTCTAAAATAAAGAGGCCAGCAAAGCAAGTTACAGCGGGATGACGCACGATGTTTGGATTGCACTAGTGGACGGAGTTCTCCCTAGTTGAGAGGGAGTGTTAAAATTGGACAACTACGTCCAAACTCCGGGTTGTGCTGCTCAGATGACGATCGCAATATTTTTATTGGATTCCTCTTTCGGAGAGGTGTAAGATTGATCTAAAGATCATCTCGATCGGATGAGCAGAACATGTACTTTGAATTCATTCCACTTATGTGCTGGGTCGGCCTGGAATAAAATATTGACTTAAATGTCTTAAAGGACGTGTCACACACCCCCAAAGATTCCTATATATTGGAGAGACTTGGAGTTCATTTGACACACATTGGTGTGGAGGAATTCTCTCTCTTGATGGCGTTGGAGCTGCGTATTCTTTCTTGTTTGGATTGTTCTGGGGTTATGTGTGACACGCTTGGTTGAATGACCTATTGAAGACTTTGCTGGTAGAAGCATCCTGCTGATCGCCGTAACGCCACCTTCTATCATCTCTGGTTTTGGCTTGTCTTCTATCGATCTATTAGTATGTTCTATCTTCTTCAGTATTGTGCCCTAATCTGAAATGGCATAGAACATCTGCATAAATTAACAATACCCCACCTAGGATACCCAGAGTATATCTTTCACCGAGCCATTTCCCTCAAGGAAATGTCTGTCCATCGAACCATTCTTATCCAAGTCCATATACATGACTTAGGATTTCCATCCTAATCCATCATAGTACATGACTCAAGAATGTCTGTCCAAAATTCTTATCCAATCCACCATTCTCCTTATCCATGTCCAAGTACATGACTTTGGATATTAGTCCTAATCCGTCACAGTACCTGACATAAGGAGAACCATGCTAATTCAAATCATAATTCTCTCTATCTGTGATGCATGCACTAGACTTATAGCTGTTAGTCCTGGTCTAGTACATGACATAGGAAGAACCAATGTATAACCTTACTCCCTCTCAACCTGAGAGGAGAAATCCATGCCTAGTCCCTCTCAACCAAGGAGAATTCATCAACACACCTCAACTTGTGTTAGAAGTACTCATACTTCCCTTACATCAACTACCAGTTATAATTGTAGCTTGCTCAACCAACCCTCTTATCACAAAGATTGCTCATCTTGCAACTCCTAGGGATCCAAATCTGCCTTCTAACAAATCATTATCATGTTAGGATATTCCGACACATAGGAAATAGTTAAGAATAACTAAGTATAGCTAAGTGTGTTTTTTTACCATGTACATTTGTAACTTATAATCCGACGGTCACGATTTGTATTGATCCGATGATTATCTCTCACCTCGGTATTAATGACACTTGATCCATGGCTTAACACCTGATTGGTCCATGATCTATATTTAAAGAGCATGGAGGGTCATTTGTCCGGTAATCGTTTATGAGAAAAACATATGTAACTTTTCTTCTTACATTAATAAGTTGCCTGAAGTGGCCGTGTTGGCTCAGGCCGTGGATTGTTTCCCTCTTTGAGGGTTTTAACCACGTGATTATACTGGTGTACTGATTTGTGATCTGTTTGTGATCGGTGACCTTTTGTTCTTGATCTACGGAACTTACCCTATAAATTCCTACATGGTATCAGAGCTATTTTGAGGGCCGCATCCATTGTTGATCAAAATCCGAAGCCAGTTTGATCGCACGCAAACGTCGTTTTGTAAATCTACTATTTATGAACATTTTTGGGCTTGGAGAACTGCTTTGTTGTGTCTGGAGCGTCTGTTACAGTGAGGAACACCTTTCGTTTCATGCGAAAAGGTTTTCGGCTGCCCAAGTTATGACAGTTTAGATCTGGAGATATAAAGCATCTGTTTTGCAGTTATATTTGTTAATAGTTATGCTTATTTCGGTTCGCTCTGTTTATTTTCGGTTTATAGGTTTTATTTATTTGTCGGATCTATACCCTCTTCTCTGTGTATTCTCTTTGCTCCACGCTGCGTGCGATCTCGGCAAATCAGAAACAAGAAAATGGATTTTTTTTGCTATGTATGCTCTTTCCCTGTGTCTTCGTGCGATTTAGGGAAATTAGAAATAGTGAAAAAATTGATAGTTGCCGGTAAGGCTAACAAAAAATCTAACATTCTGTTGTAAGGCTTGCATTTCATTTTTTTTGCTCAGTTTTTGTGCAGGAAAAGGCACGCACACCGAAGAGTAAAAAAAAACACCCCCCTTTCCTCCTTTCAAACAATAACAAAATCCTTTTACTATCTCACTTGGTGAGGGGTTAGTTTATGAGAATAGAGGTCTTGGGTTCAAATCTCTTTCTCAAGCTTCTTTTGTAAAGAGTTTTTGTTAAAAGGGGCGGATTTTTTTTTTTAAAGTCACACTTCATCCCGTTCTCGTAACTATTCGGCATCTTCAACTCATTTTTTCAAAAAGGCATAACTTCTTCATTCAGAAGCCGTTTTTTTAATTTAAACGGCCTAATTTTTCGAGATCTTTCCATTGGAGCAGTTAGTTTCAGTTTTTCTCAGCTTCAGTTTTTTAAAAAAATGGAAAGTGCATGCCTGATTATTCTTAACAACACCAATTATTTCCAATGGCTACCTCACATGGTAGATATACTTAGAAGGAAAGGGCTTTACAGAATAGCCACAGGGGTAGAAATTAAACCTTTTGATGGTGATAAAGTCGCTAAATGGGAAAATAAACAAGATCAAGCACGAGAGTTGATAGGAATGTCCTTTGCTCAAGATCTTCGATTTCATATCCTTGACATTGACACCTCTCATGAAGCCCTGGATAAGCTAAATATTGTCTTTGGTATTCAAAATCAAATCGGGGCTCACCAGCTTGAAAATGAGTTGCTTACTTTGGACCCTAATAATTTCTTCTCTATTGAAGACTTTTTGTCCAAATTCAAGACCCTTAGACTTCTTTTAGAAGGTTGTAAGGTCAAAAGGGAATATAGTAGCCTCATCTATTGCATTCTTGCTAAGCTTGGCCCTGCTTACTCTGTATTTTTTCCGCCTTCCATTCCACTAGAGAAGCCATCATTTCTTCAGGAACCACCTACAATAATCCCTCTTTTGATTCCTTTTGTGATTCTTTGATAAGAGAACAAGGAAAACTCTTAGACCTTGGTCTTATCACTTCTGGAAACGCTTCTAAGAAAGCCTTAACAGCCCAACATCAATCATATCAAAAGAATCCCAAGAAGTAGTATCTGGAAACTTCTTCAAGACATCATCAACTGCCTTGAATTCTCAAGTACTTGAGGTCTTCACGTACAACATCCTCAACTGTGTCCACCACTACTTCCTGCAATGTTTTCTTTATTGAAGATAGTCCATCACACAATTTCTTTAATAGACTGATTATCACAAGGTTAGCCAATCCATTGTTTTGAACACAACTTGGCTGACCTTTTGAATCAGTCAACACAACTCCATAATCACAAATAATTCTTCCCTCTAGTTGTTATTCTCATCTTTTCCAAAGTACCCAACTCCCAGGGTCTTCAAATAAACCTTCTTGTTATTCCTCTAGCCACCTCTTAGATGATTGTCCTTAGCCCTCTAATTGTCTAATTGTTGCTTCAAATTGGCAGTCCTTAGGGAACCAATCAAAATTCCTTTCAATAGCGAATTAGTTTCTCCAAGATTACTGTCATAAGGTCTTTCAAGCACACCCCACTTAATAGTGAATGTCCACTGCTTCACTGTCCTTAGTTTTTTCACAGATCTTCCCACACAACAGTGAGCCAAATATTGAACTCACTATACAGAGAGCTCCTTCAATTCTCCCCTCTAAACAATTCTTGAGCCTACAACATTCAAACCTATCTTGGGCTTTCTTGTATCGACAAAACATAACAAAAAATCCTCACCAAAGAACCTTCTTCCTACATAGTTTCCATAGAGAGATGTGACTTGGTTTTGGAAGGCAACCCAACCTCCAAAACAAGCCCTTCTCTCAACCTATAAGTATAGGGAAATTTCGTACCTTCTAGACTATGATCATCTTCTTTCTTCTACTAAGAACCAACCTTCTAGAACTTGGCTGAATGCCCTTCAAAGAATAGTCCCTAAAGCTCAAAATCCTAACCTCTCCTAACAATCTTTAAGATGCCAAATAAATTATGTCCAAACTAGACTATAACACCTAACATTCATCAATCACAAAGATATAAACACACACCTATTCAAGACGTCATCAACTCCCTTGAATTCTCAATGGATCTAAGCACAAAACTTGAGGTAATTTTCCTTCTGGTTAGGGTTCTTGATCTTCCCTTGTTCAACCTCCTAAATACTGGCATAACCTTGTCTCAAATCACTGTACTAGTTTCTCAACAAATGTGACTTCCTGTCAACAATGTCTTTGAGCCTTTGGCCCTTCAAAACAGGGCTTTCATCCATCTACAAGTTGTTATAACAGAGCTTGGTCTTTCTTTCGAGGTAACAAACTTCTGTAGGCTTGCATTTTAGAGAGATATATACCAAAACCATGCCCAAATTTCTTCTTGTATTCTCGGTTAGTATTCTTCCTACCTTGGAAAATCAGATCACAAGAAAGAGACCCAAACTTGACCTTTTCTCCACTTCAGATTGCTCCCATAGAATTCAGATGCTTTATAGTTTTCTTTCACTTGATGAGATGCACTTTTGTTTGTCTTGTTCTTGTAGCCCTACTAGGCCTACTCGACCTCCATAAGGATTATATTTCTATGAGATTCCTTGATCAAGAACAGGTCCTCCATGAGTATGACAAGATTACAAAACCCAACTTACTGCTTAAGAACTTGATCCTTCTTGACAAAAATAATCTTGATAGTCTGAAAGTGAATTTGTATCATCAATGATGTAGCTCGTACTACAGTCGAATTATGCCTTGTTTGAACAACTTCATAGCTTGTATCATCTTACTTCAGATGTTATGATTGTTGATATTTTGAGTGTTGGGGTAGCTTCAGATGTGTTGTAGCTCCCAAACTTTGTGAAGGGACTAGAGTACATGGGATCTCCAAGACCTCGAAAGGGATTTTTGAAATTCCATCTGGTTTAAGAGAATTAATTAATTAATTAATATTTTTTTATTAAGGACCATAAGTCTAACTTAGGAAAATTAAAAGATTAAAGGTAATTAATTTAAACATGTGATGAAAATGACTTAAGTCACACGGATCAAGCTTTATTTTAATATTAGTTGTCGATTTAAGATTAGATCATGACCGTTGGGTTCCCAATGAGAAAAGTATACAGGAAAGGCTTAGGGTCAGTTGGAGAACACACATGGAGGCAGAGCACTAAGACTAAGCTGGAATTATAGGGTGTGGTTTGCTAAGAATTTTCATAAGTGTTTCAGCTGCAGCGAGGGGTAGTATTGGCGAGAGGGATGATCTGATATCAAACCAAGAGTCAACAAGAGGCAGAGAAGCAACAATCAGAGCAACATAGAGGGCTTTAGTGCTATGCATGTGCTACACATGCCTAGAAAGGGCAGCGCAGAGGCAACAAGAGGCCATCAGGGCTTACGCAGGCCTAGCTAGGGCAGCACAGGGATAACGTAACCCAGTCTGGGGTTACGCAGGCCTCTCCTGAGCAGCGCAGAGGCACACGCAGGCTAGCAGAGCTGACAGGAAAGGCTTAGGGTCAGTTGGAGAACACACATGGAGGCAGAGCATTGAGACTAAGCTGGAATTATAGGGCGTGGTTTGCTAAGAATTTCCAGAAGTGTTTCAGCTGCAGCGAGGAGTAGTATTGGCGAGAGGGATGATCTAATCCCTGACCAAGAGTCAACAAGAGGCAGAGAAGCAACAATCAGAGCAACGCAGAGGGCTTCAGTGCTACGCATGTGCTACACATGCCCAGAAAGGGCAGCATAGAGGTAACAAGAGGCCATCAGGGCTTACGCAGGCCCAGCTAGGGCAGCGCAGGGACACACGTAGGCTAGCAAAGTTGACACAGAGAGTTTCAGAGTAGCGTTGGGGTTTTTGAAGATAGAAAATGGCTTAGTTCCGAAAATCTCGTTTGAGGGTGTGAATCACTCTAGTTTTCTGTCTCCGGAACAGAGGTATTGCTACAGATTTTTGTATTTCTCTGTCGGGTTAACCAGTAAGGTGCCCAGATTTGCTGTACTCAGAATCTACTTTATAATAAAAACCCTCCAATAGCTAGAAGATCGGTTTTCCCGCATTGTGTTTTTTCGGGGACAATTGTCCATAAAATATTGTGTGTCACTTTGTTTATGTGCTTGTATTCAGTTTAGATATGTATCTGTGTAGGATGTTAAAGTGTTTACTTTGATGTTAATACTGAACATTTCAGATTAATAACTTGTATAAGTAGGAGAAGTAAATTGTGATTTAACAGTAGGGTTTTTGCATAAGTAATATTCAGAAATTTTCACAATGATGAATTTGAATCACTATCACTGTTTTAAGTATATGACTTTCTGTCATATCTCACTCTAAATCAAATGAAGGGTACTCAGATCATATTGTCATGTTTACATTATTTGTAGTGACTTCGTAGACCTTGTTTGCATACCTTACATATCTTCCTTAATGCTTCAAGATTTTTATCTTACTCAGAATACTTGTATTACTAAAATTATGATCCTTCGAATTCAACTTATTGTAGAACAAAAGTGGACTTACAAACCTCATATACTTCCTTCTTCCTTTTAATTTGTCTCTTACAAAAAATTGGAAGTGAAAATGAAGAGTCTTTGATGGATGAACTTGTTGTACAGATGTCAACTATGCCAACTTGAGTGATGTTCAAATTTACTTCTTCATCTTAGCTCTAATACCATGTTGGAAAATCAAGATAGATGTAGTTTAATGTTGATTCTCCTTACTTGATAAATACTTGTGATATTAATTTTCATTTTATTATTTTGTTTTACTTCTTCATCAAGCAATTATAAAAAACATGAATACCACAAAACATAAAGAACACAAGATATCGGCTCCATGTTAGGGAAAAACCCCACGTCTGGGGAAAAACCAAACAATCCTCTTCTTATAAAATCAGATTAAAATGAGACCTTCAAGACCAAAAGACTAAAGTCAATCCTCCTCCAAGCACCAAGTCAACCCTCCAAACGATCTCCTTCAAGACAAGACAAGGTCTTCCAAATTCAATGAGAGTCAACTCCTTCAAAGTCTACTTTAGACAAGATTTCAGCCCTCACTTCAGATTTGCTACTTTGGCCTGCAATTCTCAACTTTGCAACAACCACAGAAACCCTAAGATCTTCACACGTGTGGATAGAAATAGGTAGAAATTAGATCTCCTTCTTCTCTTGGTCTTCCTCGTCTTCTATACTTTCACTCTCATTGTCTTCTTTTTCTTATTGAGATCTAACCGTAGAAGTGTTATCAAATGAATTGAAATAATCTCCTTTATATACCCTTCATATGTGGTTGAACAGGCCTCTTCTAGGTTGACGTGTTCTTAACTTGGGCCGACTTGGTCTTGGAGGTCTTCTTGGCTTTCTAGACTCAAAAATAAATTCTTTTACATGTTACAACTTGCCCAACTGGGTTTTATACAATTAATATTAACTCTCTTAACTAGTGACAATTATTATTATGACATGACAAACCCTAGAAGCATGAAGAACTTGCTTAACCTAGTTGACTAATCAAAAGAAGCATGAAACCCATGCTTGAAAATAATAATTTTTCTTTCTTTTTTTTCTTGTTACATAAGATATGCATAATGACACGAGTACAAAGACAATTATGAAGAATGAACCTAGTTAATTTTACAACATATCTCCCCCCGGTCTACTCTTTCATGTTAATTCATGCCTAACACTTAAGGAAGTTTGGACAAAACTAGAGCGGTTTTTCTTTCTTTTTTTGCTTGTTACATAACATATGCATAATGACACGAGTACAAAGACAATTATGAATAATGAACCTAGTTAATTTTACAACATATCTCCCGTCGATCTACTCTTTCATGTTAATTCATGCCTAACACTTAAGGAAGTTTGGACAAAACTAGAGGGGTTGTTTGGAAAGTAAAATGAGTTGAGAGGATATCCATTGGAGAATGAGTTGATTTCTCTATATCCCAACCATTCTGATGCACTATAGCAATTTTTCCCAAGAGTCAAGACTTTGATGACACATGCAAAGACTTGTGGGATAAATACAAGGGAGAAAAAATCTTATCCTTTATATTCTTTCTAAACTAGGTACTCAATATTTCATCTTTGTATATTTTTTCCATACTGCTAAAATCTCCATGAGTAAGAATTAGAAGATTCCATCTTTGGATGATTTCATTGATTCCTTGATACATGAGCAAAATAAGCTCATACACATTGGGTCTCTTAAACCTTCCACAACCTATGCGCTTACAATGAAGGATGATAACAAGAAAGGAAATAAGGGATCTTGATCATATAGATGGAGACATCTCTCAATCTAGTCAGAAGAGAATCTAAGCAGAGAATAAAGTGCAGCTATTACGACAAGGGGTTACCATAGTTCTTATATGGTGAAGAAAATTAATTTAATGGCCAAAATACTTCAACTACATAATCTATATGACTATATTGCAAACAATGTCAAGAAGAAGATTGAAGACAAGCCATGATAGGATCAAGTTATGGATCATGCTTTGATTGCTATTTCTTCATCATCTAATAAATTCATTTTGGAATAAGGTTCTTCTGATCATACGGCTGTATTAAAACATTCATATTTGATAACTTGCACTAGTCCTACTACAATAGTTTCTCCAACACTTCTTTTTGAGTGAGATCTTCAAGATGATTTTACATACTCTTTGGATCATATACCTAATCATATTTTAGGATTTGACTTAGAATTCTATCAATAACCCATTAATGATCTAGATCATATGCTATGGAGGGCACACCATACTCCGCAATCATCTAGTGGGTGAAATTTCCAAGTTAGAGGGAAGAAGTTTTCAATTTTTTGGTACTCCATGAGCTCTCATTGTTATTGTTAGCAAGTACAAGGCACAACCAAGAACAAAAGGATTCTCATATGATGGTATTTGACAGATCTTATGATAGGCTCATGATGGAGTTGATCAACGACACTACCCTTCTTCATAGCAATTGCATAGTCGACATAGTATGTTTTGTATTTTGAGGACAAGGGGTGGGGGGTGGGGTTGGGGTTATTCCAATGCTTAATTTATTGATTCAATAAGAAAGGAGCTGGATTTTATTGAGATATTCAAAGCTCCCATTCCATTCAACCTCTAACCAACAAGAAATAAAGAAAGAAAATGAGAGGAAAAAAAAGGAAAAAAAAAAAAACCCTCAAGTGAAAACTTCCTTTGAGGCATTTTGAGACAAACCCATTAGCTAAAAAAATCTATTAGGCAGCCTATGATTATGAGAAAAAGAGGGAAAAAATAAAGAAACTCAGGTGAAATCCAAGTCACCTAGGGAAAACCTATTAGCTAAAAACCTCCATGAGGAAGCTAGCGGGCCTCGAAAAGAAAGAAAAAAGAAAAAGGAGAAAAACAAAAAAAATGTCGAGAAAATATGTTTTCCTTTATTTGTGTGCAAGTATCACAGAGGAAAGGAAGTATCATGGAGGAAAGGACTAGCAAAGTGGGTCAAACAAACCACAACCTACACATTTGGACCAAGCCATCAAGTCATGCATTTTGAGAGGGCCTAGACAGTTCCATTACACCATTTTACCTCATCATCCTTCATCCATAACATCATATCCACATCTTCAAACCCTTTTCATGAATTCCTGTCCACTTCCCTGAATTTCTACAGGAAATCCCTGTAATTCTTTAGGATAGCCTATAGATTGAGGAATTTATTTGCATCTAAGCTAGGGAAAAGTACCAGAGGCATCCTAACACCTAGCTATTCTATCCATATGCATTGCATCATTTTTAATCGTACAACATCTCAAATCCATTATTTTCCCATCACATCCAACATCAAAAGCATCTTTGTCACCATCATCAACTCCTCCTTGAATTATCAATATCCCTTTATGTTTCAAAAGAATATTTTGATGAACATGAATGATCTTTGTGGCTGCTACAAGAGACTACACATTCCTGTAGAAACCTACAGAAATCCTACAGGCCTAAGTCTCCAACATTCTAGAGGAAGATCATATCATGCAAGAAAATCCTGCATCTCCACAGCAACATCAACAATTCAAACACCCCTTATATTTATAAAAAAATGACCCTAAAGAGCTACACGATTACATGTTCAACACCAAAAAATACATTAGAGAAACCTCTAGCATCATAAAAAGGTAAAACATTAGGTATAGGGATATCTTTCACTTACCCTTTGAACTCATTCGAAGCATTATAAAACACTATAAGTGCAAAAAGAAAATGGTTTTATAGCCAAATAACACTAGCAGAGGTCTCGGTCGAAATTGGTAAAAAATTGTGACTTTTTCTAAGATATCTCCACACATGTGAGGGTGAATATGACACAACTATAGGATCATTTAGAAATTAGGTCATTGTCGCTTACAAATGAAGAATTAAATAGGAAGAACAAGGATGATAAGACTGAGAAATGTAGGTGGGGGCTAGCTCAACTACTATGCAATGAGTTTCCTCATCCACCACCTGCCAATATCTCCACTTAACCATCAGATTATTTCAAGCTCACTACCTATTCTCACTTCATGTTTTCATGCAAATAGTGTTAAAAATACTTGATGAAATATACGACCACTAAGAGAGAAGGTCACATGATATCGAGTTAAAAAAATACGAGCTACAATATACAAAGGGTTCTGCTAAAGGGCACATAATATCACCAAAAATGCTCTCAACGACCACGAACAAGCTAAGAAAGGAAGGTTTCCTCAAGAAATCGTAATTATAACATATTTCCACTTCCTTATTGCATTTGGCATAAGGATTGATGCTTAGTCACATGAATTTATCAATTAGAAAGTTTCCCGTGTCAAAAAGTGAATTAAACAGAGGAATAATAAATATTTTTACCTCTTCATCATTTTTTCCTCCACACATACTTGAGAACTCTAAATTGGAAAGATAAATTTGTCTATTTTGAATCTAATTGAAGGGTTGTGCATTTTTATTAGCTACAAAATTCCCTGCTACCACAAGAAAGCCCTAATTCTTGTAGCAACTTAGAGACAATACTCCCCTGGAAATATTTTTGTCCAAACTTGTGCAAGTTGTGTCATACAATGGGGAGGGGGATTCAATAGGAGAGAACCAACTAATAGCACTCAGATTCATTTGAATCTTGATGTCAGGGCCATCTTATAAAACTACCACTGGCTAGGGTTCTTTGAGAAACTTATAGAATATGATGATTAAATTTCCCTAGAGTGTGCCTTGAATTTACAACACTCTAAGGGCTAGGAAGTAGTCACTGCATTCAAGAGATTGATAATATACATTGATGAAGATTTAATCAATATGGTCACTACCCTTCCAATGGGGATGCATTGGAGTAAAGAGGAGAGACATGAAGCCATTAGTGCTAAGAGAGGAATTTTCCTCCCTAATGAAAAACTAGATGAAGACAAAAATGGGATCAGGAGGGAAATCCTACCATACCCCTGGGATGAGATATTATATGATATACTCAAATATATCTCTTGTGAAGGAAGGATAAACATAACTTATTCTTATCAATTTAGGCTCCTTTATCAATAAATATTCCAAGTTGACCTCCCTGTTCATGAGAGGCTAAGTATCCCACACTTCCTCCTCCAATCTCTAAAAGAGATGAGTACCAAAGTGGAAGGAAAAAAAATTATCTATCCTATCATGGACTGATTAGATTGATAGTCATGGATGCGTTGGAACATCTTCAGTACCCCATTCCCTGGGTAGACCTTTGTTGACATGGATAGATGGGCCTTCGTAGAGGCGCATGTTGAGAATTAGGTAGGGCAGCGTTTAATTCACTTCTCTACTTCGATAATTACTTGTGAGCTTACTCTTCTTACTTATGTCTTCTCTTTCATTAGCTTATTAGGACTTTCATAAAGTCAATTATCAAAACAAAAGAGACAAAAATTTAGGCTATTCAAGCCAGGGCTGAAACCTCTCCCTCTTGGAGAGGAAAACCCATTATAAATTCTTCTTATAGACTTTCAGATGACAAGTACCATGACCATGACACAAACCCTTGACCCTTGTATGCCTCCAAGACCATGTCACTATTTCTTCCTTGACTCCTTAAGTTGATCTTTCTTCTTTGCACCGTCCTGCACCTTTCTGCACCAGGACTAGAGAGCTCAGTCTCTACTTGTATTCTTACTTCTTCGACTGTATGTGATCCTTACTTGTGATATCAACACCTTGTTATGGAATATCCTGTGCACACCTTGCACCTTCACTTAACCTTGTTGGCTAGTCTTCAACATACACACATGTCTTGTTTCCTTTCGATGAACAATCCACCCTTTTCATACTATAATGATACCCTTACTTGTACTGCATTACTTCGCTGAGCATACTTATTATACTTCGCACTTAACACAGTCCTGTAACTACTAAACAAAGTCTTGAAACTTCGCACTAAACACAATCTTGTAACTTTGCTCTTAACACAGTCCTGTAACTTCACACACACACACACACACACATAAGTCCATCTCCCTTATTCACACTAAACACAGTCCTATTCTCGCAATTATTGCAGATATATATGGTTGAAAATGATCTCCGACTTATCCAAGGTGTCTGCCCAAATGAAACCACAAACCTTCTTATATATAGTGTTATCGTTCTTGTGTTTTAGGTTGACCTATCAAAATGTGTGTAGGTCGACTTGTTCAAGGGTATGTGAGCCAACTTGTCCATTGCTCATAGGCCATCTTGAGGAGATATTTCAATGCTGATCTTGAGCATCATGTTGAGCCATGTCTTCAAGCTTAATTGGCAAGGTATTGAGGCATGCATACATGACTTTACATGAGAGACACTTCATATACATGACTCTAATTAATATATTTATGACAAGTGTTAGCCTCTCATAAAACAATAATACATCCAAAAATAAATTAAATATTAAAAGTTAGGAATTTATGCCAAATTCTTTAGATTGGGTTGCTCCTCTAAGATAGAAGTTAGTTTAGGTAGCTCCTATATTGGTGTGTGTATGGTTGAGACATTATCTCAACCAAGGTGTCCAAGATAGCACGCACTATCTTGAGACACAATCTCCTCGTCTATTTAATTGTAATATTACATTCTTTTAATTATGAGAAAATATGTGAGGAAGCCATGAGGCTAAAGCCTTTTCCGCCAATGTTTTGTCTCTGGTTTGTTATGTGTGTTTTATGTATTTTCTGAGTGATTTGATTTTCAACATGTGGTATCAGAGCTTTATGGTGATTCTAGTGATTATGTGCTTGATGCCGTTGAAGTATGCCTATTAGGAAAATATGGTGAGTAGAGGCAACATGGTAATTGCATGAGGAAAGAGAAATGCATGAAAGTGGAACCGTGGTGTTGCGCACTCGCAAGTGTGGATCTCTGCTATGGAGTGAGCGGACAGTAGCAACTGCTTGGGCACAGAGCTCCACATCTGCAACCAGTAGATTGGAAGCCTGGTAATTTAATTTGGATTTAGTAGGGGGTGTTCAATGCTCTATTGGTGCATGTCAAACAAAAACAACCGCCAGTGAAGGTTGCTGTCACACGCAAACCGAAGACTCATTTTTTTTTAGAATCCCATCAAAGTGTTGTGATAAATATATGGCTCAATCCATTCCAGAAATTTTTGTTAGTCGACACCCGTTTGGAGCGATCTTTGAACACATCAACTTCTCAAAGAAAAAATCATTGAGGTTCATGTTTATTTAGAATAAACCGTTAATTTTTGTGTTCACGGTAGAATAGAATGAAGCGTGTTTCTTTTTTTCATTTTTTTTGTCATTGGTTGCTAAGCTATGTGGTTACCAAAAAGAGATGGACCTATCGTGTGTTGTCTTTAGTTGTGGTGATTTCCTCTTCGTCCGATCCACAAAAGTAGCAAGCTACCAGTTGAGTATTCTATTTAAGCATTGAGATCTAATTGTTTGTCAGTAATGTCCATTAACAACAGACGGCTTGATGATGGAAGAATGGTGAAGTTACTTGGGAAACACTGATTTGGTTGTCATTCGCTTGCAAGTTTTACTCAACCTTGCAACTATGGTGATCGATGAGACTAGATAGAAGGATGCTGGTGCTGTTGGAAAACACATACCTTGATATGGCTTTCAAGTTATTCGATGTCGGAGAGCTATGAACCAGTGTATACTGAGCATGAGAGTATGTACATACCAAAGTTTTGGAAGTGCTGTATTGAATTAAGTATGGGGAAAGCATCCAACATGGAGAAGGACCTATTATGGAAAAACGGTAACCAAATGCATTGAACATCGATTATGTAGAAGGACCATAATTGAAAATCTGGGGAAAGATCATCAAAGCTGCACTGAGGATCAGCTTGCCGGCCTGTTGTGTCACATTTACGAAGTTGCACAACGACAGTATTGTAGAACAACGTGGAACTTGTAAGTCGCGTTGAAAAGATCTGAAGAAGACCGCCATGACCCAATTCGGATGGTAGAAAATCCAGAAGACCCAAATCGATATTTATGGTGATCTGTGTCGAAAATACTTGAAAATCCAACTCGATCTCGTCGAATTCGGTATCATTTTCAACGCCCTGGAGACGCTGGAAATTGACACAGAGCAGCGTAATCTGAAACGTGTAAATTTAAACCTGCATGGAAATGTTTCAACAACCAACTCACATGTTAATTTACTGCCAGAAAATTGTGGATCACTCGAAGAATTCTTCCAAAATCTAACAACAGTCCATGTGCAAGAAAAGTTCATTAGACCAATCTACACACAGCTGGAAGCAACTTGATTCATGAGTCCATTTCACAGTGAACCTTTCAACTCTTGGTAAGAGCAATTTATGAGCATTTTATAAATCAAATTTTTTTTCTTCTATAGTTCTTTCCAAGATTATAAAGCCCCCTTACCTAAAAATATGGTTGTCCTCTCTCGTGAGCTACCCAATGGCATAACTGTGCAACAATTGTCATTTTCCATAACCGCTCCTGCACGAAATCATTTGCCATCCAAGCTATTTCCTCAAGGAAAAAATCCTAATGAGATTTCCTCCGTAGGGGAAAAAACAAAAAAGAGGCCGCCACCTAGCCAACTCTGCATATCGATTCAGTACAACCTTCTCAAGTGGTTTTTTTTTTTTTGGTTCACAAAAAGGGAAATAAATGTATTTTACATTAAAGTAATGTTGTAGGGGATGATTGTTAAGTTGGGGTCTATTCACGTCTAAGCCATCAAGTCTTTGGAAGACAAGTGCATTGGATAGGAGAAGATTTTTATTTTTTCATAAAGTAAAGATTGTAATTAATTTTGTAATAAGGTGAAATTATTGTTTTTGAAATTTTAGAGGGATAAGTGATTTTGGATTGATAAGGTGCATTAATTTTTTATAATATTTATGAAGGATTGGAGAGATAAGGTGTGAGATTTGAAAAATATTTTTGGCAGTTGATGTCATCCAAAGTCAAAAGTCTTATAAGTCAAAGAGGGTAGATTTTCCTGTGAAGAATTTCTTGTAAAGAGTCAAGGTCCATCAAGTCCTTTTGAAAGTCAGTCACAATTAAAGTTGTACTTGAGAAGTCACCATGACAAGTGAGCAAGTTCAAAGAGAGGGTTGAGGTGAAAGATAAGTAAAGCTGATATTGAAGTTAACTTTGAAGCTAGAGCTTGGCATTATCATTGCTTCAGATGCTGAAAGATGATGTATTCCAATAATTAATAAAGACATATTTTTTGGTACTTGTGTCCTAGATACACCCGAAATTGAATAAGGGGATCTTAGCTACACCATGTGTATGTTTGTGATGGTGCGTGTTTTTATGGCTTCATGATGTTGCTTATGATTTGTGTCTAGTTTTGATGCATAAATGATCTCATTTAACACACACATAAAGTTCAATGCAAGTAAGTACAACACCTGTAACGAAGTCACTGTAAGGAAGGATAATTCAACTCAACACATGCATTTGCGCATCTACAACAAATAATAAAAGTTGTCAACATCAACATTTTCCCTCAACACAAATTCACTCAATACAATCAAGTTAATGAATCTGCAAACTCCAACATTTCAAATCAAAGTATACATCAACATTCTTGCACATAAATTTAAGAACTTTTAATTTGAGTTGGATTGTAAGGGTGCACTCTCGGTTGAAACCAACACCTCAGTTTTTGAATTGATAAGAGGTCAAGAGCATCAATTCTCTTCCAATAAGTCAAATTAAGACAAGTGAATTCATTGTTTTAAGTGAATAACTAAAATCATTGTAAGAATTTTTAGGTGCATTTTCGACAGTGTTCAACACCCTTCGTTTAAGCAGAATCAAGTGAGTGCACGAGTTTTACCTCTAAAGCAAACAAACAACAAGTTCATATCTCCTGCAAGTGAGCGTGAGTATTCATTCAAGTGAGCATGAAGTAATCAAGCACGTTCAAGCGAGTGTTCAAGCAAAGTGATCATCATCAAGCGAGCGTGAATTCAAGAGTTCAAGAAGGATATTTCTACACCTCTAGCAAGTGTTTTAAAGCAATCGCAATAAGAAAAAAATCAAGCGAGTGTGCCATTCAAGTCACACAGCAAGTGAGCCTGTCATTCAAGTAACAAAGTCAAGTGAGTCAGTTCAAAGCACAACATCTACGACAAGCGAGCTTGAATTCAAGCGAGCAAGTTCACATGGTGCAACACATCCAGTTGTTACAAATTCTTCACAATTTAATCCTCTCAAGTGATGAAGACATGGTGCAAATCAACAAAGAAACTCTTACTGATCTTTCACGACATCTACAACATACAAATGAAACAATTGAGTTTTTTCAACTAGAGTCGCAACTACAAAGAAATGAGTTGCAAGAGAAGAGTGATGCTTCCAAGTCTTTGAACCATCCAGATGATAAGTCATTCATCCAAACAACTTCAAGTGTCGAAGTTGTTCCAGTTCATCTTTCTTCCAAGCCCATCATCAAGCCATGGGAAGAAATCCAAAGTAACAGAAATCGACAAGGCTTAGGATATGTCAAAGATGACACCAACTTGCATATCTCAGAATTATTCCAAGCTAATTAAGTTCGTCAGTGCGGGATTTCTTGAACAAATCACCTCAACAAGTTCTGAGAAAGTTGCAGACAAACAGAAATGCACACAACCCACAGTTGCAGTCAAACCGAAATGTCCTAATTGTCAAAGAGCCGGTCATATGGAAGATTAGTGCTTTTATCTCCATCCTTGTCGCCATTGTGGCAAGCCAAATCATTCATTAGAGAACCGCTACAACCAACAACAATTAGCCAGATTGAAGATAATTTATGAATGGATCGATCCTTGGGAATGGTCATCCACAATCAAAATATTGTCTCAGTTCTACAACTGAATACAATCACACATAGTGCAGCCGACAGTGAAAAGAAGATGGTACTCTCATGCAGTTGAACAGGGGAATACACCAGTGCAACACTCCTACCCCTGAAGGGGGGAGTTTAGGAATACTTTTCAGAGAATTGTCTCTCCTTTCAGATGACAAAGGGGGGGGAATGTCAATGAAATTGACGGTGATTGTCAGACTGAAAGTATTGAAAAAACTAGCAAAAGCAGCCAGTGGGCAACTTCAGTAGCCAGTGGGCATCAACAAATTCGCTAGTGGGCAGTCGACAGCAAAGCAGCAGTGAGCATTTTTCAACACAACAAAAGCAACATTGAGTTGTTTTTGACATCATCAGCCAGTGGGCGTTCAAAAAATTTTGTCAGTGGATAAAGGATGTTGATTTCATGCGAAGGACAAATGAATCCTTTTGCAACTTGGCATGTGATGGAGTTGTCAAGCGAAATTCAGAGATGACTCAGACATGTAGCTGACTCATGGTCTCTTCAGATTGCAGTTTTTTCAGCATCCAGCTTTGGCGGTTTTTCAGGAAATGTTTTTGAGGATCAACATGAGAACTTGAAAGATGGTTCGTCGTTCTTATTTTGGATTTATCATTGAAGGGGGGAATGTTAGCCTCTCTCATAAAACAATAATAAATCCAAAAATAAAATAAATAAATTACATATTAAAAGTTAGGAATTTATGCCTAACTCTTTAGATTGGGTTGTTCCTCTAAGATAGGAGTTAGTTTAAGTAGCTCCTATATTGGTGTCTGTATGGTTGAGACATTATCTCAACCAAGGTGTCCAAGATAGCACGCACTATCTTGAGACACAGTCTCCTCATCTATTTAATTGTAATATTACATTCTTTTAATTATGAGAAAATATGTGAGGAAGCTGTGAGGCTGAAGCCTTTTCCGCCAATGTTTTGTCTCTAGTTTGTTATGTGTGTTTTATGTATTTTCTGAGTGATTTGATTTTCAACAACAAGATGAAAAATACCTAAAATACATGAAGAAGAAGTCTTTGACCTATAATAAAATCCCTTGCTCATGAAACCCATGAGGCAAGATTAACAAAAATACATCTTATTATCTTCATCTTCTTCATTACATAAATACATAATTACATAGTCAATATGAAGACCAAACCTGGTTACACTTTCCAATACTCCCTCTTAACTAGGGAGGTATTCATAATGGTACATGATCACTTTCAATATGAAGAATCTCATAAGAAGAATCGGATTGGTACTGGCATTTGTATAGCATCATATCAACCAACATTGCCCTAGTGCAAGGCCTTGACTAACAACTCCATCTCTCCACGAGATCTTGAGCTTCAATGCTGGTGAGACCAATGATGAATAAACACCAACATCACTGTCTCTCTTGGATCATATCCCACCCGGTTTACTTAGGATATGTCCACCAGGACTATTCTTATCTTGGATTCCCAGTCCTCAAAGAATATCAATCCTTCCACGACTACTCTTATCTTGGATGCCCTAATAAATCCTCAAGAGTATCATATGCCAGATGATTACCCAATCCTCCATTATTTCTTCTTAGGTGAAGACCATAATCACGTGTCTATCTCTCCCTCTCAACCATGGAGGACATATTCCACAAAGGAATGTACTCATTCCTATACAGGGAATGTACCTAAGTTCCTCCTGGGCTTAGGAATTACCAAGTTTCTTCCAAGTAAGAAACTTATTAGCAGGCTCCCTCATAATCAGGGACCTATAGCAGCGATGATGAAAGCACCCAGCTCCTCATGAAGAAATCCTTTCTTCAATGTCATGAATTTATTCGTAGTGAGGAGTATTCATCTTTGGGATCTCTTCATAGGGCACAAATCATCCATAACTTTCATCCAAGAGTCATGTCATCTAGCAGAAAGTGATTAATCAACATTTCTCATCTGATCCACCTTTATGCCATGTTGCTTTCCTTCGAACCATATCCCAAGGATCTTACATCCTTCCACGTGGTTGGCAGCCCTACATAAACATATTCATATAAACATATACATAATGAATTTTAAATCAAAATTTACCTCAATTATGATCTTTCACCATGACATCTTCCTGTAGGCACCGACATCCTTTATTCAAATTGACACATCTCCTAAAGATATGTATTGTCAAGGGTCTTATTCTTTACTAGAATTCTACCAGAGTATACATATCTTCCCAGGAGATCTCCAAGTCACATATTCTTGGCTTCTGGATGATAACCACCTCTTGACATGGTTTCACTTCATGATCTCTTCCTTTCCACATAGCTTCATTCTCAGAAACTTTGAGTATACAATTCTTTGTTTGTATACAACCACCTCATATTCTATATGAGTACATATTATGTTGATTTCATCTGTTAGTGACAACATATGTAACAGATGAGATCCTCCTTTCTCTTGATCATACTTCTAAAGGTAGAATTCCATCACTTGCAACCATAAGACATGACTCCATAACATCCAGTGTTAGCATATATGTACCTTATCTTATCCATTTTAGTCATTCTGCAACAATTTCCTTAGAATGAAGAACTTCATTCCCTTGACTTGCTTCATCAATGTGTCATAATATCCTAATCCTAAAATTATGTAGGATAAAATTCTCGAGAAAACCTTTTTCTTTCTTTCTAGCTAGTGAATCCAAGGAGGACTCCATTAGAAAGTGCCAATACTTGTTTCATAGATGACCCTTGATCAAGATGACTATCTTCCATCAATTTTTTTTATTAGTGAGGTTACCAAGAGCCACTTCTTCCATAGCTTTATTGCGGACATATTCCTATGACAAGTGCTCCTTCCATGCTTCTATCATGATTCCATTAATGTACAATGCTTCCTAACATACTATTTTACAATCGACAGAAATCACTTAAAGAGGAAGACGATCTCAATCATAGTAGAGATATTTTGCTTCTTATTTCATAGATTTCTTTGCATTAGGTTCTTCTCTTTCTTCTTTGACATGGGCTTATTCCTTTTCCTCTTGTCCTTTCTATATTTAGGACAATCCCTTTTATAATGCCCAATTTCATTACATCCAAAGCATCTTACTTTGTCCATATTTCTTTTTTTATTATGAGGACCAAATTTATCGAATCTTCCTTTCTTCCTGGACATGGCTGCAAAGGCTTGATTCCCTTCACTTGATTCTGTATCAACTTTGGCTTTCAAACTTGTTTCCTCTATTTTACATAGAGACCATAGATCTAGGAATGATGTTGCTTCTTTCTTCCCGTATAAGCTTGAAGTGAAGTTCCCCCTTCAACACCATTATAGTCATCTCACTATCAGACATTACTTCTCCCAATTCCTGTAGTTGGTCTCGTATTTCAGAAATCCTCATAAAATATGAAGTGATTCCTTCCTTTCTTGACAATTTCATCTTATATAGTTCTTGTCTCAGAGAGATTACTTCTCCTGCAGTACTCACGAAGAATAGCTCCACCAATTTCTAATATATTTCTTTTGCAGTTTCTATTTTTGATACATAGGGCATGAGTGAGTCCTTAATGGATTCTATGAGAATCCTTTGGGATCTTATTTCTCCTTTCATGTACTTGGCATGAGTTGGAGTATCTTATTTTGAGGGTTGAGTTGTAGATCCTTTGATGTAGCCCATAACTTCATCTTCGATTAGATTCAAGTATGTCCTCTTCTTCCATGCACTAAAGTTTGATGACCCAACCAATTTGTTGATCTCTTTGCGATAAGTCATTTTGATAGATTTAGATGATGTCATAGAGATACTTACTTGAGTAGAGTGACTTCCTCCTTCTATCATCTTCCTTGATGATGATGATGAAGATGATGGTAGGAACTCCCTCTTAGATTGAATTCTTCAAAGTAGGTGATCTTGGATCAAGGATTTCTTAGATGATTACTTTAGAATGATGATGTCTTCCAAGATGTTGGATAGTGTTGGATGGAGCTTGATGATGTGTCTTCCAACAAAATCTTCACTGTCAAGAATTTTTGATGGGAAAGATTATCTCCTTGATGAGAGGATCCTTTGAAGGTCATTTTGAGATGGCTTGAGAATTATTTTTCAAACTGATTTGACTTTCCAATTCAAACTTTGACCTTGACTTTGATTCTTTCTAGGAAAATGGATTCTTGCCTTTTGATCCTTGAGTGTCTCTTTGACAAGTAGCCCTTTGACTTCAACACCTTAGCTCTGATACCATGTTGAGAATTAGGTAGGGCAGCGTTTAATTCAATTCTCTACTTTGATAAATACTTGTGAGCTTACTCTTATTACTTATGTATTCTCTTTTATTAGCTTATTAGGTCTTTCATCAAGTCAATTAATAGGCTATTCAAGCCAGGGCCAAAACCTCTCCCTCTTGGATAGGAAAACCCATAATAAATTATTCTTAAAGACTTTCAAATGACAAGTACCATGACCATGACACAAACCCTTAACCCTTGTATGCCTCCAAGACCATGTCATTGTTTCTTCCTTGACTCCTTAAGTTGATCCTTCTTCTCTACACCGTCCTGCACCTTTTTGCACCAGGACTAGAGAGCTCGGTCTCTACTTGTATTATTCCTTCTTCGGTTGTATGTGATCCTTACTTGTGATATCATCGCCTTGTTATAGATTGTCTTGTGCACACCTTGCACCTTCACTTAACCTTGTTGGCTGGTCTTCAATGTACAAACATGTCTTGTTTCCCTTCGATGAACAATCCACCCTTTTCATACTATAATAATACCCTTACTTGTACTACATTACTTTGCTGAACATACTTATTATACTTCGCACTTAACACAGTCCTGTAACTACTAAACACAGTCTTGAAACTTCACACTAAACACAATCTTGTAACTTTGCTCTTAACACAGTCCTATAACGTCACACACACACACACTCACACACACATATATATTACTCCATCTCCATTCTTCGCATTAAACACAATCTCGTTCTCGCAATTATTGTAGATATATATGACCAAAAATGATCTTCGACTTATCCGAGGTATCTTCCGAAATGAAACCACAAAACTTCTTATATATAGGGTTCTCCTTCCTTTGTTTTAGGCTGACCTATCAGAATGTGTGTAGGCCGACTTCTTCAGGGTTATGTGAGCCAACTTGTTGACTGCACATAGGCCATCTTGAGCAGACATTCCAATCTTGATCTTGAGCATCATGTTGAGCCATGTATTCAAGCTTAATTGACAAGGTCTTGAGGCATACATACTTGAATTTACATGAGCGACACTTCATATACATGAATCTAATTAATATATTTATGACAAGATGACAATTCCCTAAAAGACATCAAGAAGAAGTCTTTGAAATCCCTTGCTCATGAAACTCATGAATCAATCTTAACAAATATACATTTTATTATCTTTTTCCTCTTCATTAAATAAATACTTAATTACATAGTAAGTATGAAGACCGAACCTAGTTACACTTTCTAGTCCAAACTGAATTAGAAAAACCTTAGACAAAGTTGGCAAAAACAGAGTTGGTAGAACCCCAGGCTAAATTGTCAGGTAGACAAAATTTTAGAAAAAAATGACAGAGCCTCAAGAAGAATCATTAGAGCCTTAGGCAGAGGTTGAGAAACCACAAAAGAGGCCAATCAAAAAGAGGAAAGAAGAAGCAATGGAAATCCATGTAGCACAAAATGAAGGTGAAGAACCCTTGACAAAAGAAGAAAAATAAATTTCAGCTACATTAGGATCACTTAGCACCCCCATAAAGCCAAAGATAATTGGATCTATCCAATATGCTACTTACACCAGGAAAAGAAAAGGCACCAAAGTACAATATTGTCATAAGCCAAGGCCACCTTTTCCCACTCCTATCATTATTGAAGAAACCCATATCCCAAAAAAAGAAGAGCTCTGAGATGTAAAGGGGAAGAAATTAAAGGCACCAAAGGTACAAATAGTAGAAATGTAAACACCTCTTGAGGAAATGAGGCAACCGAAAAAAAAACAGAGGAGAAATATGCTCAGCTATAGGAACAGGTTCCCCACTATAGGGACAACCTACAAAATTATAGATTGAAAGGGCAGGAAAACAACTAGTTCCAAGGAGAACCATCTCCTTCTATTCTTGGATTGAGGTAGGAAAAACACTTCCTATACATGTGACACTACAACTATGTTGGAAATATGTTTCTTGTGTCCTATAATATTGAATTGATTGTCCTTGATGGCAACTCTCTGGCAAAGGATGAAGACAATGTTTGTATGAAGAATCTCAGCAGTCTATCAGAAGTTTTGTACAACAAATTGGTTAATTTTAATATGTCACAATGTATACGCGAGTTTGTAAAGGCAAAGTTGCGTATGCACACGGATAAGTACGTTCCAAGTCATGTATGCCATTTTGCGCTCTAAAATTATGATACCAAGGGGCTTTACCATGGTATTAGCACACAGTATTGAGCGTTGTATTGTCTATTTGATTCCGTCTATGGATACCATCAGTTGTGGTATGGTTTTGAATCATGGCATTGGTAAAGGCTAAATCTATATAAGGAGAAGAAGATCATAATGTAATGTGTGCATGAGTAAGGATTGTTAATGGATAAATTTCTTTGAGGAATATCTGCATGGATGAAGTTTGTTTTAATTGATAGATTTGAATCTATGATGCACCCATGGATACAATGATGGTTCAGGATCTCGAGATCTGAAAATGATGAAACTCTAGTATGATCCACTGAAGAAATGATCATGACCAGGCGCAAGTCCGCTGAAGACAATTGAAGTAATCTGGGTAAGTTATATAGATCTGATCTATTTCGAAAAATTTACTTTTACAGATCTATGCGCTAGTTGGTCTCAGTCAAAGCGTGTATATATGCGGGTTTTCTTCAAGAAAAGCACGTATGGAAGTTAGGGTTTTTTGAAGCCTATTATAGATGTTTCTACTGTGATTCTTGCTTATTGTCTGTTGTCTGTCAATGAAGTCTTCTTGAAGATCTGTGGTGTTTGAATACTGAATATTCTGCTAAGTTGATTATGTATAAATCTAATCAATGATTGAAGAAAACATGGTTAAGGCTGACTGACTGTCGAATGGCTCTACATTGCTGAGAAAATGTTTGTCTAAAAGCCTCAGATCTGAATCTGAGTCTGATCACATTCTGAAAGACAATATACACAAAAGTATACGTGGGTTGATGCAAAGAAAAGCGCGTATACACGCAACTTCAATGAAGTAAAGTAGTGTATTCATCTCAGGTTATGAAAATGGTATGCACATAGGCATACGCAGGTTGGTGTGCAGGAAAGTGCATATACACACGGCTTCAATGAAGCAAAGTAGTATATGCTATTTAAATTGATAACTGTTTAGGGTTGAGTTTGTATCTGCATATTTATTATGAAGTCTGGGTTATTTCTGATGTTCTGGTTTTAGTGGTTTCACTATTTCGATTGAAGTATTGGGAAAAGTTTATGATTGTTGATATTAGTGAAGGGTTGTGTTAATGCTGTTTGATCTAGTATGAAAATTGATGAAACGTGGTCGGTAGTGGGTCTGAGGGTTGAAGCCTTCAGTATGGAAGTAGAAGCTTCCTGCCAGTAGAAGTTGGTGTTCTGTTCAGGGGGTTGAAGCTCCCTTCTAGGAGTGCATGGTAAATGAGAAGAAAGGGGGTTATAGCTCCCTTCCAGTAGTAGCTAGAAAACAAAAGAAGGTTGTAGCCTTCAGCAAATAGAAGCCTACGTACTGATATGAGTCTGCATCAGTACATATTGTAAACAATATTTCATTATAATAAATTTTGAAGACAAAGGAGAAAGAAGCGGCGGTTTTCTCCCGAATTGGGTTTCCACCTTAAATATTGGTGTTCATGTGTGTTGCTCTTATGTGATGATTTATACTATTGTTATTGCACATATCTACTAATTATCTAAACTGGTGCATGACTGTTAAATCTGAGTTAAAGACTGTTCTTGGAAATTTTTCTAATCTGTAAATTTATATCAGTATACGCTAGTTTCTTTCAGCAGATCCGCATGTATACGTGAGTTGGGTTCATCGAAGCCGTGTATGGAATTCTGTAAAAGAAAATTTTAAAATCTTATCAGTAAGCTCTAAATACTGATTCACCCCGCCCCCCCGCCCCCCTCTTAGTATTTTTCCAACAAACTATTCCTTGCTGTACAATAGGACAAGGTTGAAACTCATTGATGGAAAACAATTTCCCAAACCAAAAGAGTTGTTGATATCTCCAAGATCGAAGATGAAATGAAGAAAATAGGAGAAGAAACGAAACTCTTAATGTTGGAAATACTAAGAAGGGGTTGATTTGTATTTCTTAGCAATTAGTATCTTATTAATATTTTTAGAGAATTAGTTAATCTTCAACAATATTCAAAAACCATAAATAAACAGTGGAAAATGAACACATATTTTTAGGTGGAAAACCCCCTCTGGGTCAAAAACCACCTAATATTTTTCTAATTAGTCCTTCAAATATTCAGCTCCAACTGAAAAGAAAGATACAACTCCCTAGAACTCTAGAAAAGCATTCATCTACAACTTCCACTGGAAGGATGCCCCAACGCCTTGGGTTTTATTAGTAGTGCCCTGTGTTTTATCAGTAGTTAGCTGAAAGGATGCTACAAGACCCTATGCAAGTTTCAACTTTCCCTAGCATCATCCTACCACCCTGAAGTATTTTCAGGGTCCAACTGAAGGTGATTTCAACCACCTTCTTAGCACCACTCTACCACCCTTAAAATGACCAAAATTAATTTACAATATTGTGGATTCCCGTACCATAGATAATTTTCCACTTTAAAATGATATACAATGACTTTTCTTCAACTGACCAATCAACCATACGACCCAAACCCTTGTCCCAAAAAACCTATGTCCAAATGAATCTTACAATTCACTTTACAATAATTCAATTATAAATTTTCACAAGAATTTGAAGTACATACCACTTCTTATACAATGATTTGAATTGTTGTACAAAATGCCTTTGATGTGAGTTGATGTTGATGTTGAAACTTGGAGTGGTTTTTGCCTTTCTTTGCCGTAAAGACTGATCAATGTTGAAAGACCTTTCTGCCAGTGCCCCACAAATGCAGAATGTTTGTTAGGTCCCTATATTACTAGTATAGTCCTTTATTGTTGTTAGTGTAACCCCCTTATTTTTATTGTTGTACCCCTATAACCCCCATATTGTTATTATTGTTCCCTTACATTATTATTGTTAGGTCGGCTAGGATTACATTGTGGCCCCATGGACTCCTATATATAGAAAGGAGGTTTTGTCAATTGTATCATCAAAGAATTGTTCATTTATGTAATGTATTGGAGATTTCCCCCTTGAAGTGGTTTATTTCTAAGGTATTGATCTCTATTTTCTTTTATTTTTGGAGCTGGCTTCATAACATTTGGTATTAGAGCTTTGGATTCTAGGGTTTCGCTGCTCCAACAGGTCATCGTGGAATTTTCGCTATAAATTTTTTTCTACGAAGGTTTAGAAGCTAAAATTTTTATAAAGTGAAGCCGAAATCCTGAGGAACGTTGTGTAAAAATTCAGATCTTGGTTCGCAATAGTTTTTGAGATATGATCTGTGGAAGTTAGAGTTTTTTTAGGCTCCTGAATTTCACCTAAAATAGGTCATCGTGGAATTTGCGCTATAAAACATTTTTCTACGAAGATTCAGAAGCTGAAATTTTTACAGAGGGAAGTCGGAATCCTGAAGAATTTCCTGTAAAAATTTCAGATCTTGGTTCGCAATATTTGCGGAGATATGATCTATGGAAGTAAGGGAATTTTTTCAGGCTCCCGAATTTCATCTCAAAGAGGTGACCGTGGGAACATCATCATAACTCTCTCTCTGAGCGTCGGATTGACATTCTGTAAAAAGTGGCTACAAGTGCACGAACTGTATTTTCCTGTCTATCAATTTCAGAGCCGAAGGAGGAACAAATGACATGTGGCATGTCATACAAGTTCGCTCTATTGAACCAGTCCATAATTAGGTCATTGTGGGAGATTGGGCATAACTTTAACTTGAAGAATCCAAATCAGGTCAGACCTGTGGCATTAGAAAGAATATTTAGAGGGCTACTAAAGGGTCAAATTTCAGATATTGAAGATCCGAAATCACAAATATAATTCAGTTTCAATATCGAGCTCCTCAAAAGCAAGAAAAAGGTGTGTATTTTTTTTTTTTTAATTGCATAAGTCTTCTGTGAAAAATTAGTTTAAAGTGATTATAAGGGCATATTGAAGCATAAATATCAGTATTGGGTTCTAAAATGCCACCTAAAAATAATTCAACACCCATTAAGCCTTTAGAAGGCTCAACCATGGCTCATGAATATGAAGAAATGCAACATGACATATCAAAATTACAAGAGAAAGTGCACCAAATTTCTCTCTCGCAAAGAGCAACAAAAAATGAAATGGATGTTTTGAAGAAAAGCATGGAAGCTGTGATGGATGGTTTGAAGAATTTTATGGAAGAAAAAATGGATGGTTTGAAGAATGGCATGGAAGAAAAAATGGAAGGTTTTAAGGAAGACAGGGAAGGTTGTCAAAGTTGATACAAGAAATGATTCGTAATGGCGAAAAGATAGTAGAGGAAACTCATGATGAGAAAAAAATAAATATTAATAGTGATTTCATAAACTCTAATGTTGGATTGAAGAACCACTATATTCCAAAGATGGATATGAGGAAGTTTGATGGCAAGGATCCTGTAACATGGATACTATAGATTGAGCAATATTTTGATCTCAATAATGTGCAAAACACACAAAAGGTATGCATTGCAAATTTACATTTAGAACAAAATACATTTGTATGGTATTGATGGCTTTGCTCTTGTAAAAATATTGTCACTTGGTAAATTTTTACGGAGGAAATGATAGCACATTATGAGGATACAAAGAGCAACACCTTTAGCCAATTGATAAATCTCAAACAAAAGGGTTCAGTGGTGTAGCACATCGAGGACTTCCAAAAATTGAATATAAGGGTAACTGATATTCTAGAGGAACACATGATTGATGTCTTCATAGAGACTTTAAAGGATAACATCCAACATAAAGTTCGTGTTTGGGAACCTGGTTCATTGGAGAAGGCATTCAGGTTGGAAAGAAAAATTGAATGTAAAATTATGGCGACAAGGAAGCCTACCACTCACATCTATAAAGATGGAAGTGTTGCTACTCCTAGACTTCCACAACCTACAAGGTTGACACCACAACAATTGGAAGAAAAAAGAGAAAAAGGTCTTTGCTACAGTTGTGATAGAAAATACACTAAAGGTCATAAGTGTGACGAGAATAAATTATTTTACATAGATTGTGAAGAGGAGGAAGAAAATGAACAAGAAACTTCAAAAGAAGAGGATATACACCAGGAACCAACCCTAGAATAAGAAGAAATGAGTCTGACCATATCATGTAATGCATTGGCAGGAATTACCACTCCTCAAACTCTCAAGATAGAAAGACATATCAAGAAGAAAAAGGTAATAGTGTTGATTGATTCAGGGAGTACCCATAATTTTATTCATTGTAAGGTAGCCAAGGAATTGAATTGTTTCCTATACCCGGCACCAGAATGTCAAGTGATGGTTGCAAATGGAGGAACTATAAATTTCTCTAGAAAATGCCATAATATCAAGCTAGCCATGGGGAAATATGTATTGAATAGTTCAATGTTTTCCATCCCAATGGGATGTACTGATGTTGTACTAGGAGTATAATGGTTACACTCTTTGGGGATAGTAGCTTTTAATTTTCAAGAAATTTTCTTGAATTTTTTTTCGAAAGGAAAGGAAATCGAATTACGGGGTATCAGAGGGAAGCCATGAAAGATAATAAGCTGTAATGTCATGAAAAATCTTCTGAAGAAATAACAACGAGGCGTAATAGCACAATTATGCTCACTAGAAGTTCCAACATCAAAATCATCTATTTCTCCAGATCTCCAAAAAGTCTTTGACAATCATTCCAAGGTGTTTGAAACTCCCAAAGGACTCCCACCTATTCGTGATCATGATCATGCTATTCATTTGATTCCGGGAAGTGTTCCTCCAAACATCAGGCCTTATAGATATCCTTATGTCCAAAAGAGCGAAATTGAACGTATGATTGCAGAAATGTTAGAGGCAGGTATAATTCAACCTAGTCAAAGTTCTTTCTCTTCTCCTGTAGTATTGGTACACAAGAAGGATGGATAATGGTGCATGTGTTCGGATTATAGGGAGCTCAATAAGCTCACCATTAAAGATAAATTTCCCATTCCTATGATTGATGAATTATTGGATGAATTACATGGAGCAATTTATTTTACCAAGTTGGATCTTCGTTCAGGATATCATCAAATTAGAATGAAGACTGAAGATATTCCAAAAACAACATTTCAAACTCATGAGGGTCATTATGAATTTTTGGTCATGCCTTTTGGCCTTACCAATGCACCTTATACATTTCAAGGGTTGATGAATTCCATTTTCAAACCCTTCCTTAGAAAATTTGTGCTAGTATTTTTCGATGATATACTAATCTATAGCAGGTCTTGGAATGATCATGTTGAACATGTTGATAGGGTGCTCAAACTATTGCAGGAGAAACAATTATATGCAAAAACATCCAAATGTTTCTTTGGAGTACAAGAGGTGGAATATCTGGGTCATATTGTATCTCACGAGGGTGTTAAAGTAGACCCTAAAAAATTAAAGCCATTAAGGAATGGAAAGTCCCCACAACCATAAAGCAGTTGCGAGGATTTCTCGGGTTAACAGGGTATTATCGCAAGTTTGTTAAGAATTATGGGAGAATAGTAGCATCTCTAACAACATTATTGAAGAAAGATGCATTTTCATGGACTCCTGAAGCAACTAAGGCCTTTGAACATCTTAAAGAGGCAATGTGCCTAGCACCGGTCTTAGCTACGCCAGACTTCACAAAAACCTTTATTGTGCAATGTGATGCCTCAGGAAATGGAATTGGTGCAGTTTTAATGCAGGAAGGAAGACCCATTGCTTTTGAAAGTCGTCCAATCAAAGGAAAGTATTTACAGAAACCTATTTATGAGAAGGAAATGTTAGCAATATTGCATGCACTAAAGAAATGGAGAACTTACCTAATGGGAAGACACTTCAAGGTAAAAATTTATCATGATAGTCTTAAACACTTTTTGGAACAAAGACTATCTTCAGAAGAGCAAAAAAAATGGGTCACAAAGATGTTGGGTTATGACTTTGAAATAATCTACAAAAAAGGGAAGCTAAATGTTGTTGCAGATGCACTCTCAAGAAAAAATGAAGAGGTGGAAGCATTGCTTTGTGCCATTTCTATTATCCAACCAGATTGGATAATTGAAGCAAGGGATGAATGGAAGAGGGACGAAGAAGTGTGGACACTCATTCAAAAGTTGCAGCAAGATCCTAGTACATCTGATACATTTATTTGGAAAAATGATTCCTTATGGTACAAAGATCGCTTATATCTTTGTAAGAATTCCCAACTAAAAAAAAAGATTCTTTTGGAATTGCACACTTCTCCTTTAGGAGGACACTCAGGATTTTTAAAAACTTACCACAGGGTGAAGAAAGAATTTTTTTGGGATGGCCTTAAATATGATATTCAAAAGTTTGTGGCGAAATGTTTGGTTTTCCAGCAAAATAAAGTTGAGACAATTAAGACCCTGGGTCTTCTACAACCTTTATCCGTTCCAAGTCAACGTTGGGAGGAGATTTCAATGGATTTTATCACAAGTTTACCTAAGTCCGAAGGAAGGAGTGTCATCATGGTGGTAGTTGATAGACTTACCAAGTATGTACACTTTTGTGCATTATCTCATCCATTAAAAGCAAGTACAGTTGCTACTGCATTTATGGAAACAATTCAAAAGCTACATGGAAACCCGAAGATTATTACAAGCGACAGAGATCCCATTTTTACAAGAAATTTTTGGACGAAATTATTTTCTTGTTTGGGTACTCAACTAGCTCATAGCTCATCATATCATCCTCAATCCGATGGTCAAATAGAGATAGCGAATAAATGTTTGGAAGGATATCTTCGTTGTTTTGTATCTAATAAGCAAGCACAATGAGTCAAGTGGTTACCTCTCGTTGAATGGTGGTATAACACTTCCTTCCATACTGCAACAAAGATGACCCCATTTATGGCACTTTATGGATATCATCCACCGTCCATCACATCTTATTTAAGGGAAAATTATAGGGTTCAGCAGTGGAATATCACATCGAGCATCACCAAGAAGTTCTCCAACTCTTAAAGGATAACCTAAATTTGGCACAAAATTGAATGAAACAACAAGCAGATCAACATCACAGTGAGAGAAATTTTGATGTAGAAGACTGGGTATTTTTACGGCTACAACCATACAAAAAAATGTCACTTAAGCAAGCTAGGAAAGATAATAAATTATCGCCAAATTACTATGGTCCTTACAAGGTGTTGCAAAAGATTGGTACTATGGCATACAAATTAGAGCTTCCTGCTTCTTCGCGAGTGCATCCAGTTTTCCATGTTTCATGCTTAAAGAAGGTTATAGGGGACAAAATTCCAGTTCAAACAATATTGCCAAAACTTGATGAGGAAGGAAAAACCATATTGGAACCCGAAGCAGTCACGAAAACAAGAATTCGATAACTACGAAATCGATCAGTTTCAGAGTATCTCATCAAATGGAAGAACTTACCCACTGAAGATTCTACATGGGAGGATGATAATTTTAAATAGAAGCACCCAGAGCTACTCAAACGTTGAGGAAAACACTTTTTTGAAGGAGAGGAGCATGTTAGGTCCCTATATTACTAGTATAGTCCCTTATTGTTGTTAGTGTAACCCCCTTATTGTTATTGTTGTACCCCTATAACCCCCATATTGTTATTATTGTGCCCTTACATTATTATTGTTAGGTCGGCTAGGATTACATTGTGGCCCCATGGACTCCTATTTATAGAAAGGAGGTTTTTTCATTTGTATCATCCAAGAATTGTTCATTTGTGTAATGTATTGGAGGTTTCCCCCTCGAAGTAGCTTATTTATAAGGTGTTGATCTCTCTTGTCTTCTATTTTTGGAGCTAGTTTCATAACAATGTCCTTTAGAATTGCAAGACCATAACTACAATGAAAACCTCAGTTGTCAAGATGATGTAACTACTTTAAGTGAATGTGGAACACTAGTTGAGGATAAGCATTTGTGCCTCTGGCTTATTATAATCAAATTCCAAGGTTGTGACTGTTCAAAAACTCATACTCAATACTTTTGACTGTTGGAAGATGCTTGAATGATAATGTAAATTGTTGATTCAACCTTTCTACTGTAGGACTTCTCTAAAAATATTGGTTCCAATGCTATGGTTGTAGCCTTTACTAATAATGATTCCAGTAGTAGATGATCCTCTTATTGATAATTTGTATTTGCAAATAGAGTATTGTTTTGTGAAGCCTTCTCCTAATTATAACTGTGATTACTTGCTCTTATGTCAAGACACCACAAGTACATCTCTTTCATCACTTTACTAAAGGAAATTTTGTACATATTTAAGCCTAGGTGGTGAAAATCAATCAAGCTTTGAACAAGCATTAATTTCAAATCATAAGTCCAAACTCAACAAAATTTGAGTTGTTGGGAAGTCGACAAAAAATCACACACAATGAAGCAATCAAAAGGGGAAACTGAGAAAATTGAAAATCCTGCTAAATTAATGAAATAAAAGCATGAAAGGAGCGATATGACCAAAATTTACATAGAGGGTCCCCATTAATATTATGATGATAATAATTTAAAAATGGGGGTCATTATTTTGCCACAAAAATAGGTTCTCTATGTTCTTCTTTATCACTATTAATTTTTGAACTTGCATATGAACATCTAAACATAAGATGACCTATTCTTCTCCAATTACAACAAAATAGTAGCTTACCCATGGAATTCACTTCTGATTCTTCTTCACAAATTTCAACTTCATCCTCTGAATATGAATTATTATTTTGCTGATCAAAAATTTGGGCATCCATGGCTAGGGAATATTCTTCATCATCTGTTTCATGATTGGAGTAGTCATGGTCTTTGATCTTCTTTGATTATTTTTGTAGTTATTCCTTCTAATATAAATTCTCTATATTTTTTTCATATGCAATGTGCATGTCGTCTACCTTATATATACATTACATCTTATCCAACATTTATTTTTTAGTTTCACGACAAATCACCGTATCATAATCTTATTTTGACATCCCACTCAAGATTTCCTTCACGGATTTTGTATTATACTTACTAGTCCTCTTTCCATACATGAAATCAAAGAGACATTAGATAATATTTCATTCTTACCTTCCAGATTGGATACTTTGATCCATTTAGTAATGGTGCTATGTTTGGGGAAAACCCGTCATGACTAACCATGGTTCCTTGTGATCTAGCTTCTAGTGGTCAAAATATTCTTAAAGGAACTTGCTATGATACCAATTGTTGGAATTATGATTATACTAAGGGTGGGGGGGGAGGGAGGGTGGTAAATTAGTGTAATGGCATATTTTAATTTATTAACAATATAAATTTACTCAAACCATTCAACACATCAATCATACTAGCAACTCATATAACACCATATGTACATGGAAACTACTAAGGGGAGAAAACCAAAAAACTTATGTATGAATATTGTTGTAGGCACCAACCTATTATTACATTCAATTTTCTAGCACCAACTAGAAGGAGACACCGATCCCCTAAGATTTACATGCACCAACATGAAGGAGACACTTATCCCTTGATTTACAAGTACCTATTGAAAGAAGGCACCCATACCATAATTTATAGGCACCCACCTTAATGTGACACCAAACCCTTGAGATTTAAAAGCACCAACCTGAAGGAGACTCCTATTCCCTGATTTGTAGGCACCAACCTTCTCTACCAACCTTATCCATTTTTAAAACATTTTCAGACTTATATCCACAGGCTTTTCAATCAAAATTTCTCATACAAACTTCTTGATTTTCGATCTAACATTTATCTCCTTAGTTACTTTAGTAGTTTGTACAATATTGAGTGACTCACATATCCTTGCACAACTCTGCGCATCACTATTCTCTTTCTTGACATCGATCTTACACTGACCACATCCACTCATGGTCTCTTTAGCCCTTGAATTTGGTTGACACTCAATTTTTCACTTAGATCTGTTCTAGTCTCTATTGTTGTCACCATAATTTTACTCTACAATCTACTCAAAGTTTCTTTGCTTCAAACGAATCTCATTTCTACAAACTAATATGTTATTTTCTCCTATTTATTGACTTTGATTTCAAACTGCTCATTCTTGACTTATATTTTCTTCTGCTCTCAAGTTAGTTGCAACTCAGATCTACATTCAAATTTTCTTTGGGCTCTGCCTTTTCTCTCAACTTAGCTTGATTTTCATTTGCATCTCAGATCTATTATGGTCTTTTCTTCCTTCTTTTCTTAGTCTTCTACAACCCTCTTGATCTTTTCATCCACATAATATCAACACATGCTACAATGTTTAACTTAATATTTATAGCTTAAGGCCTCTATTACCATGGGTATTGATCCATGGTTTTCACCCATGGTATCATGAACCCTTTGAAAATTTCAACAAGCCACATTCTATTCACATTCTATTCACACACAATATTATAATGGTTCTCTCTTATTCATGTTCTACAACAAAACTACTATAGTCTAGATCTAATCTCTTATGCAACACAATAGATCTATGTTTTCAACTTCACAGGATCTTTTCTATGTTTCTACATTTAGATCTACTAGCAACAATATTTGAGTTGTTTTTCATGTATTTTCTAGGCACATATTTGAGAATATCTCCACTTCTCATGCTTAGTCATCCTTTATTGGTTGTGTATTTCATGTACAAAACATACTAATCTCTGTAGTTTCTATATATAACTCATTCAACTCATTTGAATCACTTCACTCACTTCACAATTCATATTTTGCAAATGCATCAATTATTTCATTGTATTTGCATTTATAAGTTGCATGGGAGTTCTTAACACCTTTCCTTAAGCCACTTTAATTCACCTTCCATACGATTTTATAACTGTAATTAAGTGCTTAAAATGTTTCTACGATGTTAAATTTGGTATCTGAATGCTACTCACTAGTTCAGAAAGGTTTTATTAATTTTCTCAGAGAGAGGTAGGGGACTAAATAAAACCTTATAGAAGACCGACCTAGAATGGAAAGTTGTTGGAAATATATGGAAAACTCATCTATTGAGAATCTAGGGAAGGTAGGTTATAGGGTACCTTCAATTGACGACAATACGAGAATAGTAACAAAAAGGAAAAATGAGGGTGGGGGTTTATTAACAAACACACTTCAAACATAGGAAGATCCTAGATACCCAAATTTCAAGTTACCTTAGGTTTCAGTATTAGAGGCTTCACATTTGGCTCATTATGACCTAGGGTGGGAAATGTAGCATTAAATGGGGTCCAGACGTAGAATTAAGTTCTTAACCATGTCCACCCCCAGATGACAAAAAGACTATATCAATCTTTTTAGCACGAAACCATGTCTTGGATGGAATTACAACCGAATCATTTTTTGGTATTAAAATCTAGGTCTAGGTTCATCATTAGTAACAAACTTGTTACATGTCCATATGCCCAGATACCTAGATTCCATCTATCGCTTGGAACCACAACCACACTAGAACCTTGACTACTTTACTAACTTAGCTAGAATATGGATTCAAGAATTAAGCTAAGGTTTATGATCCCTACACCTTCGGACTACTAGATACTTGGATGGATTTGTATGGGCCTCACTAGTGATCAGTCCCCTCTAGAGCTTCCATGTGCCACAAACCTATTGTTTCTCACATTTTTTGAGAAAAACGAAATGCACTGGAGAAATATACTAAACCGGTCACCTGGTGTGAATACCAAGGTTGTAGAAGCTGCCATGCCAATGCTATGTGGACTAATCATAACTTTCCACGTGGTCCTTTTTTTGATGTCATCTTTGTTGTTTCTCTGCCAAGTCAACTCTATGGCACATATAATTTCCTGCGATTGTCACGTGTCCAGGTACCTTTCATGTGTCACTTGCCACCTGTTTAATTGGCCACCCAAAAATTCCAAAATGCGTGAGATATGTTGTCACCTCTGACTTCCATGTTGATAACCTCTACTTCCTTGCACCACCTTCCATGTCACCTATACTATTATGTCGGGCTAGGGTCCACCTACAAGTATAAGAAAAAATATGGAATTTTTTTTATTTGTTTAAGTGTTTCTTTGTTGCACCCACAAATGCTTGGATGCAAATAAAAATTTTCAGATGAATCAAATATCTAGATATTTTAGAAGAACCATGATTTAATGCACCCCAAATGACCTAGATGTCTAGATTCTGTAGAAACTTGACTAGTTGGAACCTTGCTTTAGTTGTTTCACTTCAATTTCAATTTTATTTTCTATGGAGTTAGGAGAAGTGCCATACACCATTGGAAAGTTCTTAGAACAAGATATTCAACCATACATCCTACATTCTCATTTGGACTAGGGAAATGGAGAATAGTTTCCTTCAAATATAGGCTACTCAAACTACAAATTCATCCTTGGAAACAAACTGGAAAATGTTAATGACAACACTAACAACACTATTGAGATCAATGAAAACATGCTCTACATCATGCTTCCTAACTTTGACATCAATGAAAACATACCCTTAGAAATATTCCAATGCACTCAACATACCCTTCAAGATAACTCAGTACAAATAATAATGGTGTGCCCAAGAAAGTTGGTTTGAGTAAAATAATATACAATAATTAATATGTTGGCATCAATGGGATAGCAAGTTGTACAATGAAATAAATAGTCCCATATACATGTGTTTGGAACAAAGGGACCAAGAATTTTGTAATAATTGTTGCTTATCTATGTACATAGGACCAAATGTGAACATGTTGATGGTATGGGGTGGTCATAGCCAAAAAACCCTTAATGAATAGGAAGGGGCTATGAAGATTTGAATAAGACAATTAAATGGAGGATTAGGTTGCGGGATTTGAAAACAACAGAAACTAAGCCATTCAATGTATGGAACTAGATATGAGGTTGGGGCATGAAATTTTGAAGGTCAGACATGTGGAGAATGATCTGAAGGGAAACCCCCTCTTGAAACTTGAGAACATCACACACATTCCTGATGAATTTTGGTACAGTTTGTTGAAGCATTGGATCATCAGGTGTATGATTATCGATCATGCGATAATGAGATGAAGTCGAGCATGCGAGAAACAATCGAGTTATAAAGTACTAAGATATTCCTCTACTTGATCTAAGGTACCCATCAATGAGGAAAATGAATCCAAGTTACACCACTCTCTAGGCCACTCCACTAGAACAAATGTGTTGAAGTCAATAGAAGAAGGCTTGCCAAAGTTGAGGCAATGAGGTGTCATCAACAATAGCACAAGGTACATAGTAGAATGTGGCTGAGACTAACACCAAAGGGGAAAAGTTTTCTAATGGGTGGAATTACAACTTCCCTTTTCAAATCATAACATGCAAGGTTGACTTAGAAACTACTAAAAAATTCCATAGGGAACACTCAATTACTAGGATAAAGAATTGTCGAGGACATATCAGTAAACCAATGGGACATCTGAAGGTCAAATCGCAACAATCAAGATTAGTGTGGCTCATAGAGGGGATGGCATATTGTATTATGAATCATGGTGGTTCTGAATATACCCCATGGGACATAATGGTGACTAATATTTGATGCTCTAAACAAGGGTGACTAAATGATGCTGCCACTGACCAAACCAAGTACAAGTGGTACAAGGACCTTGGAGTAAACTAGGAGGTTATAAAAGGGGGAGCCTAGGGGGATGTTGTACCTTAGAAGACAACCTATGGATGAGGGGAGGTTAGTGCCCAATACATTTAAATAAAACTGTAAAATAAACTCTTTGTTGTCCCATCTTTAAAAATCCAGAAATTAAATCATCAAAACAATGGTTCAAAGTATTCTACTGATTAGAACAATATTTCAAAGTGGCCTTTTGGTGTTGAATATGACTTAAATGGCAATGATGTGAAGAAAAGGATGATTGAAAGTTTTTTTTAAACAACAAGCTATTTAATATAGAATCTCTTGTTATTAGATTTAGAAGAAAATGGAATTATTGTGGAGTGAAAAACAAAAAGAAGGAGCACATCATTAAGGTTTTCTTTTATCAACTGACATAAACCAAAACTTGAAACTGTAAATCTTAAAAGGCCATAAACTTCGTTATTCCTTTCTATTGAGGAAAACATTAAATGGAAACATAACATAAATAAAAATCATACCCAACAAGTGTCTGGAATCGCTCTGGAATATTTATTCATATCATCAATAAGATCTGAAAATACAAAATACTTTATGCTTCTGAGGTCCAAAATTCGGAACCTCACTTTTCTCTTCCAAAATTGATTTTATACAAAATTACAAAATGGGACAATTATAAAACTGTCAACTATAAAAAATTGTCAATTAACTAAACTAATCTTAAAACTACTTGTCCTTCCAAGGATTACATTCTTGATGAAAAATAAAAGAAAATTACATTATTACATAATTTCCAAAAAAAAATTCCAAAAAGGATGCTAAAAGACAGGTGACATTAAGTCACTGAGTGGGTTGGGATTCTGTTGCAACTGAAGTTTCAGCTTCTGCAATTGTCATTGTTGGTGAAATCCATTCTCTGCATCTTTTCCAAAGATTGGTATCTGCATTCAGACTCTTCAAAAATCTAGTATGTGCCATCCTAAAATTTGTGATTCTCCTGTAGGGTGGAAATCAACCACAATAACTGAAAATCCCTCTACAAATAGTTTACAATGGTTGCTCCCTTTAGTACTGTTGTCTTCTCATGTGTGGAACCAATCTTGGTCTTAGCCTCCACCAACATGGTATCACATGTCTCCCGGGGTAATAAGTTTCCTTGTTGATCCCATCAAGAAGGTAAACCTGCTCTGGTCCTCTTATGAAAATCATGGTTGAACTTAATTACAACTTCCTTGACTTCAAACAACTTTGTTTCTGTTTTTTTCCTGCAAAAATTCTTTAGAATCATTGTATTAATTTCTAGGAAATTTTTTGTCCCGTCATCAATTGTTAATTCATTTAGTTCCTATGATGATCTTGAATTAAGAAAATCAATCATCTTTCTGGAAAAATTAGCACGCTGTTGAAGTTTCTACTTACTAGCATCAATCAAACTTTCCAGATGTATCACTATTTTTTTTCTTTTCCGCTACTATGGAAAAACACTCCCACATATTCTACATGGTATGAATGATGTCATTCCAATTTATCTCCCTTGCTTGGACAAGGGAAATATTTCCCTTCACTTTCTCTTTCATCTCTTTGATTTCTTGAGAAGCTAACTGGAAATCATTTCTATATTTATTGACATTTTCTTGAGATATGGAAAAATCCCTTTTAGTTTCCTTTAGTACTTTCATAGCATCATCATAATTTCTTCATTTCACTTTCACAAATTTGTAATTCAGTCATGACTCTGGTTAGCTTGTGTGCTGGGTTTTCAGAGTTTGTTTGCACTAGAATAGTACAAACATGATATTCTATTTTCTATTGTAAAACATAATTCATCTTCTTCATCTTAGCATTTTCCTCATTTCTCTAGAAAATCTCTCTGGTCTTTCTCTATTTGTGAAAATTTTGGGGCCATGGCATGTTCCATAGAAGGAAAATTTAGCTCTTTCCTGAGAACATGAATCACTTTTTCAGCTCCTTGCAACAAATTATGGACAACACTTCTATCTTCTGGGTTCATACCCACTTTTACAATGATTTTACTTAGTTCTTCATTCTATGTATGAAAAGCCCTTGAGTTAGCTTTTTCTAATTTCAATTGATTTACTACTTTCTCCAATAAGGCTTCATCTTTGCTGGAAGCTATAGAAGTGTTATTTAAATCACTATAAATCAACTCTCTTGTCTGTCTATGCATGTGGATTTTTTAAGGTAATGGGATCTCTCTGACGTCCACTATTAAGTTGACAGTCTTGAAACCTATTGAAGATGATATCGTCAAGGAAGAGGGATGAGAGAAAGATAATCTGAGCTGGTTTCTCTCAAGATCCATAAAATAAAGTAATCTACTTTGATAATAAACAATTGATTGTGCCTCCAATTGGGATTCCATGCTCTCTTTTACTCTTATGTTCTTTTCTTCTATTTGTGAATACAAGTGTTTTATGACTGGAACAAAACTCTGAGTGGCCTCTTCTGGAACAGGGGAAGAATGTGGGAAAATGACTTCCCCCAGCTGCAACTAAAAATCTCTTGCTACTGCAAAAATACCCCCTTCAGACAATTTAACCATTTTGGAGCCCTTATCCATTTCTTTATCCAGGTCAATGATCTCCTCACTGCCTCTTCTGAAGTTTCTCTCTGTAGGTTGAGGGGTCTCAACCTCCATTCCTCCTGATGCAGTAGTTTGTCCTTGATTTGCTAAATTTTCAACATCTAGTCGAGACTCATGAACATAAGGGGAATAATAATTCTCCACTCTCCTGTTCTATATGACATGATGAGGGTGACCATTTCTGGAGCAACAAAACTGTATTCTTGTTGACTTGAATTTAAAAATACACTAGAGGTATTTGTAATAATAATTTGTTAATATATAAAATGTATAAGTGATGAGAAATGTTACAATGAGGCCCCGCTTATATAGCTAGGTAGGTGTCCTTTCATAAATGGGCATGTCTTTTAGACATGCCTTTACATTAACTAATGACTATTTAAGATAATCATTATTTGATTATTATTTACATTTATTTCTTCTATTTGTTATGAATTATATTCATAAAATTTCCTCCTCATTCGAAAATCTTTGTCCTCAAAGCTTATTTTCTAATAATTTGTGCTTATCATCTTATCATATATAACTATACTAGTACCTCTTCTTGTATAATTTTGCTGGCGATATTGCCTTGAATTTAGGGTTATTGATTTTTTTATTTTTATTTTTATTTTTTAGTTTTATAATTATATAATTATTATATAAATTATAAATTATATATTTATAACTTATATATTATATAATTATTAATTGTATAAATATATATATTATATAATGTATAGTTATAATTATGGTCCTCACCAAAACCAAATCAGCGTCCATTAGACCTTTGATACACCGCTTCACAAACCGGTTCGTAACCCTTTCGGATTGTTGGTTGTTGTTAATTATTTTTTATTTGACACGGCCAAAACAATGACTTATGACCAACAATGTCGTGTCACGACCCCAGCAGTCGTTGAATGTTGGTCACGATTTGTGCAGTGGACGCAGTGCGGGTGGTATCTTCTAAACATGAATTCAGGAGACTGGGGTCCCGTGCAGCTGTCAACGACAGTTACAGACGGTCGGATCCGTTGGTTGATCACGGAATAAACACCTGGTTTGACCATTTATTGTTCGGGACTAAGCCTACCATCCTCAAGCTGCATCAACAAAAACACGTGTTTCCATAGAATCGTTGTAAGCTGTAATATATGCGTTGTGCTCACACATCTCGTAAAAATATTTTTGAGCTCTACCATCAGAACCTAATGGTAGGCTAATTTCTAGATATATTGGGGGTGTCTCCTCTGAATTATAGCCAAGTAATTTCTCAATAAAATCATTAGTGATATCCAATTGAGGTTGCCATTGGAATTGCAATTGAGATTGGCTTTCAGTTATGTCATTCCTTGCGTGTAGTGTGAACACAGAAAAATATTTGGGATCCATAAAACATGATAATTTGTACAAAGCTCACCATTGTCAAAGTAACAACAACTCAACACAACTTTCCCCTCCATGAAGGGAAAATGCGGGAGTTTCTTCCACCAAATTTTGTCGTCTCTGAGATCCACCATGCTCACATCGTATGTCATTTGGTTGTCATTGAGGGGTGTGAAGGAATATATACGTTCGTCATTACCATCGTGCACAATTTCTACATGAATTCTTGATTCTTTAGGGACCACAGGTACCAGGAGATTAAACAACGCGCCCTCTATGTCGCAGTAAACCCAGAGAAACTAGAAGTTCTGCCCAGGGTATATTTTCGAGTATGGGTTGTGGAATAGAACAAGGCAGCTAGAAATAAAACGTGGGTGTTGCAAATGGGCATAGTACGGGAAAGAACGTATCATGGCATCAACCCACCCTCGACTAATTTCCATAATTACAGGCCTATTGTACCAGGGCAATCAGGTTATCACTTCGACCAACACAATGTCATCGTAAAGGTCAAGGATGTCGTCATTAGCTGATGTTGATGTCTCAATGCCTTGGTTTGTCTCTCCTTGCAAGTCGTTACCAAATTCCTCAGCTTCCGTTTGAGGTTCTTCTTCTCTGAAGTATTTTCCATTGTATTCGGTTTGGTATTTTGGACACTATCTATACATGATACATATTCATCGACAAGGTTACTTCTTTCAGAATTTGCATGTTCATACTTTTTGACCGATCTCAAGTTGTTTCCCAAGTAATTCTATCTTGCTCTCAACTGATCGAAATTTCAAATGAAGATCATTCTTTTCAGATTCATTTTGATTTGTCAGCTTGTGACTGAGGTCATGTATAGGACCCTCCAAGATTTGTTGCAGAAATCTTTTCAGTCTCTCTGTCTTTGCTGGGCCAGTAGCCAAGTTCTCATACTCATCATCTTTATCTGAATCATCATATTGATCTTCATAATCCTCATCCACATTAGGATCAACTTTATCTAGATCATTGTCTTGATCTATATCAACTTCATCTTCTCCACCATTTTGATTGATATCATTTTCGTATTCATCATTCTCATTAACATCTTCTTCCTTATTATGGATTTCTTCATAACTTTTCTTAAAACATGTTGTTGATTCTACATGACTTTTCTAATTTCTCAAGATTTTCTTGAATTTTTCTAATCTGCTCAATTTTTTTTGGGTCTACACATAATGGCATATGGTACGATAAACTTCATTCAAAGGCTCGTAAGATTATATTGTGCGACATGGCTCTGATACCATTAGAGAAATAAAATTGTAGACATGTTGACTTGAATGTAAAAATACACAAGAGTTATTTGTAATAATAATTTATTAATATATAAAATGTATAAGTGATGAGAAATGTTACAATGAGGCCTCGCTTATATATCTAGGAAGGTGTCCTTTCATAAATGGGTATGTCTTTTAGACATGCCTTTACACTTAACTAACGAATATTTAAGATAATAATTATTTGATTATTATTTACATTTATTTCTTCTGTTTGTTATGAATTATATTCATAACAATTTCTCACCCAACCAGAACTTCATGTTTTTCAAGATGTTCTGCACTTCTCCCATAGCCTGTCTAGTATTCACAATGAATGGCCCAAATTTCCTAGGAAATTTGAACAAATGCCCCTTCTTTGCTCGGACAAAATGTATTTGATCTACATTTAAAATTTGCGTGACAAACTCCAAGGAAAATAGTCTCATTGGCACAAATATAGGAAATATGTAGGGGGAAACCTCTTCTCCATATAATCTTATTTCTGAGTATTCTTCAAATAAAAACCAATCACCCACCTTTACATCCTTACTGAGCTGAAGAAGAGATCGTGCTTTTTGTAAAATGCACAGTGAAGGAGAACTGTTAATAATCGAATAAGAAATTGACATAAAAGAACTAGTGAAATACATAAGGCCTTCAACATTTGGATTACTTCTTATAACATCTGTCCAAAAATCACTGACTGCTTGTTTTTATGAAGATCCATGATGTTTAGACCTAGGTGCATAAACTTGTCATCATGACTATACAAAAAGAGATAGTGACCAAAGAAGGAAATATGAATCACCCAATGAGGGAAATATATGTTAACTGTGAATTGACCATCCTCTCCCAAAAGGGAGGAATGTCAAAAAATGTGTTTGTATTCATCGGCAAGTTAAACATTCCCAAGATAGCCTAATCAATAACAATAGTATCTTCTCTCCCAAAAGAATTTTCCATGACTTGAAGGATGGGTATGACCTCCTCAGCAAAGGTCTCCAAAGGAAAATGAGTGGGCTCCAGAGGCAAGTGTTTCCAAGTGGGCATTAGAAAGAAAATTAATTGGGTATAACTGGGTGTAGACAAGCTTTGGAAAGTTGACAACACGATTTCCTATGAGAAATAGGTATAAGACTCTGAAGACGGAAAGCACAGGGTTTGTTGGATTATAATGGATGAAACCTGGAAGATATTCTCTCACAATTAGTTCATAACAAAACATTTTTGTGGGTACATAGCAACAACAAGCCAATAGATGAATTCTGGGGAAAAATATGTTTGGGGAACCATTGCAGCTAAAATGCCAGACTTGATAGCTGCAACATAAACTAGGGAGTCTTATTGATTAAGAAGGACACGTTGGTGTAATTAAATGAGGTCCAGTGAGAAAATTGGGTCAAACAGATCTCTTTCAGTGTCCATCAAAGGAATGTGTGAGGAAGAACCATTTAACATAGCTTTATTTGACATTTTGACAACTAGGATTGAAAAGATGATGTGTAAAATATGTGGACACCAGAGGCTGATGCTAAATAGAGTACTAGAGTGTGCAATTTGAATCCACAAAGGCTGGGTGTAAACGGAAACGTGAAATGAAATGGGGAAGAATAATGAGATTTAAGGAAAAATGGGGAAAATGGAGGGAAAATGGAAATTAATTAGCACATGGAGTGTACTGTCTCATGACGTGGCGACATGACAAGTTGAAATGACAAGGGTGATGTGGAGGATGAGGTGGTGGGAAGAGACATAAATGGAATGGTGACGGGGCGGTGATAAAACAGTAAAAACAAATCCGCGCTCGCTTGCTAACGTCACAAGCTCACTTGCTGATAGTTAGCAGGGGAAAGCCCTAGTACAGTGGAGTTCTGATGGAGTTCCCTTGCAATCAATATCCACCGTAGATCTACTAGTCAACGAGACTCCAAAAACTATTTGCGAAGGCACTTGGTGGAATAACCGTCGGGCATGTAGTGTCGTCGAGTTTCCAACATTGTTTGGTCCCCTCATGCTTGTTACATCACGCCCGACAACCATAGCATAGTTTACTGCTACGTCTGACTTAAGCATTGGACCCACCAACCTTACACATTATTGCTCTTGCACTAAACTTGATTAGTTATATTTAAGCCACCATTACAAAAATAAATCAAATACTAACTTAACTTTTGATTTTGATTTTTTTTATTTCACATATATATTTTCTCTTTTCTTTTTGCACACACGAGGAAAATAAAATGAACTACAACAAGGGACATGGGTTTTCATCATGATAATGAGAAATAAATGTGTTGTTGGCTTTGGTATGATGACAAACTGAATCCCAATATGAAAGAGCATTGAGTGACATGGGCATCGAAATGAAAATAGGGGAAACAATGTTGGAGTGCCCATGTGAGTATGTTTATAACACTTGATGGATGGAAAATGCAAAATATAGATGGGATAGTCCATCTACCAAAGTGTGGGGGTCCCTAAGTTGATATCTCTTGAATGGTAGGAAAATGAAATGAATGATATGATGTTGTTGACATGCAAGATTCCATAAGAAATTGTTCCAAACAAGATCCTTTAAACACGAGTAAAGGTGTGCTCATGATGAAATTTCATACATGAGTCAACAAGTACAAAAAACAAGGTGGTGTCAAAGTAACAAAGTCAATATGAAGAAATTTGATTCTACTGGAGTGGGCATTAACACATCATGGGAAAAATGGCTTTTGGGTGTATCAAAGAAGAAAAAACCAAGAGAAACACATTTGAGGGCTTAAAAATATATTTCCAATGGTGCTGATACTTCATCAAATGGAGCTAGGATGAATTCATCATCACTAAGTGAAAAATGGTGGATTTTCCCATAAAAGATATTTTCCCTTCAATTCTAAGTCATTTATGCATTGGATTATGGAGAGATTAAAGAAAAGGAAGAGGCCCTAGATCTTGGTGACCAAGTCACAGACAAACCAACTTGCAAAATTTGGATATGTGATTTTCAGGTGGGTGGCCCTACCATACTTCTTAATTTTAGTGGAGTATTTTTGTAGATTATGGATTTTTTTGTCCATGGGGGAACCCATGCTCAAATTTTCAGGGCCAACACACTTATTAGGTTAAAATTTGAGATGGTATCATAGTTTATGGGTATATAAATGTATTGAAAATTATAGAATTCAAGGCATAAACTATATTAGTCACCTGGATCAATGAGGTCTAGGTGATGACATTTTTTGGTCCTAGGGATATCCTATGGTTAATATATTCCATGATTTTGTTACATATGGATGCAGTACTAAACAAATACTAGTTTAGTGTAGGAATGACTAAATTCAAGGTGTGATAGCAAGAATGGAATTTCAAGGAACTCCATACACAAATTAAGGGGAATGGTGTAGTGAGATGGGCTCTTTCTTGATATGGGTTACTCAAATTCTTTGAGAACCCATTGATGAGGGCTATGGAGAAACTCCATAGAAGGATAGTGAGTTATTGGGACCTAGAGATAGAGGATTTCCTGGTATATAACTTCTATATTATGATCATGATCCAAGATACTTTCTCATAGTGTTGCCACCCATGGCGGTGGGTGGATAGTTTTGTTGACAAACATTGTGTGTTAGGAGCTTGGGTGAAGGACTCATCCATCCAACTGATAGATTTAGAGAGGTTCAAGATATGAGCTATTACAGTGATGGTGATATGAATTTTGGGTAGTCATGCTCTCCATGAGGTATCTAGGGGGTAAATGGTGTTGTTGAAGAGTGTGCTCATAGGGGCTTACTATGGGTGGGCCGAGATGTTTTTGATGGCATCGAAGTGTTAATTGAATTCTTGCAATAGGGTGACATGAGGAAATTGTGCTTATGGTGCAAATTTATGCTCATTATCCTTCGGGAAGATCCCCACACTTTGAGCTCATAAATAGATCCATGACGGGGGCCCATACTAAGCTGAGGATGTGGCATTGGGTGTAATTTTTATGGCGAGGAGGAGGAGGGGTAAAGAGAGTGTTTTGACCAAAATTTTTTGTGCACCGAGATAACTTTGATTGTATATTGATAAATACCCTTACTTAATAATGAACTTTCATGTTGATATAGAGTTGTGACTTCCACAAGGACAAGAATGGGGTCTAACTGGTAAGTGATTTTATGGTTTTTATGATTTCATAGGTTATAATGATATTGTATGTGGTACTAATATTTTGACCCATGTGATGTGCATATATTATGTTGAAATTGTAACTAGGTTCAATCTTCATAATGTATATTTGTCATTATGATTTTGTTAAAGATTAAAAAAAAATTATTTGAGTCAAAATAAAATCATTTTATCATGTCCTATTTGGACATATAAAAGGAAAAAGAAAAATGAAAATTTAAAGTTTATTTTTGTGTCCCTAAGGTCACCAAGTCAACCCTCTAGAAGTCACGTTGGCTCAACCTTTAGAGTATCCTTTTCGCATGAATAAACAAATATATATTGGCATTATTCCTCTACCATTTGGAAAACAATTCGGGTCTCTATTGTGTAGAAAGAAATTTGGTAATGTGGCATACAAATCTGAGGCACATTCTTCTGGTTAATGTGAGTCTTCTGTGGCACCTTCTCTCTGTGGTGGTGCAAGCTTCCTGTGGTAGATCCTGACACACAAACCCAAGCTCTGAAGCATGTATTTATGTGATGAAGTATAAAGTTCCTGAAACCTATTCTCTATGGTTGTGTGAAGTTCCCGAGGCACTCTATTTTAGCAATATATGGCATTCTAAGCATAGATTTGTAGAAAAATATTGTGAACAAAATTATGGACAAATGGAGGGTTTGATTGGATCTTGAGTTATTGGTTAGTTTGACTTGGATTTGTCTTGCTGACAACGATTATATAAGGAAAGGATTGTTGGGTTTTTGCCTAGTGGGTTTTTCCCTAGCCTTTGACTTAACTGTGGGTGTCTTTTGTATCTTGTGCACTGTGATATCAATTTTTATTGTATTTGAATGCTTAACATGATAATTTCTTGATGAATAATAAATAAAGGTGAAAAATAACACTAAAAATTTTCACGAGTAATTATCATGATCAGAAATTCTACATTGCATTTTAATTTCAACATGGTTTCAGAGCTAGTTTTGAAGAGAAGTTTGAGGTAGCCACAAAACCAAGGAGTCTAATCTGAGTTTGAGAGAAAGAAAAATCTTGTATCTTTTCTTGTGATCTGGACTAGAACATGAAGAATAACTGTTGGCCAAATTACAAATGTATTTCTGGGCATACGTTGGAGAAAATACCTCTGTGATTGGACCAGATTTGTTGTGCATCTTGAAGCAGGTTCGAGTCTCTTGTTGAAATGTTGGACGTAGGGTTTAGCACCTATCTTAAGGGTCGATTTAAATTCAAATGCAATGAAGGAAATTATATAAGCAAGGTATCCAGAGAATTCAGTAAGGTTGAGTTGCAGGAAACCTAAAAAGAAAGCAAAATATCTTTTGTTATCTCATGCCCAAGACCAAGATCTTAAGGGTGGAGTAGAAATCTGTTTAAGGTTTGAAGTATATATGGAATTGTGATAAGATCAAGCTTCTATAAAAATACCATTAATCCAAAATTTAAGTTTGACCCTCTGTGAATGGTGACCAAGTATATAACAATACGAATAACATCTATGTGATTCATAAAAGCTAATTTTGTAGCATGGTCCTAATCTATGGTATAGTCCAATCATCTAGTTCAAGTATTTTATCTCTATGAATCAAGGTCCAAGAATTCAATGAAGAAAAGGATATCTGATCCATCAATACAGAAAATCCATATGATTGGCTCCTTTTTTGCTTCTAAGGACCGTTTAAGTGTATTTTTCTCCAATTTTTTGAAAAATTTGGTGATATTTATCGGGATGGCACTATTTTTTGTACTGACCAAACATTTAGGTGCTAAATTAGGAGCTAATAGCGCTGGAAATAGATCTAGTAATAGCATCATATTTAAATTCCCTTTTAGTGCCTAAATTAGAGCCTTGGTTATCTCCTTCTCAATGTTGAATGTGCCTAAATAGTTAATTCGTTGAGGTGTTGGGGGTTAAGTGGATAGGGGCTTTGAGGATTATGGGATTTACAGATTTGGGGTATAGGGATTAAGGGTTAAGCGATTAGGGGTTATGTTTTAAGGGATTAAAGGTCAAGTGCTAAGGGATTTGGCACTTATGGGTTAGGTAGTTTAATGGTTAATGGATTAGGGAGTATGGGTTAAGGGACTAATGCTTAAGTGCTTAGGGTACATGGGTTTATGTAATACAAGATTATGGATTAGGGCTTAAGTGTTTAAGGGTCGATGGCTTAGGGTTTATGGGATTTATGGATTTTGTGTTAAGGGATTGGTTATTAACAAGGGTTGAGGGATTAAGCCTTACTTTGGGGATTAGGGCTTAAGGATTCAAAGGTCAATGCAGGCTTAGGGGTTAGGGGATTTAGGGATTTATCAAAACTCCCTTGAAATGTCATGGGATGTCTTCCAACATGCCCATCACCAATTTCATCCACTCATGTTGAATGGTGAGCAGTGAATGGGCCCAACATTGAAATTTCTTCAAACTATTCTTTTATGCATAAAAATTTGACATGGTTAGACTAGACACATGCCTTAACAATATGTGAGGGTTTCAAGACTCAAGGATACTTGATGTCGCCCCATAATATTTGAGATCGTACTTGTTTTCATCGATGTTCATCATGCAGTCTCATTATCATCATTCACCATTCCCATCTATGGAACCTTTTGTTGAAACTCTCTCAAAATGTCATGGAAAATATTCCAACACGCCCATCACCAATGCCATTCATCGAGGGTGCACAGTGAGTAGTGCATGGGGACACCATTCAAATTTATTCAAATTGTTCCTGTATGCATCGAAATTTGACATTGTTATAGTAGACACATGCCCTGGTTGTATGCGAGGGTTTCAAGACTCAAGAATACGTGACATCCTCACACAATATTTCAGATCACCCATGTTTGCATCAATGTTCATCATGTAGTCTCATTGTCATCGTTCCCCATTCCCATCTATGGAATATTTGTTGAAAATATCTTGAAATGTCATGAAATGTCTTCCAACACGCCCATCACCAATGTCATCCACTGATTCCGCACGGTGAGCAGTGAATGGGGCCAACTTTGAAATTTCTTCAAACTTTTCTTATATGCATCAAAATTTGACATGGTAGAGTAGGCACATTCCTTGATGGTATGTGAGGGTTTCAAGACTCAAGGATTCTTGGCATACCTGCTAGCAAAGTTTCTTGCTAATTCATTAGTCCATTCCATAGTTTTATTTTTAGGATTAAAGTTCAAAAATTCCAAACTTTTAATTTTTTTTTTTTTGGTCGCTACCAGAATTTCTGGAAGCACCAGTTTTTTTAGCCTTCGGACGGTCTGTTATTTCATGTTTCTGTCTTTTTATTTTTATTTCTGATTCTATCAGAATTTCTGGAAGCATACTCTGTTTTTAAAAGAAAATGAAAAAGCGCATTCGCTTTAGTTATACCACGTGTCATAGTGTTAATATGCATCAAATATTTTTTAAAATTTTTAGGATCTAATGATAGGTGTTGTATTATAGTCAGTTAGCTTAAGGTCAAGTAATTGTATATGTTGAACACATGTGTCATCCCCGTAGTTATGAACTGAACCGTTAACCTGTCTTACCCATCAAAGTCCAAGTCACTTTACACATGTTTAGGTACATGCTTTTTTGAATTAGAGGGATCGTGGTCATTACACTACACGCCATAATGATTTGGATGGCTACACAGCAGTGCTATTGGAAATTCCATTCAATCAACAACACAGATTGCGGAGTTGACTTCAAGTCATGAAAACACTTGCCATAAGCCATATGGAGCTCCCATATGAAAAACACAACCAACTGAAGGTGGTGATGGTGAGTCACATGGTGCACATCATGGTCATGAATATTTTCAATGATGGAGGATGGTTTGCATGGGGTGATGGACCAAGTTTAGTTTTAAAACCTCTTAAAAAATAGGAATCTGTCATTCAAAATTTTAAATACTGGGATTCGAATTTGCCGAGAATCATAGTTGGAAAAGAAGTTTGGATTTCAGACAAGATTCCAGAGGAGAATACAGGCCACACCTATAAGGTAAAACTCTTCCTATTCTGCCACCTATCATTTGGAGGAGACATAGTCATTTATTTTTCTGAATATGACTAAAACATGTGGTAAGATAAATCGAAGAGAGCCACAGGGTGCAGATTTGGATGATGTTAATTCGAGGGTAAGAAGTTTGTTTATCCAGTCAGGGTGGTACCCTCTTTGTACCAGGTTGGGGAGCTCTCATTCAGGGGTTGATCAAGAGTTTGCTAACTCTTTTAATGGACAAAAAGCTACAGTTTATGGTCTCACTTTGTAGGTTTCTGAAGACTCCATTTTTGAAGCCTTTAACCTTCCCCACGAAGGCGAAAGGTGGTTCAAGGGACAAGTTATTAAAGGAGGTGATCTCAACAACTTCCTCAAGGATGTTCACAGAGATCCAAATTGGGAAAAATGCATCCCAAGCAGATACCTTAAGAATGACTAGGCATAGGCTATCAAGCATATCAAGATATACCTCACATGTGAAAGGAGGTATACAGTTGTATTCCTCTATCACATCATGTTTCTGTTTCATATTGCAGGGATCAAGACATTGAATTTGCCACTCTTCTTGTTGAAAATCCTGACAAAAATGTCAGCAAGGGTTCAGAACTATAATTATGTTTCTGAGTATAGCTTGTATCATCAAGCTTTGATCAAAGTTCTAGTTGAAGAAGAGTTGAGGAATAAAAACCAAACTTGGGACCACTTTTTATTCTACAGGGCAGGCCAATTTTCACCTACACCTCCTGACAGCAACAAAACTAAATTTGACTCCCCAAGGAGAGCTAGCTTCTAATATCGCTCTGTCAGCATTTTCCCTCAGTTAACTCAATTCACCTCCACGTGGCCTCCCACAAAATTTCTTGTAAATTTATTTATCAATTTCAGAGAAATTGATAAATAACACCTTCAGCGAAATTTGGAAAACTTAATTTGATCCCCGAACCTTAATTCCTCCGACTTACATTAATAACCCGACAATCTTTTAAATAAACACTTTAATATATTCCGGGCCCACACATATACTCGACATTTCACACCTTTAAACGTTCATACCTTAGATTATCCTTCATGCTACTTCCAAACGAGATCACCGTTCGATTAGCCTTCCTCCAGATCGACGACGTTCGTCGATATCGCACTGCCTCCTCAGTCGAACGTTAACGTGCGATGGCACGCGGAAAGGCGGTTTTCGGGGTCCCATCTTATGCAACGTGTTAGCCACTCTATGGAATCACTCCGATTTCTTGAATACCGCTCGTCCCGCAAAGGTGGTGCGATCAAAACCGCTTCCAACCTTTGAACAATGATTGACCAGGGTTTACATCGGGTTTACACTATCCTTTCAATTCACTCCAGTTCTCAAACTCAAGTTCGAAATTTAGAACAACTATTTCTTTTCAGGCGGGGTTTTCACCTCAGTTGACTCACTGTGCTGTGGAGTTTCAACTTTTCAGCCATACAATTCTCGGCCCGTATCGAGGTTACAATATTAGCTTGGTTTCTCACAGGGGTGCACGTCAATAAACACTCAGGGGACTCAACATAGAATACGCTCAATCATGGACATAGAGAAGCTTTCGGAGGTTCAACACATCAAATTCTTCATCGAATATCACAAAGCTGGAAGCTCAAATACATCGGACTCAAGCTAATGCACACGCAGAGACAGTATATCTAGCATTCCACAAAGATGATCAAAACATCGAATTATATTCAACAAAGAACAAAAATGCTTAACACATACAAAATCTTCACTGCGAGAATCTCCCCCCTCAATACATCCGAGGGATTACATTTATACATCAACATATGTATTTTCGGTTCCTCTGTGAGGACCGTTTTTGGTAAACCAAAAGCCTAACTACAGTTCATTAGAATTAACTGAAACATGACAGATGGATCGAATCCAAACCTATTCGACTTCTATGGACTCTAACTAGTCTAAATGAAACAGGCAGCTAAGGTATTGACACCTTGCTGTTAAAATTCAATAATTTTGAACCCTCCTAGCCACAACATGTGGACAAAACCTCCTACATTACTGGCTAGTGCCTAATGCCCCTGCATCACCTCAAATTCCACAACCAAACCCTCGGCCTGCAAAGAGGAGAACAAAAAGAAAGGCCCAGAAATAAAAATTCCATGAGAAGGCCAAGGGTAAGAAAGGTGGAAAAAGGAGAGAGCTCCTCAACAAGTAAGCCCAAGTCCATAAAGATAGTACCCCCTGTTCCTCCATTTCCAAATGTTTACACTAGAGCAAGAAGAGGAAGGTCTGCAACAACAGACTAATCAAAAGCGCATGTGCTACCGGAAATTCCAAAAGCACATATTCAGAAAAAGTTTTTGAAGGAGTATCATCCTACACAATCAGATGAAGAACTCCTCAATGATGCTGGATATGAAATCAACAGTAATAAGAAGAAAGAAGAAGCTAAACCTATTCCTAGCACCAGAAAGAGGCACACAAGAGACAACAATAATTTTAGGCTTAAATCCAAAGCTCTACTCAAGCCAAGCCTAATGACAGAAGTCATTGACATTGAAGGGAAACCTGAAGGTTCAAAAAAAGAGAAATCAGAAAAATCCATGAAGAAAAGCAAGAACATAACCCCTTCAGAATAGCACTTAGAGCCCTCAAAGAGAAGAAAAACACTAAAGGGTTCTAAGGAGGATAAAGACCCTGTCAAGGAGGCAACAACAAGAGCAACCAGATCCATAACATTAGCTGCTGGTAGCAAAACTAATTTAGATAAATTGGCTGAAGATGCAACACACATAGAGGAAAGGTAAAAAGGTTTTTATTACTAATCCATTTTTGCTTATTAGTTACAAAATTTTGAACAACAGCCTAGGTGTCATGGAATACAAGTCAACACAGAATTTTCAAAATTTTCTCTGTATTTTGAAAAAGAAACAGGGTGCTACCGGAATTTTCGGTAGCATTCCAGTTTTTGCGTAGTTATAGGTTTTTTATCGAAATTTTCAGCAACGCCTATTTTAACTTAATTTTGACACATGTCAACAAGTTTTTCTGAGCTAGTTAAGGATGGATAAGAACCCATAACCAAATGGATAATACAAGTGATGGTGAGAGGTGGTTACGAAGTTTTTGGAGGTATTATTAAATGAATCTATATGGTTATTAAAGACCTAAGACACAAGGAGACAATTCAACATAAAAATGGGCAGCATGACAACACACTCAACATTCCAGCCCAAAATTATTCTCTTCTTCTTTCTCCATATGTCCTTTATGTTAGATTTCGAGGAGACAAGGATGTAATGTCTTTTGACACATATGTTGTGTTAGAATTAATGTTTCCTTATTTTTAGAAGAGATGGAGTTGGTTCCTCTCTTGCTATATATACCACTTGTAAATACTATTTCCAAGTTGGATGTTAGTCTACCTGAAGACTAAATATAATAAAAAACCTTTTTGCTTCATGCTAGAGGATTTTTTTATTCAAGGAACATATAATTTGTGGTGTGTATGTTTTCTTTGTTAATTTCTTATAAAATATGAATTGCAGCAACTAGGAAGGTGTGAGTGATAAGTTGTTAAAGGTTTTAGCAGAAAATTATCTGCTTTCAGTTTTATGTAGATTATATGTGTAATAGAACATGTTAGTGAAGATTTCATAAAGGATTTGTGGAATACTTTATACATGCATTATATTTTGTAAGTGTTGTTTTCTTTGCATAAACAATGTTTGTTTTAAAGTTCGTCATCATAACTATGTGACTGATTTAGGATAGGAATATTTCCTGAAATAGGTACCAACTATTCATCTTCTTCCACTTGTGTACTTTGCTCCCTATACTACCTTTTACCCACACAATTTATACTTGCCACAACTTGCCAAATGCATGAAAGTATTAAAGAACATTAAATCATTTCAAAATTTTTGAGAAAGCCATCCCACCACTCAAACAACCCCTTTAAAATTTGAAATGAACTATGTTGTGTAAGACTTACTCCTTAAGCATTCAAGGAGTGACTTCTTACGCTAACAATACCCACATAATCTTTGAGGTCATAATGTTTGCATCAACATTCATCATACAGTCTCATTGTCATAATTCCTCATTCCCATCTAGGGCATACATGAGTTAGAGAATATGTTTGTATATGGGATTAGGTTATGGATCATATATGTTACTAGTTAATAAGTATAGTTGTTATGACTGAAATTTTATTATTGATAATGGTTACATTTCAAAAGTTAAGGGTGGTAGGGTTATTATTTTTAGGATATAGTGGTTATTATTACAAGATATATTAGATAATAGACATTAGGGGTCAAAATGAGTAGGTGTTAAGGGTTATAGGGGCTTGGGATAATAGTTGTTATGTGTTATACAATTTAGGAGTGATAAGGTTTGGACATCATGGGGTTAGTAATTATAATGGTTACAGGTTTAGGATTATGAATTAGGAGTGATAATAGTTATATGGAATTCCCATAGGGTGTAGGGTATTTAAGGATTTTCTTTTAAGGGATTAGGGATTAGGGGTTTATGGCTTAAGGGTTTAGGGATTAGGGCTTAAGGCTTTAAGTGTCTGTTATCAAATATTAAATTTATACTTAGGGTTAAATTTTTTGATGGTTGTTGTTATACGTTGGGTTCATATACATGGTTATAGTTATTTTTATAAAAAATATTGGGTTGCTAGACTCAATCTCCAAGTTAAAACAATTTTACTCCAACATATACCAAGCATCACATGTCAGACATGAATACAAACCAACACAAGGTGCCCAAAATTGGAGTGTGTGTGTGTGTGTGTGTATATGCATTACACATCAAGATAGCATCCAAGAGTTGGGATATTTAAATAACAACAAGTCTTTTACTCTATTGCATGTGGGACAGTTCAAAGCGCCAAAGGAAAAGTACCATATTTTATGACATGGTTCAAAGGTCCATATCGCGGGAAGTTGTAAATCAACGATGAATATGTGTTGAGGGTTTTGAACCATCTCGAAGTATAAAACACCATTCAAATCTTGCACTCACCGAGAAGCAACACGTGTCCCTTAACAAATTCAATGCGAGATTATCTTATGGTGTTAAAGATTGTTCGATTCTCATCTTCGCACTCAATTTACACTGTTGATCTATAAATTAGATCAAACCAATGGATAGAACAATTTGGTATCTACTACCTTTTTATCAAGCACTTTATTTATAAAGATTTCTTTTTACTTGGTAAAAACACAATGTTCTACGATTCCTTATGGGTGAAAATGGATTTATTATGAGGGCTAATATTCGTAGGTGGGCTAATTTTCCATGATTTTTCCCTAAAAAATATTCACTAATTTTCAATCTTCTGTAAAAATGATTAGCCCAAATTTTACAACATAAAATTATTTTACCTTCAAAACTGCCAAAAATAAATAAAGGCCATATATAAAGTCTTTAGTAATTTTAATATTTTTACAAATATATCAAAAAACATTTTATAGTTTTCATATTAGGGACTGGTGAGATTCGCTAAGGTTTTTAAACTTTGATTTAAATTTCCATCCTTAAAATTTTCCCTAGCAGTCACAATGAAGATTGTTAAAACGTCCAAGTCAACAAGATTTAGCTTTCAAGACCGGTTTGATGTTTCGTCTCAGTGTTTTAGCAATTGAAAGAATGGAATCCTTTAATATAATTTCCTCCATCCACAAATTTCTGACCCAGACTAGAATAACCTGGTAGACCAAGACCAGGATGTTTATGACCCAATTTTTTCATGTACTAATCAAGATAAGATCCCTCAATTTTTCTTTCAACGGGATGGGGAAATTAGTAAGGGATATAAAATTTAGGAGTCACATCTGCCATTGTATATAGTTCCCTAGGTCTTTTGTTTCACTGAATTGGTCATATGGTGCTCTAAAAATTATTCTGATTATGTTAGATCAATAGTGTCAAATGAAACTTCAAATATCCTCATTTTCGTAACTATTGAATTAGTTTTCAAGATGCTAGGTTTACAGTCTTCCAACCTTATGAATGAAAAAAATGTAGAATTAAATGAATAAACTCCTGTTCAAACCATCAGATCATTAGCCCCTCAAGTAAAGCTTACATTTGTCCAAAGTGTTCTAAATTTTGAGACATCTCTATAATCTTTAATCTACCCTCTAAAATATGAGTGGTTTGTTAAACCAATGTAGATCATTTTCTCCATGACTAGTCAAATCTTGGGTTTCAAGCATGATCAGGTCATCACTGAAAGTTTATTAGGTTTTATACGGTCTTTTTCATTGTTAGTAAAGTTCAATTATCCTAAATTTATAGCATAATCAATGCATGAATAGTTGAGCAGTTTCAACACCCCTCAAAACTTTAAATATCAAGGCTATCTCATCTACTTAATTTTGGATAAATTCACTCGTTAATTTCACTTTTTTTAGAACCAAAAGGAATTATTTCTTTTGGAGTAAGTTTAGTGATTTACAGAGCATTGTGTCTTAGAAACCAATCATAGTGTTTCCTCAATTTTTTTAATAAGTTAATATCCAAGGTGTATGCATTGATTCATGAAGAAGAATTTCCAAGAGTATGCCCAAAGTTGACGAAATGTCTCCAACTGAGTTCAAGGTCCATGATAGGAGTTTGGTTCTTATATCAGTACTATACAATTATAAGGATTTATGGAGCAGAGGTTCAACCCTATAAACTACCTTCATTTTTAACTTCTAGGGATTATTCTTTTGAGATCTTAAGGAAACGATTAGATTCATATTTTATACATTTTACAAGGAAGAATTTAGTGATGTCTTTCAAATTTCCAATAAAAATGGGACCTTTTACTATTAAGAATAGAGAAACTTCACAGATAATTGATTAATTTCTAGATTGTTTAAATTTTGAATATGATGAAGCATGTCGCTATGATCCTCATAATATCATTTCGGCAAAAATAAAGAAGGTAAGAAGGGTTGAATATAAAAATTAGGGTAGTTCAGAAATGGAAAGGCTAGCAAACAAGATGGAATGGTCAACTGTTGAAAATGTTGATAAAAATAATCTGGGAAATGAAGAAAATTTATCCAAGCAATCAAAAGGAGTTTCAAAGAAAGGAAAAGAAGAGACAAAAATAGTTACCCTGACCAAGCTTGATAGTGGAGCTAAAAGGCCATTTACTGAGGATATGCTACAGACAGATGAAGAAGATGTCACTGAGGAAGAAAGGAGAAATAGGTCTAAAGGTTCACAGGAGAAATATTTGATGCTTGTAATTGATAAGTCAAAGGAAAAATTTTCTGCAAGAGAGCCTATTATTCAAATTCATGATAAATATTTAACAGAAGTTAAGGTTGTTCAACCAATAGATAGTGGACCTATACCATTTTAAAAGCCTATCACAACCTATTACAATGAAAATCAAATAACAAGGTTACCAGGATAGATAGGAGAAAGTTGAAAAACTTAAAAGCAAATATCCTCCTCATTTACTTACTGTGGTAGATGAAAAAGACATGTCTTTAAATATTGCAGTGATAGAGCCTGTTTCTAAAGGAATTAAATCTCATGAAGGAGTTAAGACCACTCAGTTCAAATTGAATATGAATCAATTTAATATTGTTGATAAAATTGATTTTTTCAAACAACCCGGTCAATTTTTTGCACAGATTTTGTTAATGAGTCCACTACAAAAAAAAATTACAGTCAACTGCAAAGAAACTAGAGAATCAATTGAAGAGAGAGGAGGCACAAAACAAAGATTTTCTAGCAGGAAAAGCTAAATCACAAAGAAATATTATGGGAACTTGATGATGATTGTGCAAGTAATATTGAAGTTTCAAATTTACCAGAAGAAAAAGATACAACAATCCAAGTCCCAAAGAAAAAGATCAAATTTCCACATGATGCTCATCCTCAAACTCCATAGCTTTTCATGGTACTTTGGGAAAAGGAGGACTTGGAATTTTTTTTATAGAATTTTGAAGGAACCATTGGAGTATTAATAAATCAATGTGAAGAGTTAAATCAATAAGTTCAAACACTTTAAAAATCATAGTTTGAACATCTCTGAGGGGTTGATCTTGATATTTCATTATCCAACGAATTAGGAAATTTTTCAGTTAAAGATATGGATTGCAAAAAATTAAAAGAGGAGCTACCTAAATTAGAGCAAGATAATGAACAAAAAAAATTCCCTTGAGGAATCTCTGGATAAACAGAATTAATTATGAGGAAAGATTAATACTAAATATGTTATTTGGAACCATCTTGTTGCGGAACTTTAAATATTGAAGGATTATTTTGCACAGGTTGAAGATGAAGAATAATTGGCAAATTATTGTTTGACTCAGGCTTCCAATTTTTAGAAGGATCTAGGATACAAACCTATGAAATCCATAAATGTTGTATGATTTATTAACAAAAGGACCAAATCTCAATTGGTTTTTTAAATAATACATGATAGGGCTGAACTTATCCTTCAAGCTAGAAAGTATATTGTGAAATATGCCTTAACTATAAACGGCATGATAGGAAAAGAAAATTATATGTTAAGAAAAGTATCACGTTTTAAATATATCTTCAAGGATATTTTTGTGCAAGGTCTACCAAGATTCTGTAATGATCAAGGAGTGCTTATCCTAGATGAAGGGTATCAGTTAAATTTTCAAGAAAAGAGGAATGACACATCACAATTCAATCATACTTCTTATAATATAATGAGTAAAAAAAAATCAACCTTTTAGAAAAATATTTTAATCTTCTTAATCAAACAAGAAGAGTCATCAATGATTTACCACTGATCCCTCATGATTTTCACATAGAATTGGATACTATGTATAGAGAGATGATAGAAATATCATTCCCATAAAGAACTATCTGGCAGAGGATAAATTCATTCAATGAGAAATGATTGCATTGGAGGAATCTTCTACTCAATTGATCGTGACCCATAGAGAATCCCTAGATTTCTGCAACAAATTGTGGATTTATCTTATTTTATTGCTAATATTGGGTTTTTTCCCAAAATATTGTAGAAATAAATATTTTAGCGTGTATGTTTCCATAGTCATGAAAATAACGTTGATGAGATCTTCTGGAATCTAGTGAAAAATACATAGGATTCCAGAAGATCTCATCAACAATAAATATTTTGTAAATTTTTCATATATTCTCTCGTCAAGATGAGGAAAAGGTTTGAATTTTGAGAAAATAAAGATTATTGTGCATATGTAAAGACTTTTTTTTTTCAAAATTAATTAAAGTTTGTCAAGATCATAAGTACATGAGCAATTGAAATCAAAGATTAATGTGTTGGTATTTTCCAGTCTGTGTTCTTTAGTAATTGTTTCCTTTCAATATTTCATTTGATGTTTTATCTCCAGTGTTTGAATTTAAGCAAAGGATCCAAAATTCATCTTTGATGCTATGTTTTCATCACAATCTCACACTTTCACTATTTTTCTTCTAAAATCACTACAAAATTCATATTTGATGCTCTTTTTTGATGGGTTGTTTTCTTTGTTCCACCACCATACTCAATGATAAATTTTTATAAGGAAATACCACCTACCTTACATGTATAATTTCTTTATCCATAACACCATCATATTAGATAGCTCTTGATGAATTTTCACACCTTTTGACTCCATGCCCAATGGTTTTAGCTTCTTTTCCATACCAAATTTATACCTCTTATTCTAGTTGAAGATCTGACCATTTTTTTATTAAATTACTTAGTGTTGAAGTGACACCAAATAGAAAACTCATAGAGAGATCCCTCTATGGATTGGAAAGGCTAGTTTCCAAGTACCTTTCATGTGTCACTTTCCACCTGTTCAATTGGCCACCGAAAAATTCCAAAATGGGTGAGACATGTCATCACCTCCGACTTCAACGTTGATAACCTATACCACCTTGCACCACCTTCCATGTCACCTATATTGCTATGCCAGGTTGGAGTCCACCTACAAGTATAAGAAAAAATATGGAAATTCCTTGATTTGTTTAAGTGTTTCTTTGTTGCACCCACAAATGCTTAGATGCAAAGAAAAATTTCAAGTGAATCAAATATCTAGCTATTTTAGCAGAACCGTAATTTAATGCACCCAAATGACCTAGATGCCCAGATTTTGTTGAAGCTTGACCAGCTCGAACCTTTCTTTAGTTGTTTCACCTCAATTTTAATTTTATTTTCTATGGAGTTAGGATAATTTCCATACACCATTGGAAAGTTCTTAGAAAATCCTATTCAGCCATACATCCTCCATTCTCATTTGGACTAGGGAAATGGAGAATAGTTTCCTTCAAATATAGGCTACTCAAACTACAACTTCATCCTTGGAAACAAACTGGACAATGTTAATGAAAACACTAACAATGCTATTCGGATCAATGACGACATGCTCTACATCATGCTTCCTAACTTTGACATCAATGAAAACATACCCTTAGAAATATTCCAATGCACTCAACACCCTTCAAGATAACTCAGTACAAAGAATAATGGTGTGCCCAACAAATTTGGTTTGAGTAAAAGAATATATACAATAATTAATGTGTTGGAATCAATGGGCTAGAAAGTGGTACAACGAAATAAATAGTCCCATATACATGTGTTTGGAACAAAAGGAACCAAGAATTCTATAAAAATTGTTGTTTATATGTGTACATAGGACCAAATGCGAACATGTTGATGGTATGGGGTGGTCATAGCAAAAAAATCCTTAATGAATAGGAAGGGGCTACGAATATTTGAATAATCCAATTAAATGGAGTATTAGGTTATGGGATTTGAAAACAACAGAAACTAAGACATTCAAATGTATGGAACTAGATCTAAGGTTGGGGCATGAACAGTTGAAGGTCAGACATGTTGGGGATAATCTGAAGGGAAACCCCCTTGTTAGTATGAATCCTTTGTCGAAGTGTACGAAAAAAGACCACTTTAGCTACGCATAACTAATAGCCCTAACATCAAAAGTGGCTGCCAATATCTTCAGATCTGTAGTTAGTTGATCAAGACAAGAGCTGCAAAAAACCAAATCTATACATAGAAAGACATTAAGCAGTAAAAAGAAGGGTTTGCTCCATATATCCAATAGACAAGACAAGAACAATTTTTGAAAGAATTTTTGTATTAAGGGCACCTGGGAGGAAAACAAGAAGGCGTATCCAATTCTCCTCAATGGTATGGGTTCTTGGAAGTCCTCAGCACTTCAGATCTAGAATCTCTCTCTCCTGTTGGTGTAGAAAACCCAGACAAAGATAGAACTCAAAGGGAGCTCATACAACAAATAATGTAGAAAAAGGTGACCAAGTGTATAGATCCAGAGTGATCTAATAGGCAACAAAAGGTGAAGAATGGTAGGAAAAACCCTCCTATTTATAACAAAATATTGGGTCATTCTAGATCTTGGTGCATGATTAAAATAATGTTAACCAAATCTAGATCCACCTTTTATGGAATATTTTATTATAGTTGTTGGAGGGAAAAAGTAATTGACTTGGGTCAAATCCCTTTATTTGTTAATAATAAATAAACAAATGATTTATTTATCTTTTTAAGGAAGTGGTTGAAGGATAATTAAATAAATAATGATTTATTTAATTATTTGTGGGTGATTTGGTCATATTTAACAAGGAATATTATCTAAATAAGATTTAAATAATTATTCCTAGAAAATAATAAGATAAATAAAGGTTTATCTAATTAATTTCTTTGTTTTTGGGTTAAACATGACTGGGAACAATAATTAAATTATGGTTTAATTAATTATTCCATGAGGAAAATCAAACAAATATAGGTTTGTTTAATATTTCCTTTTGGGGTTTCCTGTTTAGACCATAAACAACCTAATAAATGTGGTTTATTAAGTTATTTAACATAGTGAAGGCAATTTTACTTAGGGTAAAATTGGTCTTACATGGCGTACTTGGGTCCATCTAATGATAATAGGTTAGATGACCAAAAAATGGTGTAACAAGATCGCCCCCGCCGTGCGAGTGTTAGGAGCAAATCGTACGACCGAAGGCATGCTAGGAAAGAACTCAACTACCACATCAAGAGGGAAGTCAGAGAGAGAAACGTGAGGTAGACTAAGGTGCTGAAGAACTAGACCCTGAGGAGACGAGACTTACAGGCGCAACAAGTCTCTTTTTATGAGAGGGTACCTGTGCTAAAGGCGGCGGGGGAGGCATACCTATGCCGGTCGAGACAAAGTACAAAAGAATAGTGTGTCCAGTGACCAAGGGACCGAACCATAAAGTACAGTCGGCATAATCATGAGCCAGATAAAAATACAATGGAGAATCCCACATACATGTTGTGCCTGGGATAACAGCGAGGAATTATACAATAATGTCTCAGTACATGAGATACAAATACAACCCAAATGCCCCCTGTAAATGGGGAAGGGCTCGCAAAATCTGACTGATACATGCAAATCAAAGAGGCGCTGCAAGCGGCTAAGGCCGACATCATCAAATATATGGAGCTACATCAAGGGCTGCAATGAAGAGGTCATCCGGGCATGTGGGGGGCTACCTGTAGGGCCACCCCCTCATGAGGGCTGAGACATCTCACACACACCCGAGAATCACCAAGAGCTGCTGCTGCATCACTGAACCATCAAGTATACGGATCTCGATCATGTTGAAAGGAGCGGGAGTGGAGAAACAATCAAGTCAAAGGGAAATGAGAGATCCCTTTGCTTGATCCGAGGCACCGAACAAGAGTGGAAGCTGGAACCAAGGTATACTGCCCTCTAGACCTGTCTTCTGGAATGAAGGAGCTGATGCCGACAGAAGGAGGTCTGCCATAGGTGAGGCAATGAGAAATCCTCAACTAAGGCACGAGAGAAAAAAGTAGAGCGACGGACAGACTGATACCAATGATGATGGTGGAATGGAAGGGACTGAGTAGCGAATGGACGACTTCCCTTATTAGAGCATAAAGGGCATGAATGACATGGCAACGGCTGACACAATATCATAAGGGATAGGGGACAATGGGACTGAAGGCCATAATGTGCGACACAAGAGAGAGACCAAGCAATGAAGGATGAAGGGCTATAGCGGGGTACAAAGTGACCTTAGGGACCTTGGATAGACTCCATGAATGCAATGATGACTCAACTTGATGTTTCTAAACAAGGACACGATGGTGCCACACACACAAGAAGGCTCAATGGGGGGACTAAGTAGCATGAGTACAAGATGGTATCTCATGACAAAAATCATTACCGAGAAGATATATGAGGCCAAATGGTACTTACATGAAAGTGTTGCAAGAAGAAATTCCAGATTTTGAGAGGGTTATAGCTTTCAGGCATAGTGTTCCCAAGCATTGCAAGGGTCATGCCAAAATGTATTTAGAAAAAGGTATCTAAACATACTAATGATGTGGTAAAAGGTTTGTCGTCAAGATATGTACTGAGAGCAAATGAGATTACCACTGCTAGGATCCTGAAGAAGGTAAAATTAGACTAGAAGCTAATGCTGGGATAACTTGCATACTATCCAAAGGAGATTGGAGATAAATAATATTTTTTCCAGGAACCATAGGTCATTTCAACAACAATGTCTAAGAGATTGGGTTGCTGATGGAAGATGAAGGAACGATAAGGGGTATCATCCGTAGAGTGATCGGAAGTGATATGGGACTCTAGAGGTTCTTCTAAATGTGGAAGAATAATGGCACTAAAGTCGGCACGACCAGATACACTAGGAGAGTTGTGGAGAATTGCTTCTCTTGGTCTCTCAAATGTGGGTGCCCCCTTAACCAAACATTGGGTTTCCATGTAATGGCCACAAGGTGTATGTGGTGTGAACGCATGGGTTCGATGTAAGGGGGAATAGATAAAGTCAGGGGTGGGGATTTCTTCCATAATGTCGTCATCGTGATAGAATATGGGGTGATGGGTGGAAGAAATACCACCCAGTGGAGTCGCCAATTGTTAGAAATGGTGTAACACCCCTCTTGAGACCCGAGAACATCACACACATTCTTGATGAATGTTGGTACAATTTGTTGAAGCATTGGACCATCAGGTGTATGATTATCGATCATGCGATAATGAGATGAAGTCGGGCATGCGATACAAAAACCGAGTTATAAAGTACTGAGGTCTTGCTCTACTTGATCTAAGGTACCCATCAATGAGGAAAATGAATCCAAGTTACACCACTCTCTAGGCCACTCCCCTAGAATACATGTCTTGAAGTCAATAAAAGAAGGCTTGCCAAAGATGAGGCAATGAGGATTCATCAACAATAGCACAAGGTACTAGTATAATGTGACTAAGAGAGACTAACACCAAAGGGGAAAATTGTTCTAATGGCTGGACTTATGAATTCCCTTTTCAAAGCATAGCATGCAAGGTTGACTTAGAAACTACTAAAAACATTCCATAGGGAACAATCAATTACTAGGACAAAGGATTTTCGAGGACATGTCAGCAAATTAATGGGACATCTAGGGGTCAAATCGCAAAAATATAGGATTAGTGTGGCTCATGGAGGGGATGGCATATTGTATTATGACTCATGGTGGTTCTGAATAGACCCCATGGGACATAATTCTTACTAATATTTGATGCTCTAAACGAGGGTGACTAAAGGATGTTGGTACTGACAAAACCAAGTACAAGTGGTACAAGGCCCTCCTGGAGTAAACCAGGAGGTTATAAAAGGGGGAGTCTAAGGGGATATTGTACCTTAGAAGAAAACCAATGGCTGAGGGAAGGCCAGTGCCCAAGACATTTAAATAAAACAGTAAAATAAACTCTTTGTTGTCCCATCTTAAAAATCCCAGAAATTAAATCATCGAAACAATGCTTCAAAGTCTTATAATCATTAGAACAATATTTCAAAGTGGCCTTTTGGTGTTGAATATGACTTAAATGGCAATACTGTGAAGAAAAGGATGATTGAAATCTTTTTTAAACAACAAATTGTTTAATACATAATCTCTTTTTAATAGATTTAGAATAAAAATGGAATTACTGTGGAGTGGTAAACAAAAAGGAGGAATGGATCATTAAGGTTTTCTTTTATCAACTCACAGAAACAAAAACTTGAAACTGTAAATCTTAGAAGGCCATCAACTTCATTACTCCTTTTTATTGAGGAAAACATTAAATGGAAACAGAAAAAAAATAAAAATCATACTCAACAAGTGTCTAGGATCACTCTGGAATATTTATTCGTATCATCAATAAGATTTTAAAATGAAAAATACTCTATGCTTCTGAGGTCTGAAATTCAGAACCTCACTTTTCTCTTCCAAATTTGCTTTTATACAAAATTACAAAAGGGGACAGTTATAAAATTTTCAACTTTAAAAAACTATAAATTAACTAAACTAATTTAAAACTACACGTCCTTCTGAGGATTACATTCTTTTTGAAAAATGAAATCAAATTACATTGTTACATAATTTTCAAAAAAAAATTCCAAAAAGGTTGCTAAAATATAGGTGACATAAGTCACTGAGTGGGTTGGGACTCTGTTGTAGCTGAAGTTCCTACTTCTCCAATTGTCACTGTTGGTGAAATCCATTCTTTGCATCTTTTCCAAAGATTTGTATCTGCATTCATACTCTTCATAAATCTAGTATGTGCCATCCTAAAATTTGTGATTCTCCTGTAGGGTGGAAATCAACCACAACAACTAAAAATCTCTATGCAAATAGTTTACAGTGGTTGCTCCCTTCAGTATTGTTGTCTTCTAATGTGTAGAACCAATCTTAATATTAGCCTCCACCAACATGGTCTCATATGTCTCCCAACGTAATAAATTTCCTTGTTGATCCCCGCAAGAAGGTAAACCTTCTCTGGTCCTCTTATCAAAATCATGGTTGAAATTAATTACAACTTCCTTGACTTCAGACAACTTTGTTTTTGTTGTTTTCATACACAAATTATTCAAAATAATTTTATTAATTTCTAGGACATATTTTGTCCTATCATCATTTTTTAATTCATTTAATTCCTATGATGAACTTGAATTAAGAAAATCAATCATCTTTCTAGAAAAATTAGCACACTGTTGAGGTTTCTGCTTACTAGCAGCAATCAAACTTTCTAGATCTCTCACTATTTTTCCTCCTCTGCTACTATGGAAAACCCACATATTTTTCACGGTGTTAATGATGTCATTCCAAATTATCTCCCTTGCTTGGATAAGGGACATATTTCCTTTCTCTTTCTCTTTCAACTCTTTGATTTCTTGAGAGGCAAACTGAAAATCATTTATATATTTATTGGCATTTTCTTGAGACGTCGCCAAATCCCTTTTAGTTTCCTTTAGTACTTTCATAGCATCATCATAATTTCTTTGAAATTTCTTCATTTCACTTTCAGAAATATATAATTCAATCATGACTCTAGTTAGCTTGTCTACTGGGTCTTCAGAGTTTGTTTGCACTAGAATAGTACAAACATTAGATTCTATTTTTTGTTGTAAAACATAATTCATCTCATTCAGCTTAGCATTTTCCTCATTTGTCTACAAAATATCTCTGGTCAGAATCTCTTTCTCTTTATCTATTTGTGAAATTTATGGGGCCATGGCATATTCCATAGAAGGAAACTTGCAGCTTTTCCCTGAGAACCTAAATCTCTTTTTCAACTCCTTGCAATAACTTCTAGACAACACTTCTATATTTTGGGTTCATACCCACTTTTAAAATGATTTTCTTAAGTTCTTCATTGTATGTATGCAAAGCCCTTGAGTTAGATTTTTCTACTTTCAATTGATTTACTACTTTCTCCAATAAGGCTTCAACTTTGTTGGAAGCTCTAGAAGTCTTATTTAGATCACTATAAATCAACTCCCTTGTTTGTCTATGAAAGTTGATTTTGTCAGCCTAATGGGATCTCTCTAACATCCACTGTCAAGTTGACAGTCTTGAAACCTACTGAAGATGATATCGTCAAGGCAGAGGGATGAGAGAAAGATAATATGAGCTAGTTTCTCTCAAGATCCATAGCAACAAGTAATCTAGTTTGATAATCATCAATTGAATATGCGTCCAATTTGGATTCGATGCTCTCTTAAAATATTATTTTCTTTTCTTATATTTGTGAATACAAGTGTTTTATGATTGGAAAATAACTCTAAGTGGCCTCTTTTGGAACAGGGGAAGGTGTGCAAATGAATTCCCCCAGCTGCAACTGAAAACCTCCTGCTACTACAAAACTATCCCCTTCAGACAATTTAACCCTTTTGGAGCCCTTATCCGTTCTTCATCCAAGTCAACAATCTCCTAACTTCCTCTTTTCAAGTTTTTATCAGTAAGTTGAGGGGTCTCAACCTCCATTCCTCTTGAGGCAGTATTTTGTCCTCCATTTGCTAATTTTTCAACATCTGGTCGAGACTCATGAACATAAGGGGCATAATAATTCTCCACTCTCCTGTTTGAAATGACATGATGAGGGTCATAGGACCATTTCTCACCCAACTGTAACTTCATTTTTTTTAGGATGTTATGCACTTCTCCCATAGCCTGTCTATTATTCACAATGAATGGCCCAGCTGTCATGGGAATTTTGAACAAATGCCCCTTCTTTGCTGGGACAAAATGTATTTGATCTACATTTAAACTTTTCCTGAAAAACTCCAAGGAAAACATTCTCCTTGGCACAAATATAGGAATTATGTAGGGGGTAACCTCTGCTCCATACAATCTTATTTCTGAATATTCTTCAAATAAAAACCAATCATCCACTTTTACATCCTTACTGAACTGAAGAAGAGACTATTATTTTGGTAAAATGCACGGTGAAGGGGAACAGTTAATAATTGAATAAGAAATTGACATAAAATAACTGGTGAAATACATAAGGCCTTAAACAATTGGATTAATTATTATAATATATGTCTAGAAAATTACTGACTGCTTTTTTTTATGAATATCCATGATGTTTAGACCTAGGTGCATAAAATTGTCAACGTGACTATACAAAAAGAGATATGTGACCAAAGAAGGAAATATGAAGCCCCTAGTGAGGGAAAGGTCTGTTAACTGTTAATTGACCATCCTCTCTCAAAAGGCAGGAATATTAAAAAATGTATGGATTCATCATCGAATTAGACATTCCCAAGATAGCCTTATAAATAGAAGTAGTATCTTCTCTCCCAAAAAACTTTTCCATGACTTGAAGGATGGGTCTGACCTCCTTCACAAATGTATCCAAAGGAAAATGAGTGGGCTCCAAAGGCAAGAGTTTCCCAGTGGGCTTCAGAAAGAAAATTAATTGGGCATAACTGGGTGTAGACAAGATTTGGAAAGCTGACAACATGGTTTCCTCTGAGAAAGAGGTATAAGACTCTGAAGATGGAAAACACGGGGCTTGTTGGATTAGAAGGGGGGAAACCTGTAAGATATTCTCTCCCAATTTGTTCATAACAAAACATTTTTGTGGGTATAGAGAGTGATCCATGTGGATATTGGTGGTCACCCGCCTATTCCACTTGGGGCCCCACCATTGTCTCTTTCAGTTTTTCAGTTTCGGCACAACTTACTATTTTTAGCAATTTTTCGGGTCCTGAACTTTCGGAGCCGTTTTGAGGCCCTAAACGACGTTTTTTGGGAAAACGAAGAGCAACATGGGTCCATGGATCAATGTTGCTCATTCAAAATTTTTAGTCCTCGGATTGATATTTCTAACGAGGTATGGTACGCGTCAAACGGAGCTCGTATGCCAAAGTTACGCCCTTGGGAAGTTGAAACACCAATTTACCCAAACGGGGCCCATAGTTTTGGCTCTTCATCTCCTAGGGTTAGGGTTTTGGCTGTTTAAGATTTCCCATTGTTTCTAAATAATAAATAGGCCCTCGAGCCTCATTGTAACGCAGTTCAAAGGCCTGTAGCCACCACATATTTTCTCAGAGATAGCTACCAGCGCCCTAGCTAGTTTATTTTCATTCTGTCTGTAAGCAAATTTCAGTTCTTTGATATTAATGAAATGAAGTGTTATTTCCACTGCATCTCTATATTTATGGTTATATGTTTATTCTGTTGCGTTCTTGCATAAATCCGGATCAGAGAGACAACAAGCCAATAGATGAATTCTGGGAAAACATATGTTTGGGGAACCATTGCAGCTAAAATGACAGACTTGATAGCTGCAACAAAAACTAGGGAGTCTTCTTGATTAAGAAAGACATGCTGGTGTAATTCAATGAGGTTCAGTGAGAAAATTGGGTCAAATACATCTCTTTCAGTGTCCATCAAATGAATGTGCGAGGAAGAACCAATTAACATAGCTTTATTTGACATTTTGATAACTACGATTGAAAAGATGATGTGTAAAATATGTGGACACCAGAGGCTAATGCTGACTAGAGATCTAGATTGTACAATTTGAATCCATGGAGGCTGAGCATAGAGGGAAAGGTGAAATTAAATTGGGAAGAATAACGATATTTAAGGGAAAATGGGGAAAATGGAGGGAAAATAGAAAATAATTAGCACATGGGGTGTACTATCTCATGACGTGGCGACATGACAAGCTGAAATGACAAGGGTGATGTGGAAGATGAGGTAGTGGGAAGAGATAGAAATGGAATGGTGATGGGGTGGTGATAAAACAGTCAAAACAAATCTATGTTTTCTTGCTGATGTCACAAGCTCACTTGATGATGTTCTGCGGGGGAAGGCCCTAGTACGGTGGAGTTCCAACGGATTACCCCTGCAATCAATATCCACCGTAGATCTACTGGTCGACGAGACTCTAAAAAATCTTTGCAAAGGCACTGGGTGGAATAACCGTTGGGCATGTAGTATCGTCAGGTTTCCACCATCGTCTAGGCCCCTCATACTTGTTACATCGCGCCCAACAACCCAAGAGGAGTTTAATGCGATGTCCAACTTAAGCATAGGACCCACCAACCTTACACTTTATTGCTATTGCACTAAACTTATTTAGTGATATTTAAGCCACCATTACAAAAATAAATCAAAGTACTAACTTGACTTTTGTTTTTGATTTTTTTTTCCTTTCGCATATATATTTTTTCTTTTATTTTTGCACACACAAGGAAAATAAAATGAGCTACAACAAGGAAATGGGTTTTCATCATGATAATGAGAAATAAAGGTGTTGTTGTCTTTGGTACAATGAAAAACTGACTCCCAATATGAAAGAGGATTGAGTGACATGGGCATCGAAATGAAAATATGGGAAACAATGTTGGAGTTCCCATGTGAGTATGTTTATAACACTTGATGGATGGAAAATTCCAAATATGGATGGGATAGTCCATCTGCCAAAGTGTGGGGGTCCCTAAGTTGATATATCTTGAATAGTAGGAAAATGCAATGAATGAGATGATGTTGTTGACATGTAAGATTCCATAAGAAATGGTTCCAAACAAAATCCTATAAACATGAGTAAAGGTGTACTCATAATGAAATTTCATACATGAGTCAACAAGTACAAAAAAAAGGTGGTGTCAAAGTAGTAAATTCAATATGAAGAAATTTGATTCTACTGGAGTGGGCATTAACACCTCATGGGAAAAATGGCTTTTGGGTGAAGTATCAAAGAAGAAAAAACTAAGGGAAACACATTTGAGGGCTTAAAAATATATTTCCAATGGTTTTGATACTTCTTCAATTGGAGCTAGGATGAAATCATCATGGCTAAGTGAAAAATGGTGGATTATCCTATAAAATATATTTTTCCTCCAATTCTAAGTCATTTATGCATTGGATTGTGGAGAGATTAAAGAAGAGGAATAGGCCCTAGATCTTGGTGGCCAAGTCGCGGAAAAAACAATCTGCAAAATTTGGATATATGATTTTCAGGTGGGTGGCCTTACCATACTTGTTAATTCTAGTGGAGTATTTTTGTATATTAGGAATTTTTTGGTCTCTAGGAGAACCCCTACTCAAATTTTGAGGGCCAAAACTCTTATTGGGTTAACATTTGCGATGGGATCATAGTTTATGGGGATATAAATGTATTGAACATTGTAGAATTCAAGGCACAAACTATATTAGTCACCTAGATCAATGCGGTCTAGGTGATGGAATTGGTTGGTCCTAGGGATATCCCATGGTTAAGATATTCCATGATTTTGTTACATATGGACGTAGTACTAACAAAATACTAGTTTTGTGTAGGAATGACTAAATTCAAGGTGTTGTTACGAGAATGGAAGTTAAAGGAACTCCATAAACAAATTAAGGGGAATGATGTAGTGAGATGGGCTCTTTCTCTATATGGGTTACTCAAATTCCTTGAGAACCAGTTGATGAGGGCTAGGGGGAAACTCCATAAAAGGATAGTGAGTTATCAGGACCTGGAGAGAGATGATTTCGTGGTCTATAACTTATATATTATGATCATGATCCGAGATATATAATTTCTCATAGGGTTGCCACCCATGGGGGTGGGTGGATAGTTTTGTTGACAAACATTGTGTGCTAGGAGCTCAGGTGAAGGACTCATCCATCCAACTGATAGATTTAGAGAGGTTCAAGATATGAGTTATTGCAGTGATGGTGATCTGTATTTTGGGTAGTCATGTTCTCCATAAGGTATCTAAGGGGTAAATGGTGTTGTTGAAGAGTGTGCTGATATGGGCTTACTATGGATGGGTTGAGACGTTTTTCATGGCATTGAAGTGTTAATTGAATTCTTGCAATAGGGTGACATGAGGAAATTTTTCTTATGGTACAAATTTATGCTCATTATTCTTTAGGAAGATCCCCACACTTTGACCTCATAACTATATCCATGATGAGGGCCCATATGAGCCTAGGATGTGGCATTGGGTGTAATTTTTATAGAGAGGAGGAGGGGTAAAGAGAGTGTTTTGACAAACTATTTCATGCACTGAGATAACTTTGATTGTATATTGAGAAATACCCTTACTCAGGATTGAACTTTCATGTTGATATAGAGTTGTGACTTCCACAAGGACAAGAATGGGGTCTAAACAGTAAGTGATTTTATGGTTTTTATGATTTCGTAGGTTATAATGATATTGTATGTGGTACTAATATTTTGACCCATGTGATGTGCAGATATTATGTTGAAATTGTAACTAGGTTAAATCTTCATAATGTATATTTGTCATTATGATTTTGTTAAAGAGTAGAAAAAAATTTATTTGAGTCAAAAGAAAATTATTTTATCATGTCCCATTTGGGCAATTGAAGGAAAAATAAAATTGAATTTTTAAAGTTTATTTTTGTGTCCCTAAGGTCACCAAGTCAACCCTCCAGAAGTCAAGTCGGCTCAACCTTTAGAGGAGCCTTTTCGCATGAAGAAACAAATATATATTGGAATTATTCCTCTACCATTTGGAAAACAATTCCAGTCTCTTGTATATGGAAATAAATTTGGTTATGTGGCATACAAATCTGAGGCACATTCTTTTGGTCAATGTGAGTCTTTTGTGGCACCTTCTTTCTGTGGTGGTGCAAGCTCCCTGCGGTATATCCTGATGCACAAACCCAAGCTCTGAAGCATGTATTTATGTGATGAGGTATAAAGTTCCTAAAACATATTCTCTATGGTTGTGTGACGTTCTTGAGGCACTCTATTTTAGAAATATATGACATTCTAAGGATAAATTTGTGGAAAAATATTGTGAACAAATTATGGACATATGGAGGGTTTAATTGGAACTTGAGTTATTGGTTAGTTTGACTTGGATTTCTCTTGCTGAAAAAGATTCTATAAGGAAAGGATTGTTGGGTTTTTCTCTTGTTGTTTTTTCACTAACCTTTGACCTAAATTTGGTGTCTTTTGTATCTTGTGCAATGTGGTCTCTATTTTTCTTGTATTTGAATTGTTAACATGATAATTTCTTGATGAATAATAAATAAAGGCTAAAAAGAGCACTAAAAATTTTCACAAGTAATTATCATGATCATAAATTCTACATTTCATTTGAATTTCAACATGGTTTCAGAGATAGTTTTGAAGATAAGTTTGAGGTAGCCACAGAACCAAGGAGTCTAATCTAAGTTTGAGAGAAAGAAAAATCTTGTATCTTTTCTTGTACTCTGGTATAGAACATGAAGAACTGTTGGCAAAAATTTACAAATGTATTTCTGGGCATACATTGGAGAAAATATCTCTGTGATTGGGCCAGATTTTTTGTGCATGTTGAAGCAGGTCCGAGTCTGTTGTTGGAATGTTGGACGTGGGGTTTAGCACCTATCTTAAGGGTCACATTGAATTCAAATGCAATGAAGTAAAGTATATAAGCAAGGTATCCATAGAAGTCTGTAAGTCTGAGTTGCAGGAACCCTAAAAAAAGGTTGAAATATCTCTGTTATCTCATGCCCAATACCAAGACCTTAAGGGTGGAGTAGATATATGTTTAAGGTTTGAAGTAAATATGGAATTGTGATAAGATAAAGCCTTTATAAAAATACAAGTAACCTGAAATTGAAGTTCGACCCTCTGTGAATGGTGATCAAGTATATAACAATATGAATAACATGTTTGTGATTCATAGAATCTAAGTTTGTAGCATGGTCCTAATCTATGATATAGTCCAATCATCTAGTTCAAGTATTTTATCTCTATGAATCAAGGTCCAAGAATTCAATGAAGAAAAGGAGATCTGAGCCGTCACTGCAACAAATCCCTATGATTTTCTCCTTTTTTCTTCCAAGGATTGTTTTAGTGTATTTTTCTCCAATTTTTTGAAAACTTCGGTACTATTTATCGAGATGGCACTATTTTTTGCGTTGTTTGCGCTGACCAAAACATTTAGGTGGTAAATTAGGAGCTAATAGTGTTGGAAATAGCTCTAGTAATAGCATCATATTTAAATTCCCTTTAGCGCCTAAATTAGTGCCTATATTAGCTCCTTTTTAGTGTCGAATGTGCTTAAATAGTTAATTAATTGAGGTGTTGGGGGTTAAGTGGATAGGGGCTTTGAGGATTATGGGATTTACAGATTTGGGGTATATGGATTAAGGGTTAAGGGATTAGGGTTTAGGGTTTAAGGGATTAAATGTCAATAGCTAAGGTATTTGGCGCTTACGGGTTAGGTATTTTAATGGTTAATGGCTTAGGGATTATGGGTTAAGGGATTAATGCTTAAGTGATTAGGGTACAAGGGTTTATGTATTACGAGATTAGGGATTAGGGCTTAAGTGTTTAAGGGTTGATGGCTTAGGTTTTAGGGGATTTAAGGATTTTGTGTTAAGGGATTGGTGATTAACTAGGTTGAGGGATTAAAAGTAATTTATGGATTAGGGCTTAAGGATTCAAAGGTCAATGTAGGCTTAGGGGTTAGGGTATTTAGGGCTTTATCAAAACTCTCTTGAAATTTCATGGAATTTATTCCAACATGCCCATCACCAATGTCATCCACTGATGTTGAATGGTGAGCAGTGAATGGGGCCAACATTGAAATTTCTTAAAACTATTCTTGTATGCATCAAAATTTGACATGGTTAGACTAGACACATGCCTTGACATAATGTGAGGGTTTCAAGACTCAAGGATACTTGATTTCATCGCATGATATTTGAGATCATCCTCATTTTCACCAATGTTCATAATGTAGTCTCATTGTCATCATTCACCATTCCTATCTATGGAATATTTTTTGAAACCCTCTCAAAATGTCATGAAACATATTCCAACAATCCCATCTCCAATTCCATCCATCGACACTACATAGTGAGAAATGCATGGGTCCAATGTTCAAATTTATTCAAATTGTTCCTGTATGCATCGAAATTTGACATTGTTAGTGATGCAGGAGCATCAGGATTAGCCAGCAATGTGAAGACTTGTTCACATGTTGTGGCTAAACCAGGGTGAAATCCAGTGACTATTGGTTAAAATCAGTTTTACTGAGAAGGTTGGACTTCTCAAAAAGTCTGTTATTGTAATAAATAAGAGATTATCTTCTTTAAATGTAGAGATAAGAGTTTTTAGTCTAGGTGTTCTTGAAAAGCAACGAAATAGAAGATTTCTGTTATTCTTTAAAAATAGGAGATTGCGTTAGCATTGTTTTAGGAGCTAGTTAATAATAAAAGGAGGAAAATGTTAATGAGTGAGAGGTTAGGAAGGGTTTTGTGTGGAGCGAAAGCTCAGAACTGTAGTGAGGATTGTGTTTTGTAACAGAGATTATCTTCTTGTGTAATCTGGCCAAGGGCGAACTCTGTTTTTCTGAATATTATGAATAAGTTCAATGTTGTGTGTATAATTGTATAATGAGCGTGGAGGCCTAAGCGCTGTTTTTTTCTCCACGTATCGATTGAAATGGTTATGATTTGTTTCGTTGTTATCAGCTGTATGAAATTCCGTATTAATGTAAATCGGCAATAGCTTGAGACTGTGAGCAGAAGAATCCTTAACATAGAAAATTAATGTAAAAACACGAGGCATAACCTTTGAACGGATCTGAAGTAATATACATATTAATTTAGGAAGTCGTCGGGTCAGGTACAGCAATCGGATCGGAACTGGAGAAAAGTTCACGTATCACTGAATATAACAATGAAATGGACGCGAAAGGATATAAATCAGAGTTGAAGTGGGATCGGGTCCGGAATATCGCATTGGTATTGCAGAACCTTCCAACAGTTGTGACACATAATTTCTGCGACGAGCGATCTCCGATAACCATCGCATCGGAGTTCTGAGTCTATGACAATTGGCGGTGATATCGAATCATAGCGATTGCGATCACGATTGATATCATATTGGTGTATGTCGGAGTTTGGAGCGCTTTGGTACAGCAAAAGGGCAATTGATATCGCATCGACACTGTGGTAATTATCGACAGTTGTGACATTCAAAAGTATTGCGGCTTGTGACTTCCGATTGTTATCGCATCCGAACACATTGGAATGAGGAGCGCTTTGTATTTGCTAAGTTATATTAATAACGCATCGGAGCGTGGTAAAACGCTAAACTCCCATGTATATTGCAATTCATCAATTTGGGAATTGTTTTGAACCATCGGATCATTCAGATCTAAGTTTGCAGTATTCTATATACGAAAATGTTATAAGGAGCGTTGTTTTCAATGGTTTATAACGGTTTTTAATGGTATAAAAGACTTATATCGGGATCGGATGGAGTTTAGGGGAATTCCTTTTTCAATTTATAAAAGGATTTCGGCTCCGATCTAATATAAAGGAGATTATTGAATGCGGTGATCCAGTGTTGGGTGTCGATGCAGAGGAAGAGCGTTGAATAAAATGGAACGCAGCTATGGTGCGAATGCTATCAGTTCGATTATAGAGAAAGTAAGTTAATTGTCGGGGTCTAAGTTTAAATATCTGGTTTGATTTTTTGATGATTTCCAAAATCGAATGGGTGTGAGAAATAAAATGTAAATTGGCTTTCAGTCCAGTCAATATAAGGGCGTTGACGGTATTTAAATTCATATATGGGTGTTGGCCAAATATTCTATGGCATTTGATTAAGACGTGTAGACTGTTGGGTTTGTAGTTTGAACCATAAATTTTGAAATAACTTCCGCGTATAAAGGTGTTTGTGAAATTGCCCGAATAGGAAATTTTAGGGAAAATTTTGGAGATGCATTTTTAAAGACACAACTAGGAGAGATTCTGGGTTTGGCGGGTTATGCTCGCCATCATTTTGGTATCAAAGCTGAATTATAAATGAACCATTTGGTAAAAGGTAGAAGAAAGCAATTATGTATGAAATTTTCTTGAAAGAATTCAGAACCGAGAGATGTGCATACAGGCAAGGGAGATCAGATTCTAATCTGACAGTCAAGAAACCAGAGTATAGCTGGGAGAATGGAGAAGAACAATTAAGTTCTTAGAGGCAGGTAAAGCAGAATTAAGCAGAGATTGCAGAGATAGAAAGAATCCACAACGATGTTTGGAGAATGGAGATTCACTTGGATGTGAAGAATGAATGGAGAATCGTGCAGGTATTGTGTTTGTTTAATTTTGATTTGAGTTTCACTGACAAGAAATAGATTGAGGATTGATGGTTGCAGCAATGAAGTATCTTAGAAAAGGAGATCAAACCTTACAGGATAGTAATGAAAGAAGTTGTTAATGATTTCTGAGTGGAAGAAACTCAGCAAAGAAGGAATTGTTGCTGATAGCTAAAGCTTTGCCCAGATAAAGCCGGAATTTTGGAAGAGAGGATTAGATTTTAAAATCTGATTGACAGTAGTGAATATTGAGAAATTGTGCAGTGGAAGCATAAAGATTTGCTGAAACAGATTTGCAGGAATGGTGAGATTCTGAAGGTAATTGAAGGTATGCAGTTTTTAGCAGATATGAAATGAATGAAATTTTATAGTGAGATTACAGTAGTTAAACTGTAAGAGGGATGTTTGTAAGTTTTGGAAGTAACAGAGTTTGAAGATAGAGCTGAAAGCTAGTGGGAAGGACAGTCCATTCAAAAGTGCAGGTGAATGGAAAGACAAGATCAGACCGAGATCTTGAAGGTAAGATGATATGGTTTTATTTGGATTTGAAGATTAGAAGATTGTAGTCTTTGCATTGAAGCAGAAGTATTATTGCAACTCCGAAAAGGCAATTCCATAGAAGATGTGGTTAGAATTGCTAACAGATAAAGGAAGCTGGTGAAAGTTTCTAAGTGAAAACATAGATGTGGCAGAACCTTGAGGAATTCCAATAGATATTGGATAAGGAGGATAGTTTTGTTCTTAGAAGATGCAGATGAGTTGAAGCCAGAAAGAGCAAAGAGAAGTGCTCAAAGGAGGTTCCAGAGATAGAGAACCAATTGCTTGCCAAAAGACTGAGTGAGGAGAGCTTGGTGAGGTAAGTGGCAGTAGGACAGGACTTGCTGTTGAAGAGGCTTTAGTGCAACTCATAGTAAAGTGAGTAAGGAACTCATAGAGATGGAGAGGATGATCACTAGTGACAGTCGTAATAGAGGTTCTGAAAGAGATCGCAGCAGAGGACCAAAGGAGAAGGATGCCAAGGCAAATGGCATACAAAGACAGTTAAGCAAAGAGGAATATGAGCGGGAGAAGGCTGAGATAGTAGTTCAGCTTGAGGTGTTAATGGATATGTTGCAAAGAAATGAAGTAGACCAACAGCATGGTTATGTCATGAGGAAGAAGGTGAAGTGGAAGATGCTACAAGAGAAGAGGAATCATCAGGTGAATATGCAGTTGATGAAGGAACTAAGGGGACTTTAACAGGTTATAGATGCCAAACAGAGGATAGAGAAGCTCGAAATAATTGAGCTACAACAAAAGGAAGATGTTGAAGTTTCGATATGTGGACCAGAAAGTGGACCATTACTTTTTGAAAGTGATGAAGAGCTAGAGGAGTTGAATCATATGAATGATTCGAAGCAGCCGGAAGACTTGATGACTGAAGCATCAAATAAGACCGTAAGGTCTTGTGATTTTAAAACTAATGATTTGTGTATGATTGCAGGTTTGGAAGAAGATAGACAGTTTTTTAAAGTTGTCAAAGATGTGAAAGAGTACCTTCTAGAAGATGAAAGTTTTGAAGCAGAATATGATAAAGAGGCTGGGAAAGAATCAGTTCACTACAATGGAAAAATGCTGGAAGACATCATTGAAATAGATGATGAGAAGGGGAGACTAGCTGACAGTCTCAAGAGTTCTTTGAGTTTGGATCAACATACTGATATGCTGACAGAAGAAGAGAAATCAACGCAACATACTGAAGTGTTGCTAAAGGGAAAAGAGGTACAGAGGCCTTATATTTTTTATTGTAATGATTGTCTTATAATTGAAGATGTTGTGGCAGACGCTGGAACATATTTGGCACAGGTGGATAGCCAAATGGAAGAAGAAGAGGAAGAACATCTACTGAAGGATGTTAAGGAAGATTTAGCAGAGGAAGAAGGACCATGTGATAATGAGACAATAAAAAATAAGGAAATGGAATATTATGTAAAATTTCCAAAGTTCACTCCAAGTAAAATCATTGAGTTATATAGAGAATCAAACTTTCAAAGGAGGAAGTTGGAAGAGCAGAGGATGAATGTCCAGGATAGATTGCTGAAGAAGGATGAAAAAATAGTTGTCATAAATAATAATCAAGAAGAAGTTGACAGATGTAGAAAAAAGAGGCAAGAAATTTTTCTAAAAGACAATGTAGCAGCAGCAGAAAAAATGCAAAACAGCAGTAAGGATGGAAAGGAAGTGATCAAAACAAGTGAAGAACAAGCAAGAATGAGAGTTCAACAATCAAGAGATGGAAACAATCAGCAGATAGAGGATATACTGGACAGAGAAATTGATTTGATAAGGAGGTTAATGATGAAAATGTCTCAGAGAAAGATAGCAGCAAGAAAGAAAAGAAGTGACAACAAGAGAAATACAGTAGCAGACCTTGAAGGCAGGGCAAGTGGAGCATTACAGCATAAAATATGGAGACCTGGAGAACAACAGTAGATAACAACATCAATAGAGCAATTAACAAGCAAGGAAAGATTACAAAATAAATTTTGGGATCCAGGAGGAAACAATTATCTAGACTTATGACCAGGTGGTCATAAAATTTCTTACATGGGGAGTCCGATGCAGGAGCATCGGGATTAGCCAACAATGTGAAGACTTGTTCACATGTTGTGGCTAAACCAGGGTGAAATCCAGTGACTGTTGGTTAAAATCAGTTTTACTGAGAAGGTTGGATTTCTCAAAAAGTTTTTTATTGTAATAAATAAGAGATTATCTTCTTTAAATGTAGAGATAAGAGTTGTTAGTCTAGGTGTGCTTGAAAAGCAACAAAATAGAAGATTTCTGTTATTCTTTAAAAATAGGAGATTGCGTTAGCATTGTTTTAGGAGCTAGTTAATAATAAAAGGAGGAAAATATTAATGAGTGAGAGGTTAGGAAGGGTTTTGTGTGGAGCGAAAGCTCAGAACTGTAGTGAGGATTGTGTTTTGTAACAGAGATTATCTTCTTGTGTAATCTGGCCAAGGGCGAACTCTGTTTTTCTGAATATTATGAATAAGTTCAATGTTGTGTGTATAATTGTATAATGAGCGTGGAGGCCTGAGCGCTGTTTTTTTCTCCACGTATTGATTGAAATGGTTATGATTTGTTTCGTTGTTATCAGCTGTATGAAATTCCGTATTAATGTAAATCGGCAATAGCTTGAGACTGTGAGCAGAAGAATCCTTAACATAGAAAATTATTGTAAAAACACAAGGCAGAACCTTTGAACGGATCTGAAGTAATATACATATTAATTTCGGAAGTCGTCGGGTCAGGTACAGCAATCGGATCGGAACTAGAGAGGAGTTCACGTATCACTAAATATAACAATGAAATGGACGCGAAAGGATATAAATCAGAGTTGAAGTGGGATCGGGTTCGGAATATCGCATTCGTATTGCAGAACCTTCCAACAGTTGTGACACATAATTTCTGCGATGAGCGATCTCTGATAACCATCGCATCGGAGTTCTGAGTCTGTGACAATTGGCGGTGATATCGAATCATAGCGATTGCGATCGCGATTGATATCATATCGGTGTATGTCGGAGTTTGGAGCACTTTGGAACAGCGAAAGGGCAATTGATATCGCATCGACACTGTGGTAATTGTCGACAATTGTGACATTCAAAAGTATTGCGGCTTGTGACTTCCGATTGTTATCGCATCCGAACACATTGGAATGAGGAGCGCTTTGTATTTTCTAAGTTATATTAATAACGCATCGGAGCGTGGTAAAACGCTAAACTCCCGTGGTATATTGCAATTCATCGATTTGGGAATTGTTCTGAACCATCGGATCATTCAGATCTGGTTTGCAGTATTCTATATACGAAAATGTTATAAGGAGCGTTGTTTTCAATGGTTTATAACGGTGTTTAATGGTATAAAAGACTTATATCGGGATCGGATGGAGTTTAGGGGAATTCCTTTTTAAATTTATAAAAGGATTTCGGCTCCGATCTAATATAAAGGAGATTATTGAATGCGGTGATCCAGTGTTAGGTGTCGATGCAGAGGAAGAGCGTTGAATAAAATGGAACGCAGCTATGGTGCAAATGCTGTCAGTTCGATTATAGAGAAGGCAAGTTAATTGCCGGGGTCTGAGTTTAAATATCTGGTTTGATTTGTTGATGATTTCCAAAATCGAATGGGTGTGAGAAATAAAATGTAAATTGGCTTCCAGTCCAGTCAATATAAGGGCGTTGACGGTATTTAAATTCATATATGGGTGTTGGCCAAATATGCTATGGCATTTGATTAAGACGTGTAGACTGTTGGGTTTGTAGTTTGAACCATAAATTTTGAAAGAACTTCTGCGTATAAAGGTGTTTGTGAAATTGCCCGAATAGGAAATTTTAGGGCAAATTTTGGAGATGCATTTTTAAAGACACAGCTAGGAGAGATTATGGGTTTGGCGGGTTATGCTTGCCATCAGTTAGAGTAGACATGTGCCTTGACGTTATGCGAGGGTTTCAAGACTCAAGGATATGTGACATCTTCACACAATATTTCATATCGTCCGTTTTTGCATGAATGTTCATCATGCAGTCTCATCGTCATCATTCCCCATTTCCATCTATGGAATCTTTGTCGAAAATATCTTGAAATATCATGAAATGTCTTCCAACATGCCCATCACTAATGTCATCCACTAATGTCGCACGGTGAGCAGTGAATGGGGCCAACATTGAAATTCCTGCAAAATGTTCTTGTATGCATCAAAATTTTACATGGTTAGACTAGGCACATTCCTTGATGGTATGTGAGGGTTTCAAGACTCAAGGATTCCTGACATACCCACATAATATTTTAGGTCGTCAATGTTTGTGTCAACGTTCATCATGCAGTCTCATTGTCATAATTCCTCATTCCCATCTAGGGCATATAGGAGTTAGAGAATATGTTTGTATATGGGATTAGGTTATGGATCATATATGTTACTAGTTAATAAGTATAGTTGTTATGATTGAAATTTTATTAGTGATAATGGATACATTTCAAGAGTTAAGGGTGGTAGGGTTATGCTTTTTAGAATATAGTGGTTATGGTTACAAGATATATTAGATAGTAGACGTTAGGAGTAAAAATTAGTAGGTGTTAAGGGTTATAGGGGCTTGGGATTATAATTGTTATGTGTTATACAATTTATGGGTGATAAGGCTTGGACATCATGGGGTTAGTAATTATAATGGTTACAGATTTAGGATTAGGAATTAGGAGTGATAATAGTTATAGGGAATTCCCACGGGGTGTAGGTTATTTAAGGATTTTATTTTAAGGGATTATGGATTAAGGATCTATGGCTTAAGGGTTTAGGGATTAGGGCTTAAGGCTTTAAGTGTCTGTTTTCAACTATTAAATTTATAATTGGGGTTAAAAATTTTGAAGTTTGTTGTTATACGTTGGGTTCATATACATGGTTATAGTTATTTTTATAAAAAATATTGGGTTGCTAGACTCAATCTGCATGTCAAAGCAATTTTACTCCAACACATACCAAGCATCACATGTCAGACATGAATAGAAACTAACACAAGGTGCCCAAAATTGGAGTGTGTGTATATATATATGAACTACACATCAAGATAACATCCAGGAGTAGGGATATTTAAATAATGACAAGTCTACTCTATTGCAAGTGGGATAGTTCAAAGTGCCAAGGGAAAAAGTACCATATTTTATTACATCGTTCAAATGTCCATATCGTGGGAATTTGTAGATCATATATGAATATGCGTTGCAGATTTTGAACCATCCCGAAGTATAAAACACCATTCAAATCCTGCACTCATCGAGAAGCAACACATGTCCCTTAACAGATTTAATGCAATATTCTCTTATGGTGTCAAATATCGTTCGCTTCTCATCTCTGCACTCAATTTCCACTGTTGATATAGCAATTAGATTGGACCAATGGACACAACAATTTGGTATCTACTAACTTTATACTAAGCACTTTATTTATAAAGATTTCTTTTTACTCAGTAAAAAAAAAAATCTTTTGCAGTTCCTTATGGGTGAAAATGGATTTATTATGAGGGCTGATATTCACATTTGGGCTAATTTTCCATGATTTTCCCCAAAAAAGATTCGCTAATTTTCATTTTTTGTAAAAATGATTAGCCCAAATTTTACAACGTAAAATTATTTTACCTTCAAAACTGGAAAAAATATATAGAGACCATATATAAAGTCTTAAGAAATTTTAATATTTTTACAAATATATCAACAAACATTTTATAATTTTCATGTTAGGGACCAGTGAGATTCGCTAAGGTTTTTAAACTTTGAGTTAAATTTCCATCCTTAAAATTTTCCCTAGCAACAATGAAGAATATTGTTAAAACATATATGTCAACAAGAATTTAGCTTTCAGGGCTAGTTTCATGTTCCTTCTCAGTGTTTTAGCAATTGATAGAATGGAATAGTTTAATAAAATTTCCTCCATCCACAAAATTTATGAACTAGACCAGAATAACTTGGTAGACCAAGACTGGGATGTTTATGACCCAATTTTGTCACCTACTAATCAAGTGAAGATCCCTCAATTTTTCTTTCAGCGGGATGAGGAAATTAGTAAGGGGTATAAAGTTTGGGAGTCACGTCTGCCATTGCGTATAGTTCCCCAAGTCTTTCATTTTCCTAAATTGGTCATATGGTGCTCTAAAAATTATTCTGCTTATATTAGATCAATAATGTCAAATGAAGCTTCAAATATCCTCATTTCCGTAACTGTTGAATTAGTTCTCAATATGCTAGGGTTACAATATTCCAGTCTTATGAATGAAAAAACCGTAGAATTAAATGAAGAAACTCTCGTTCAAACCACCAAATCATTAGCCCTAGAAGTAAAGATTACATTTTCCCAAAGTGTTCTAAATTTTGAGACTTCTCTACAATCTTTAATCTACCCTCTAAAATCTGAGTGGTTTGTTAAACCAGTGTAGATCATTTTCTCCATGACTAGTCAAATCTTGGGTTTCAATCATGATCAGGTCATCACTTAAAGTTTATTAGGTTTTCTACTATCTTTGTCATTGTTAGTAAATTTCAATTATCATGAATTTATAGCATAAGCAATGCATGAATAGTTGATCAGTTTCAACACCCTTCAAAACTTTAAATATCAAGGCTATCTCATCAACTTAATTTTGGATAAATTCACTGGTCAATTTCATCTTTTGTTAGAACCAGAAGGAATTACTTCTTTTGGAGTAATTTTAGTGATTTACAGAGCATTGTGTCTTAGAAACCAATCATAGGTGATGTAACAAAACTGCAAATTTACCCAAAATACGTGGACCTGTGGGTTATGGGCCACAAAATTTCCCACCGTGCGAAACTCATCACAATACTAAAGCTCAGGATGAGTGTACTATCAAACCCAGGTGCGATGCCACTTATCGCTTGACACTTAGTTCTTATCTTAAAATCGGGATCACAATAACAAATATCTTCACAATTTTTCTCCCAAGCAATATTACATACATCACAGATCGCAGATTATACGATATCGTAGATTGGAAAACATAACATTTCACAGATTACATAACATTACAGTTCGCATACTGTAAATCATATGATATATCGCATATCGCATATCCTTGCCCATCACACTTTGAATATTTTTTGATTTATCATTCCACAGTTAGCTGCTCCCCATATCGCATGTGCCATGCGATATGCACATGGACCACGTGCTGACACGTGTTCACTTCACAAATTCCACAATTTAACTTGCAAATTCAATCTAGATCATCGATCTTTGCCCAGTCTTCGCTCATGAACCTTCTTTGAACCGACAGCTCGGATCTCGGTAGTTCAACGACGTTCGACTATGTGGCTCCACAACAATTCACAACCATGTTATAGTACACATTTACGCATAAACACAACCAAGAAAACAATGAAAAACATAACTAATTGCGAGATCTTTAGTCCTTCACACATAAGATATGTTTAAGCTTGATAACTTATTTCATAAAATAAATGCAAATAATACACGAAACATAACATTCCTGAACACATAAAATACATGATTCTTAATTTAACTCTCTAACCTGATATTACATTTTTTGTGGCCTCCCAAGGCCCTAGTTATACTCTCCAATATACATTGCAATTTCCTCCCTTCTAAGAATTCTCAATTAAATAAAATAATACAATATGGATCGGATCAAGTGAGATCCAATCAACCCCTAACTTCGCTCGCAATCTCTTAAAATAATGATTTCAATAATAAACCATTAACAAACTCAAACGAACATGAGTAAATATCGTTCTCATGCTACGCTTGCGTTCTGGAAGGTTCACGAGTTTCAATTTTGACTTGGGGTGATTTTTCCCCTGCATCAATAGGGTTTCCTCATTTTTTTTAATAAGTTCACACCAAGGTGAATGGATTGGTTCATGACAAAGAATTTCCAAGAGTATGTCGAAAGTTGATGAAATGTATTCAACTGAGTTCAAGTTCCATGATAGGATATTGGTTCTTATATCAGTACTATACAGTTATAAGGATTTATGGAGTAGAGGTTCAACCCTATAAACTACCTTCATTTTTAACTCCTAGGGTTTATACTTTGGACATCTTAAGGAAATGATTAGATTTAGATTTTATACATTTTACAAGAAATAATTTAGTAATGTATTTCAAATTTCCAATAACAGTGGGACCTTTTACTATTAAGAATAGAAAAACTTCACAAATAATTGATAAAGCTATAGCTTGTTTAAATTTTGAATATGATGAAGCATGTCGCTATAATCCTCATCATACCATTTCAGAAAAAAGAAAGAAGGTAAGAAGGGTTGAATATAAACATCTAGAAATGGAAATTCTAGTAAATAAGATGGAATGGTCACCTATTGAAAATGTTGATAAAAATAAACTGGGAAATGAAGAAAATTTCTCCAAGCAATCAAAATGAGTTTCAAAGCAAGGAAAAGCGGAGACAAAAATAGTTACCTCGACCAAGCTTGATAGTGGATCTAAAAGGCCATTTAGTGAGGATATGATGCATAGAGATGAAGAATATGTCACTGAGGAAGAAAGGAAAAATAGGTCAAATGATTCACAGGAGAAATATTTGATGCTTGTAATTGATAAGTCAAAGGAAAAATCTTTTGCAAGAGAGCTTATTATTCAAATTCATGAGAAACATTCAACAAAAGTTAAGGTTGTTCAACCAATATATTGTGGACCTATATCATTTGAAAATCCTATCAAAGCCTATCACAATGAAAACCAAATAACAAGGTTACCAAGATAGATAGGAGAAAGCTGAACAACTTAAAAGCAAAGATCCTCCTCATTTAGTTACCGTGGTAGATAACAAAGACATGTCTTTAAATATTGTAGTGATTGAGCATGTTTCTAAAGGAAGTAAATTTCATGAAGGAGTTAATACCACTCAGTTCAAATTGAATATGAATCAATTTAATATTGTTGATAAAATTGATTTTTTCAAACAAGCAGGTCAACTCTTTGTACATATTTGGTTAATGAGTCCACTACAAAATAGAAATTACATTCAACTGTGAAGAATTTGGAGAATCAATTGAAGAGATAGAAGGCACAAAACAAATCTTTTCTAGCAGGAAAATCTAAATCAAAAAGAAATATTATGGAACTTGATGATGATTGTGCAAGTAATGTTGAAGTTTCAAATTTACCAGAAGCAAAAGATACAACAATCCAAGTCCCAAAGAAAAATATTAAAATTCCACATGATGCTCGTCCTCAAACTCCATAGCTTCTTATGGTACTTTGACAAAAGTAGGACTTGGAAACAAAATTATAGTATGTTGAAGGAACCATTGGAATATTAAGAAATCAAATCGAAGAGTTAAATCAAGAAGTTCAAACACTTTCAAAATCACAGTTTGAACATCTCTTAGGGGCTGATCATGATATTGCATTATCCAAAGAATTGGGAAACTTGTCAGTTAAATATATGGATTGAAAAAAATTAAAAGAGGAGCTACCTAAATTAGATCAAGATAATGAACAAAAAAAAATTTCCTTGAGGAATCTTTGGCTAAATAGAAATACTTATGAGGCAAGATTAATACTAAATATGTTATTTGGAACCATCTTGTCATGGAACTTAAAATATTGAAGGATTATTTTGCACATGTTGAAGATGAAAAAGAATTGGAAAATTATTGTTTGACTCAGTCTTCCATTTTTTAGAAGGATCTAGGATAAAAACCTATGAAATCCATAAATGTTTTAAGATTTCTTAGCACAAGGACCAAAAATCAATTGGTTTTTTAAAGAATACATGATAGGGCTGTACTTATATTTCAAGCTAGAAAGTATATTTTGAAAGATGACTTATATATAAAGGACGTGATAGGAAAAGAAAATTATATGTTGAGAAAAGTATCACGTTTTAAATATATCTTCGAGGATCTTTTTGTGCAAGGTCTACCAAGATTCTATAATGATCAAGGAGTGCTTATCCCAAATGAAGGGTATCAGGTAAATTTTCAAGAAAAGAGGATCGACACATCACAATTAAATCATACTTCTTATAATCTAATGAGTAAAAACATTTTCAACCTTTTAGAAAAATATTTTAATCTTCTTAATCAAACAAGAAGAATCATCAATGATTTACCACCAATCTCTTATGATTTTCACATAGAATTGGATACTCTGTATAGAGAGAAGATATAAACATCATTCCCATAAAGAACCATTTGGTAGAGGATAACTTCATTCAACAAGAAATGGATTGCGTTGGAGGAATCTTCTACTCAATTGATCGTGACTCATAGAGAATCCTAGGATTTCTACAACAAATTGTGGATTTTATCTTATTTTTTGGCTAATATTGGGGTTTTTTTCCCAAATATTGTAGAAATAAATATTTTAGCGTGTATGTTTCCAAAGTCATGAACATAAAGTTGGTGAGATCTTCTGGAATCCTGTGAAAAATACATAGGATTCTAGAAGCTCTCATCAACAATAAATATTTTGTAAATTTTGCATAAATTCTCTCATCAATATGAGGAAAAGGTTTGAATTTTGAGAAAATAAAGATTATTGTGTGGATGTAAAGACATTTTTTTCCGAAATTAATTAAATTTTGTCAAGATCAGAAGTACTTGAGCAATTGAAACCAGAGATTCATGTGTTGGTATTTTCTAGTCTGTGTTCTTTAGTTATTGTTTCCTTTCAATATTTCATTTGATGTGTTATATTCAATATTTGAATTTAAGAAAATGATTCAAAATTCATCTTTGATGCTATGTTTTCATCACAATCTCACACTTTCACTATTTTCCTTCTAAAATCACTGCAAAATTCATATTTGATGCTCTTTTTTGATGGATTGTTTTCTTTATTCCAACACCGTACTCAATGATAATTTTTTATACGGAAATACCACCTACCTTGCCTCTATAATTTCTTTATCCATAACACCAGCATCTTGGATACCTCTTGATTAATTTTCAGACCTTTTGACTCCATGCCCAATCGTTTTAGCTTCTCTACCATACCAAATTTATACCTCCTATTCTAATTGAAGAACTAACCATTGTTTTATCAAATGACTTGTCGTTGAAGTGACACCAAATAGCAGACTCATAGAGAGATCCCTCTATGGATTGGAAAGGCCAATTTCCAATCTAAAAAAATGGTTTGATGTTCACTCATGATTTTTTTTTCACAACCAGGTAAAATTCTGAGTGATAACGTGGTCAATGACTTAGGAGTTATGTTCTTTAGGGATTTTTTGTTAAGTGATTATAGATTAAAGTTTTAGGGCTTAAGGGTTCAAGGATTAGAGCTTAAGGGTTTAAGGGTCAGTGTTTAGGGGTTAGGTGATTTAGGGATTTTTTGTTAAGGGATTATGAATTAAGGGTTTAGGGGTTAAGGTTTCAAGGATTGATTTTGATTGTTATATATGTTAATTTAAAATATATTATTGAGATTGAATATTCATGTTTTTATATGAAATAGGAAACTAACATTGAGCTTTAATTTATTAAATTTTCATATAATTCTAGATGATTAAAATATTTTATTTTGTTTAATTATTATTATTATTTTATTTTTTAAACATATTAAAAAATTATGTCGGCCAACATTAAAATGCAAACAATATAAAAATAGTGAAGTTAACAAAGTTTTTTATTCGAATCATTGTGAGATACGTGCATTAATATTTTATCAAGTATTATATCTTCACAAACATATGTTGATATAAAATGAATGGAAGAATCATTCACGCAATCCTAATTTTTTCTGCCAAGAATTCATACCATATCTTGAACACTTTAATGATATTGCAATAAGTAATTTGTATTGACAAAAATAATAATGAAGCATTTCAAAGTTTAGGCCATAAGAATCATCATTTTTTAAACATGGATTACAAATAATTCTAAAAATTTAGAAGTCTTGGTCATTAACATCATTGTCTGCAACAATGTCATCTAGTGTATCATTGTCAATGTTGATATGATATTTCAAGTAGTTAATATTATCATCATCCTTATCTTGATTTGCATCATCTTCATCATCATTGAAATCTAACTATAGACCATCCATATTGTTACCAGATGCATTTGGATCATCATTTTCTATACCATCCATATTGTAATTGTCTTCCATAACATCATTTAACTTTGTATTGTTGTTTTCTTGTGTTTGAACATAACCATCTTCAACATCATAATGGACGTCAATTTATTCGATTTTCTTTAATCCCTCTATCATTTTATTGGCCCTCATTGTTTTGCTCAATATCCACTAATGCATCATCAAAAAAATGCCTTAATATTGGATAATAATGTATGGAAAATATCCATTTCGGGTCTGGAATATCTTCATAGAAAAATACCCGCACATGAACGAGTACATGCATATATTAGACACATATTATAACAATTTTATTGATCAATAAAAACATGTATATAATCACAATAAAAAATGTATTAATAGATTATTGATCACTACCACTTCTTCTTTGAGTTAAAAATTACTTGCTCAAAATGAATTGGTAGAACATAAGGATTTTTATCCTCCAGTAGGAACTTTGAGGAATCTAAAGAAAACAATCCACTATGGGTATCATGTATTTTTGTCCTATCAAATGCTGTAGAAATTATATACAATATGCATGTATATATCCAGACTCTCCTGATCTCACAATATTTATGTTCTTGCAAAATACAAAATCCTTCCACTATAATTCTTGCGGAAATTTAATCAACAATTGCAAAACACATGAAGCAACAAAAACACACATAACACAATTGATTACCGGGAAAGCCTGAAGCTGAAAACCCCAACTATATATTATGTAACATGGAGATCATATGAAAATCTCATACAAACATACAAATATTATCACAAGCTCTCAGTACAGTACAATCGTCATACACTAATCAGGACCAATCTTGCAAATCCATGCACTGATCTTTGCCTCCTGCTAGCTTGCCTCCACTGCGCAATCCAAGCTGATTACAAAGAACAATTCAATGTAATCCCACTCTCATTGACTGCGTTCTTATCATTTGCAACTACAATGTATATATAGATGCAATTCATGCATCACTAGTAGTCACAACAGATAGTCTATCTTGCCCTTTCACCTATCTCTCCACTGGGTCTCCACTGGATCTGACATGCACTGTAGTTAACTGTTGTATTGTTCAGTTGATTAATGAGTTATTATTTGTGAATTAATTCGCTAATTAATTCACTCCACTCTCACTAGTGTATCATTCAGTTAGATTAGATACAACTAACTCAACTGAGTCTAATTGAGTTAAACTGAATACAACTCCATGAACTACTCTTCCAACTCTGTCATAACTTTTCCACTTCAGTTATAACTGAGTCCTTCATGCATGAACTCCAGTAAACCCTTAGGAATTGCGTAATTCCTTACGTAAATACTTACATGCCACATGCGGCTGCACTTAAGCGCGAAGTGCTCGAAGGTAATCATAATGTTTATTGTCGGATTATTATTAAGAGCTAATAATAATCGACACTTCTATTTTTAGGCTGGCAATCTAAAAATAGATTTTAACGATATGTCTAAAAATAGAAGTCCATCTATTTTTCAACTTTACCAACCATCCGCAAATATCATCCACACGCTCATAGAATATGATCGACATGTCTAAAAATAGACATAGTCTAAAAATAGACTTTTCTGCGACAAAAATCACACATGTGGGCCCCACCTAGTTTAGGTGATCACTTTCCAACTAGGATCGGGAATGATGTTTCGGGATGCCTCCTTCAACATTTCTTGTTGCAATCTTCAACACTCCTCAACAAAGAAAGGATTGTCTTTGCATGCGACATGCAACTCCATGCATTCACCCTGCAACCTTTGCAAGCGCCATGCAACTCCATGCATCTGCTCTGCAACTCTTCCGAAACTGAATAGGCTCCAAACAACTCAATAAATATTATGCATCTACCATCAAAGTCTTCGACTTCTTCTGGTACCAACTGCACATGTCTTCAGGAACCACTACATTGTTGAACTCTGCACCCATGCACTCTGCACTTGCTGTCAACTCTGAACCGCGCTCCAGTATCTGACTCTGTCACTTTGATCTACCTGCATCAATCCAACTGATCATGCTACTGCTGCTCTGTGGGCACCTCGTAGCCAGGTTCAATTCATGAGATCCACACCATCTCCATGAATCCTGCCCAGAAATCCCCTCTTGGGATTACTCATGCATATTGCCCCACCTCTCACCTAGTGGTATAGCTGCATGCACTCCCTCTACCCATCTGGCACGAAATTTCTCTGCATGAGTGGTTGCTCCCACTCCATGATCCTCATCTTGTGGCTGCTCCACATCCTCAGGTTCACCCTTACCTACATGCAAAACTTGCTCCCTCTCAAGCATCAATTGCATGGCTTTCTCGCACTTCCCAATAGTAGGAAGCTCCATAGAAATCCCATCTACATCAAATCTATAAAGATTCTTCTGCATCTCCAGTTGTGGCTGCTCCACAACCTTCTAAGACTTCTTCTCACGCTGCATGTTGAGAGGCTCCCTCTCAACCACCAAGTCAGTAACCTCTGCTTTTCTCCTCAAAGATTTTCATGCATCTTGTACCTCAGTGCATGTAGATTATTGGCTCACGCACATTGCAATTGTCCCACCGTCGCAAAATTTTCTAACAAAAGAGCTTATTTTAAATCGACGATATCTCCCTCATCCGAGCTCCGATTCAACCGATTTTTTTCCTTTTCAATTTGGGTATTTTTTCGCAAGGAATCAAAATATTCTATTTGTTTCTGAAAATATTTCACCAAAAAATTCAGATATTCTCTGCAAACTCACGCGCCCAAAAATTCCTACTCTCATTCCATGTAGAAAATCTATAATATAGCTCCGATACCATGTATAAATTATATACAATATGCATGTATATATCCGGACTCTTCTGATCTCACAATATTTATATTCTTGCAAAATACATAATCCTTCCACTACAATTCTTGCGGAAATTTAATCAACAATTGCAAAACACGTGAAGCAATAAAAACACACATAACACAATTGTTTACTGGGAAAGCCTGAAGCTGAAAACCCCAACTATATATTATGTAACATGGAGATCATATGAAAATATCATACAAACATACAAATCTTATCACAAGCTCTTAGTACAGTACAATCGTCATACACTAATCAGGACCAATCTTGCAAATCCATGCACTGATCTTTTCCTCCTGCTAGCCTTCCTCCACTACGCAATCCAAGCTGATTACAAAGAAAAATTCAATGTAATCCCACTCTCATTGACTGCGTTCTTATCATTGGAAACTCCAATGTATATATAGATGCAATTCATGCATCACTAGTAGGCACAACAGATAGTTTATCTTGCCCTTTCACCTATCTCTCCACTGGGTCTCCACTGGATCTGACATGCACTGTAGTTAACTTTTGTATTGTTCAGTTGATTAATGAGTTATTATTTGTGAATTAATTAACTAATTAATTCACTCCACTCTCACTAGTGTATCATTCAGTTAGATTAGATACAACTAGCTCAACTGAGTCTAACTGAGTTAAACTAAATACAACTCCATGAACTACTCTTCCAACTCTATCATAACTTTGCCACTTCAGTTCTAACTGAGTCCTCCATGCATGAACCACCAGTAAACCCTAGGAATTGTGTAATTCCTTCGTGGGCCTCTTTTGTGCCACATCCTGCATAGCTAAAGTCCTCGAGAATAAGATAATGTTTTATAGTCCAAATATTATTAAGAGCTAATAATATTCGACATATCTATTTTAGGCAGCGATCTAAAAATAGATTACATAATATGTCTAAAAATAGAAGTCTATCTATTTTTCCAACTTGACCAACCATCCACAAATAGAATCCCGCAACTCATAGAATATGATCGACATGTCTAAAAATAGACATAGTCTAAAAATAGACTTTTCGACAAAAATCACCTGTGTGGGCCCCACCTAGTTTAGGTGATCACTTTCCAACTAGGATCAGGAATGATGTTTTAGGATGCCTCCTTCACTGTTTCTTGTTGCAATCTTCAACAAATGCTTCATATCATTTACACTTAAAAATACAACATTTAAAAGAGAAGTAATCCAACTCAATAATTTCTTTTATTTTCCCAACATATTGTAGCTTCCCTTCAATAATATTCTTATCTTTTGAGATTGATTGATTGGATTACTTGAAGTCAACCAAAATGCCCCAATCGAAGGATATTCCCTTTACATATACATGTTCTACATGATAATGTCGACCATATGCCCACATTGTTGGATATTTAATTGCTTGAGAAAGACCATTTATTTTGGTTAAAACAAATATAATGACGAATATTAAAATAGTTAATAGTGTCAAAACTATAAGGAAACAACATTCTATAAAATTCCAACTATACCTTTCTTTCACATCCTCTAGGCATGTTGGTTTCATCTTCTGTTATATTTGAATCTATACCTGCATCTTCTATTTGATTTTGAATTTGTTTAGTAACCCATTCTAGTGTGAAATATATGCCCCATTCCCCTTGCAGATCAATAGGAAATGGGGTATTCCTTGGGTTCGATCTCTTAAATTGTTTCTTTGCTTCTAAAACTTCTTCTCTCTTTGTATCATACAGAGCAATTAATCTGTTCATAAAGTCGATGCGGTACAGAATGAACTTGTTGAGTATAGCACTTTCGTCTACACTTATTACATGTCAACATGTTTATTTCAAACTCTAAAGGCCATGTTGTTAATTTTAAAAATAAATTACAGAGTAAATTAATGATTGAAAAAAAAACCCACAATGATCAGGAGTTTACTTGCTAATTTCTACTTGGACACCATTAGATTGTAGGTTTTCTCCATTAATAATATCTAATGCTCATTCTTCATCCTAGAAGTGTGGCATGTCTTCACATAGGAAGAAAATTGTTTCATTCAATACACACCCTTCAAACATGCAACCCTATGAATGTGCCTTTTTTCAGACATATCTTTTTAGAGTTTTCATATACATCTCAAAGAAATTCATCCACCTCGTCGATACGACACCCACCAATTCAATGTCATCGACTAGGTGTATAAGTAAATGGACTTGTAGGTCCATGAAAGTTGTAGGGAGCTCCTTCTCAAATACACATATAATTACTACAATTTCCTTCTTCCATTTTGTCACTTCACATTTGTGCATGTACTTGGATGTCACCCACATAATACAAGAATAGTAAATTAGTATGAAACTTTAGGAAAAAATTAAATGCAATACAATGTCTCTATGTATCTCACACATGAAAATTCCATACCACATACCTTGCAAATGCTGACAATCGACTTATGGAATTCCTCAAGTCAATGGTAAAAAATGACCACCCCCTAATTGTCAATGGCATGATATGATGTAAAACAAATTTATCAAAGGTCATTAGTTAATTTTGTCACACAATAGAATATAAGAATATACTTAGCACCTAATCAATTTTACCAATAAATGTTAAATGATAATATATAATACCTTCATAAAATTATGAAAATCATGTTTTTTAAATCCTGTGATATGTCTATCAAATGTAAAAGTTTTATCTAATGATGAACCATAGCTATTAGGTGTCCTTATTTAACATGTGACATTTTTTAGTTGGTATAGATCTTTATTTTTCAAAATCCATGGAGTTTCTACATATTTTTCATTTTCCCTGTTTAGCCACAAATGTTCTCTATCACATTTGGTACGCAAAAGACATTAGAGAAATTTTGAGGTCTAAAATGGGCCTCAAAATAAAATTATACAACCAAAATAAAATTTATAAGAACCAATAGAATTCAATATGATGATGTCAACCATGGGGGGTGATTCATCATTTTTGAAGTAAAAATGTAAAAATATTTAAAAGTAAAATAAAATAAAAAAACTATATTTTCAACTTATCTCCTTACGATTTTACTCAAATTTAGAGAAGGATCACTAGTTGGATGCATAATTTAATTCTGCATCAAAGGAGTACCCATGTTTCATACTTTTGATGGACCTTGCTACACGAGAAATTAAAAATACACGAAAAAACATGATTGCAATCACGTTTTTTCATGTATTTTTCATTTCTCGTGTAGCAGGGTCCATCGAAAGTATGAAACCTAGGTAAATTTTCGTGTATTTCTCATTTTTCGTGTACCAAGGTCCATCGAAAGTATGCAACATGGGTAACCTTTGGATGAAAAAATTAATTATGCATCCAACAAGTTATCTTGCTCAAATTTGGAGTAAAACAATAGGGAGATAAGTTGAATATACGAGTTGAAAAAGTAGCTTTTATTTTTTCCCTCTAAAATTTGATGATGTCATCTAATATTATTTTATTATTTCCAATATTATTTTATAATATTCCTTAGGAGGCCCATTTTAGACCTCAAAATTTCTCTAATAGAAATATCTCTCCTCAAAGACAAGGTGTCGTCTCTTTTCCTGCTATATGTCGAAATATTGAATCTAGGACATTTTTGAAGATGTGAATATGATCTAATAGGTGTGATATTAAAAAATCCTTTCAGTATGGGAGCTCATAAAATATGAATTTCCTTTTCATCCCTTCTAGCATCTTAATTACAACTTGTTCTGGTTCTTCATTCACCCCCATTAAAAGAATCTTGCTAAGCTTTCAAGTCAACATCTTCATACTTCTTAAACCAATCAGCTAGACCCATAATCATGGGAGGGTCTTCATTTTCAAAATTTACATCAAATTGATTCTTATGGCGATTTCTAAACCTATGATTTGGTGGTAGAAAAACCCTATTGTTTGCATAAATAAATTTATGTAGATCTTTAGAATACCACTCTTGAAGTTGTTCGACACATTTTGGACATGCAGATATCCCCATTGTTTGAAGCCCCAAAAATCAATAAGTATGGTTAATAACATCAAAATAATAGTATAAAACCAAGTATGAAAGTTGGGATAACAATAAATTATGTGTAAATATGTAAATTTTTTATGTTACCGAACAAAAACCAAGTCTTGGTAAATCATGAATAGTACAACATAGCACACCATACAACATGAAGGACCTATTTGATGGAGGATGTGATATGTGATGCATTATTATGCCTTTCCATAGTAGTTTCATCTCATCAATAAAAGGCGCAAGACAAACATCCATGTTTTTAACTTGATGTTTTCCTGGAACAATGAGAGTCAACATAAGGTGCTCCCTTGTAACAATCATCCATGGGGGAATATTGTATACTATGAATCTAACTAGACAAACACTATAATTTGAGTTCATGAAAGAGAATGGGTACACTCCATCAATTACAAGACCAAACCTGATACTATGAAGTTCTTCTTTGAATTTTATTTTCCATTTTTCCTCTATATGTTTCAATGCTTTGGAGTCGGTTGAAATTTTGATGAATCCATATTTGATCCTATTCTTTGCATTCCATTCAATCAATTCTGCAAGTGACTTGCAAGGAAACATTTGTTTAAGTCTATGTATAATTGGCATGTGACGTAAAACCTTCTTTGGAAGTAGGACCTTCTACATCTGTACGATATCTCTTCTCTTTGCATACATGGAATTCTACTTTTTCTTGAAATTAATATCTGTATAAAATGCAATCATTTTTACTTGAATGAATTTTCTTATATTCAATGCCCAAATCAACCAACAATTGATGCGCCTCTCTGCAAGTTGATGGCAACACATTCTATTTAGGAAATATTTTTGTTTTTAGTGCCCTGTAATATTACCAAATATTAGATCAATTGAATTTTTGACTTATAATGAACATGTTTGACATGTTAATCTATATTATGACTATTCATATCCAATATATGGTTTTAAAATCCCCTTAAAGAAATATAAACAAATTTTATGAATGTTTACGAATTACATACACCAATTGACAATGCATTATAAGAAATAGATTTCAACTCACTTTAGTAGGGTGGTGAATCCTTTGTCTGGCCAACCAAATAGTGACTTGATTTCTAATAATATTATTGTGCATTCCAGTTTTAAGGTTCTACTTACACCTTATTTGAACATGGGTGTCTTTGTTGCTTGCTTGAAGAAGTATTTTAGGTTATTATCATCAATATTATATTGGTGGTAATTACCCTTGCTATCATCATTTCTATCAACCATATGATCATTATCGTGATCATTGTTTCCATCCCCAAAGAAACCTATAATAATTTCATTAAATCCTTCTTCATCCATTGCATTTTCAGTATCATGATCATCATCATTAAGGCTAGGTGGTATGTCATCAGTGTATGTTAATCTCATCAGTTGTTTAAATTTCTCAAGTGGTGGAGTTCTCTTTAAATATGATATTTTCACCTTGGTATGGTTTAAAGGATGGTTTGGATCATCCCGTCCAAATATTAATAGCCCAGTTGGATCATATTGGGTATTATTTTTCATTCTTTTATCATCATCTTCTACTTATCAGCAAAAAAAACCCATTATTTAATGTTTTGCAAGAATTGGATAAATCATAAATGTATCAATTTCAAAGAAACATAATCAATTATCACTTAACAAATCCCATACCACGTACTATATTCTTGACCAACCTATTATTTAGTGAAATTATTTTTTGTGTTTGAAGGATCCATTGTCATATCCTCTTCCACCCATTGTGTTCTTCGTGATTTAACAATTTTAGGTCCACACCCATGTACACATGTTTTTTTTCTTTTACTAGTTGAACGCTTAGGTTGTGCACTTGCTCCAATATCCATCTAAAATATCAACAACACACATTAATTTATTTCAAAATTGGATAATGCACTATAAATTTTAATAATACTGTGAAATATGGAAGTATCACAAAATGCTTCCTAAGTTAAGTCAAGATTTGATTACCTGATGTCCTGTGACATCCGTTGTGTCCTTATTTCATATGACACAATTTATTGCCATGGCCTAATCTTGCCCCTATAATATATAACATAGTAAATTATGTTTAGTACACCAATTATATCATTTCAACCGATATGCTATCCAACACAAAACCTCACTTTACTCATATATTTGACATATTTATATCGTGTTTTGGATTTGAAAACAACAACAACATAATTTATATAAATTTATCTCATCTATGTGTAGCATTTTTGAATTCATAAACACCATCCTCCTTTGGTTGGGGTTTCTTTGTCTTCTTACCTTTATTGTATCTGTAGATTTCGTATTCAATTCCACTGCCACCTAATTTCCTCTTGTTGATTTAGTAGGTATACATCATCCAAGTTCTCCATCCATAGCCACCTCTAGATCCTGTAATAACAAAAATGACATCAGTCACATAACATATATGTGCTTCGTTGTTGTTTTGTCCAATTGGATAAATGCACAGTTGATTTAAGCTCAACTGGTTTTCACTACACCTTTCTAACTAAAATGCCCCTATTTTTTTTTAACAGAAACGATATATTAAATTAAGTCAAGAAGCCCGGTGCCAAAGCTTGGGGGAAATTACGTCTGGAGATCTGAGATCTAAGGGGATTATGTCCACGTAGAGTTCAAATACGGTGCTTCTTACCTTTGGAAGGTTCCTATCTTCAGTCATTCTAGCAATTTCCCAAAGGCTTGAAAAACGTCTGATACAAAAAAAGTGCTGGAGAAGAACACAATAAAACATGACAAAAAGAGATCAGACATACCCAAATATGGCAGGGGATCCCACATATCCCCCTATTCGTAGAGGAGAGCTCTCTCCTGAAGAGAGGCAGCAATGTTGGATTCACGATCCACCTCTTTTTTATTTTTTCGAAGGACATGGTAGAACTGAAGAGTGGAAAAGGAATTGGTTAGCTTATTGATACGAGTAATTAGCCTCTGTAGACAGATATCCTTGGGGATCGAATTTTTCACCATCAATCCAATGAGACTTTGTGAATCGCCTATGATTTGAGGATCTTTAATTCCATGTTTTTGAAGCTGCTTTAGTCCTTGGAGAAGGGAAAAGGCTTCAGCTTGGGCATTAGTGGTGTGCCCCAACCCCTAAGTGAATTTTTATATGATTTCATTAGATGGGCTTCGAATGATGCCCCCACCTCCCACCTTCCCTGAATTTCCTTTTGCAACATCGTCAAAGAAAAAAGTGTGGATATCAGTGTTCCTTCTCCACTTGTCAAAGTCCTCTTCCTCAAATTTGATTTTCCAACCTTTCCTGCTCTTCTCCACATTCCCCCCTATGGAAAAATGAAGGCCCAGCTGCAAGCACCAATCCCTTTCTTGATTATTGGAGTTATAGTCTTGCTTTTGCCCCACCTTTCCTTGCATAATCTCTTTGAACAGGCTCCTGATTTTCACTGTGATGTGCTACTGATTTAGAGACTTCTCTTGAAAGATTCGATTGTTTCTTTCAAGCCAGATCTTCCAATATATGAGCTTTTGCATGTTCATCCACCCCTCACTTGGCCAACCTTTTGCGGGGTAAGAGGCGGGGTACAAGGATCCCCACTTTTCCAAAAAAGTTGTGATGGTGTCTGCAAGGATGATGTTGCTGCTCCAAAGATTCAAGACCTCCTTCCAAATATCCCGAGAATATTGGCACCCGAGGAAGACATGGTTCATGGTTTCAAATTGATTCTAGTAGAGAGGACACCGAGAGGGACCATAAAACCTCTTATTTTCAAATTATCTAATGTAATAATGATTCTATAACCCAAGAACCAAGTGAACAAGTCAATCTTGGGGATGATTTTAAATTTCCAGATCCCTTTCCAAATTGCAGGGTTGTTGGGGCCGGAGGGGATGGCCTTGAGGCACCTATAGCCATGCGCAAATTTGTAGCTACCCAAAATGCCCCTATTTTCAATATATACCCTTTTTGTTAATTTCTACTGCCAATATGGTGACATGGCACAACTCTTATAAATCTTGGATGAGGATTATGAAAACTAATGGACTACTTTTTTTTTTCATATTTTCATTTAAATTAATTCAAACCCTTTATACATAATTTTAAATGCTAAATATGTGTATATTTGTATATTTAAAAAAAAAATCATTTGGCCTTATATGTTAGAGAACATAATATTTTCAAATTTTGCTTTTTAAGTCTTCTAAATGAACTCAATATATAATATAATAATTAGTATAAATTAACTTGTGGATGAGATATATTTTCAGCGCCACCATCCACCCTATAAAGGAGTAAAGAGTGAGTGGAGGGATTGCAAATGTTTGTGTCACATGTATACATAATCACTAAACAACACAACCTTCAAAGGTGAAAATGTGTGCATGTGATTATAACTAGTGGATTTTTACATTATGATTCATTGCATATTAAAATAAAAATAAAAAGTTTGAAATCACACCAAATTCATCACTAGGCTAGGAAAATATGACATAAAACACCCTCCATAGGGTTAAACACCATTTATAGGGCTTTACATCAACCAACATTTCAAATTATCCCATGTTCCTATGCACATTTCACATCCCATATTGGTATTTAAACCTCATAAAAAATGACAATAAAATGGAAGCCTCCCACATTGACATTGCAAAGTAAAAAGATGACAATGAATACAAATTAGATGAAGAGAAAAAATACAATATTATAGGCACAATTAGTGCCCAATTTCGCACTCAAAACTGACTACATTTTTTAGCCAATAGTCAATGTTAAATCTGGTGCTAATGGCGCCCAATTTATCGCCAACTATTCAACCAAATAAAAAAAAAATCCCACCAATCTATTATTCATGCAATGGTCGAAAAAAAAGAAGCCCGCCAATATATAATTCACGCAATGGATAAAAACATTGTGTATCCTGACTATTTAACCAAAAAAATGTAATACATTCACCATATTTCCATTCTCATACTCACCAATTGCAAAATGAGGGAGCTTTGAAGTTCTGCGCAGAGTTGGAGCAATGTGTTGAGGCTATGAAAGCAAATAACTAATCTATTGTACCTATGTTGATGGTAGGAAAAGATATTGAAGGACGTCTCCTCCCCTGTCATGGATTTCAATAAAAAAATTGATTTGTGGGTGTGATTTGGCCTCTAGTAGTCACGAAATCAATTTTTGCATGTCATAAACCCCCTACTACAGATGAAAATCAAATCTCTATCAATCCATTTTGCATTACTATTGTTTAAAACAATTAGAGGAAGGGAGAAAAGAGAATGGATTTTCCATAGTCTGGAGGAATTTTTTTTTCCCTAGGACGCCAAAAAATGTCAAGCAGCAAAGGGAAATGAACAAAGGGATTTGATTCTTGCCAGAATGAGGTATTTCATACCCAATTTATAGATTTGTACATGTTTCATTTCTTGTTTGAATTATATTTTTTAGTTTTTAATTTTAAAATTATAAAAGAAGAAATTAGTGTTTATTTTTTTATTTCTAAATTTAAAATAATAATTTTATTTTAAATATATAGGGACATGATAATGAGAAACTAAAAGAGGAAATGGCTTCTATATTGGGGGTAGAAGTAGTGAAGAAACTAGAAGGTATGGACTTGTCCATTCTTGCCAAATATGTGGAATAACGATCTACTAAAGTCACTAAAACAATCCAACCAAAGAAACCCTATTAAATGGAATCGATTGATTCCCCATCAACTCCTATATTGATCAAAATATATAGGAAAAAATAAATCACAATAAAATATAAGAATGTGGAACAGGGAACAGAGACATCGAATGTACCAACCACTCATGGGACACAACTTTCTTCCACCACCAGTAAATGTTATGCATCATGCATTGGTACATATGAAACCGAGGTAGAATATGATGTTTTCTATGAGAATATAAAAATGACAGATGTTGGGAAAGTGCTCAATCGTAGGTTGAAGGAATCATGCTTTTAAAACTTCAAAGAGCATCTCCATCTTCCACTCTCGAAGAAACCCAAGCACCTTCAAAAGGTAGTGCTCTACGACATGGAGACTGAATTTGGGATAGGTTGGTCAGTAAAGCAAATAAAAAATAAAATGACTCAAAACTGTGAGAAATATCGTTGCAACCAAACGAAAAAGATAAAATAAATTCATCCCAAGCTAAGGAAAAAAATAAGGCCAATTAATGTAAGTGTGAAAGTATGGAAATATCTCGTGAAAGAATATGATAAAGTAGATGAAAAAAGGAAGTCTGACAAGGAGAGTACATAGGTATTTAAATTTGGCCATAAGATTATTTCAAATTCATTAAATTATTTTTATATTTTACTGGTGCATAATTAGTTTTAATTAGCGTATGTTTCAGGACAAGGCCTCAAAGTCTAGGCATGCCAAATATCGTGCCACAGATTATAGTGGAAAAACTGGTATAGAAGAATTAATATGAAAAGTTGTAATTATATTTAATATATGAAATTATATATATTTTTAATTTTGTACAAAAAAGTGTGATTAGATATTAATTACTTTAACTAGTCCATCTGCCATGTTTTGATAGGAGCAACAATATGGCCATTATCCATCATAATTTTAATTCGATATGATACAAGACAAAAATTGGTTTGATTTTTTAATCTGGTTGGAGAATAAGGTATCATTAGTTGACTTTGGCAATAACTTAGTTGGATTGTTATGTTAATATGTAAATTTTAATTTCTTGTGTTGAGTTGTTTATTTATGTGTAGCTTGATTTATTTTGAGCTCCCATCAGTCATAACACCCTTATAAATCACCAACCTTTCACTATGCTCAAGTCCTTATAAGTCACTTAACTAAAACAAATACATCATAACAAAATAAATGCCACATGCTTAAAAATTCACGTGGGAAGAGGGACTTGGCCCCTGGGCCCAACATGACTTGGGTTTTTAGGCTCAGCTGTAGATTGCTGAAGGAGAGTTTCACATCTGTCCCATAGAGTTTTATCTGGAGTTTAGCATTGAGACATTTTGTGAAAAGCCACCTATAAATCCAATAGTTTGGTGTAGTCTAGAGTGGATTCAAACAAAGTTTATATTAACCATAATAATTGGAAATCCCTCTACAAGAAGTTAACTATTTTCTTACCTTTCAATACCATAGTATTCTTCAAAGAGGTCTCGAGTCTATAGTTTGTTTCTATTAACTCCTGCTCATATGCTTCTCAGGAAAATAAACTTCCATCTATATCCCAACAGGTTGGTATTTCAACTCCCTGCCTATGATCAAACTTGGAATCAAAAGTGGTTACAGAACTATTCAATACCTATATTTTATTCTCAACCTAAACACATAACCGCATTCTTCTCAATAGCCTTATTTATATCTATAATTACCCCAGCCTTGTCAAATATGTGCATTTCCTTCAAGTCTACTGGAGATTTTTCATTTAAGAACTTTATAATTTTTCAGGATCTTCATGCTTCTTTTTGAGTTTCTTTCTTGCATGAAACCAAAATTTTGGTAATGGTAGTAGTTACTTCCCTTTTTTCTGCAACAACCTAGAAATTTTTCCATGTATCCTGTACTTGTTGGATGATGTAGTCCAAAATTATCTGTCTAACATCAATTAGGGACATATTCCTTTTCAACCTAATTTTAACTCCTTTACCTCCTCCTGAGTTGTCTTGTACTTTTTAGAAGTTTGTTTTGCTTCCAAATTGGATGATTTTAATTGTTTTTCCTTAGTAGCCAACTCCACTTGAAGCAATGTGATTTGATCTCGATTTTTTTTCATTTATGCCATATAAATCGTAAGCTCAATCATCACCTTTGTCAGCTTTTCTGAAGGATCATATGATTTGGTAGGAGCTACAATTGTGCAAGCATGATCTCTAATAGTGTGGTCTAGGTCTTCAACCTTGTCCTTCAAGGATGCTACCACTTTGTTCCTATCAATCAACTGAAGGGTTATTTGTTCCTTTTCTTTCTCCACATAAGATACTTCAACAGTGTGCACAAGCTCTGTTGTAGGCATATTTAGCTTTTGTTTTAACGACTGGACTTCAAACATAGTTACCAATCAAACATGAACTATATTATCTCAAAACAGGAACTCTAGCCCAAAAAGACTCAAAAAACATGAAAAAACACCCCAAAAACGAAAAGTGTGTATTCCAAAACACACACACACACACACACACACACATATATTTTTTTTTTCTTTTTTTGAGGGTCAAATTTCAACATTTTTTTAAATTATGCTAAAAACGAGATTGTTTCTTGAAAAAAGGATTGAAAAAACACCCTTGAAAAAAAATGAGTTGATGTTGGAATAACAAAAAAAATTGTGTCACAATTTTGACACATTTTAACAATGGAATTAAAGAAAACATATTAGGACATTGGAAAATCGTAATAATCTAAAAATTTTGATACATGATGTTAAAGATAAAAATATCATGTCTGAAGGCCTTATCATTTCCAACAATTTTCATCAATCTTGTTAAGGATAAAATATCTTGACTCTAAAAAAACCCTAAAATTGTAATTTTTTTCAACCATAACATTAAAGATAAAATATTGTAGCACATAAAAACCTTAATGAAAAGTTTTAAGTCTTAAGTTTTCAAAATACTTGAACTATGAAATTATGGAGAAATTATACGACTTAAGTTTTACCAAATGCTAACAATACATAATATTATGCCAATGTCACTACATAATCTAAACAATCAACATTAATTTCTATTTTTTTTTATTTTTTTTAACTTTTAATCAAAATATCAACATTGGTATGTTGAATATAACATAAATTATTTTTGTAATTCATTGTTGCGCTGTGGATATTCTAAAGAGATGAATTCTTCATAATTAAAACATATAGTCCAACAAACATAGAAATGTCTCCTAACTTCATGAAAGATCACGTGGAAGTAAAAATATTTATTTCAAGTTACCATGCAAACATCGATTACATAAAAATGTCTTAGACAATTATTCAAAATCAATCACGGGTTCTGGCACACCATCAGAACCTACATCTTCAGATGAATGACTGGATGAAGATGAAGATGATACATATTCTTCTCTTTCATCAACTAGTGCTCCATCTGAGTCAACATGCGTGCCCACCATTTTAGAGTTCAAAAGTCTTCTAGATCTACGACCAAATTCAGCAGAGTCCCCTGTCAGCAGTATTTGTTCTGATAGCAAGTTCTTCAAAATATTTATGGTCTTCAAGCGAAGAGTTCCTCTCTTTTTCAAATTTAAGTCATGCACAAGTTTGTCAACATCCTCCAATTTTAAGACATATGTGCGACGGTGATTTATATTTGTTCCCTTTCTTTTTCTCTTTCTCGCAATTTTTTTTTCAACTACCATCTTTGGCTTATACACACCATTGAAAGGGTGGGTACTTGTGGCATACCAATGTACTTCAACAACTATAATATCTTCATTTTCCTTAATGACCTTTATAACATTTGCAATCCAGAATGGATAGCCAAGTGGATCTTCATCTGCTAACACTGCTATCATGCAACCCTCCTTAACATCTTGCACAGAACCCGTGTAAAGGTCTTCCATGGCTTCACATTGTGCATGTGATTTTATAGAACCAATATAGATTTCTCTTTCCTCTACTTGCGGATAATTAATAATATATTGAGACTATTGTTGTTCAACAATGTGTGTTTCCTCATGTTCATTTGCCATATTTTGTGGAAAAAAAAATGAATTCTTCAAAAGTGTATCCTAATTTATGATCTTGAAATCATATCACTTTGATTATTGAAAAAATACTCCCACCAAACTGAATCAGAAACATCAAAGTACTCATATGTATCTCTAATACATCTTTTAATTTCCTCTAGACATTCAGAATAATTTATTTCTCTTTTTTGCCTTCATGCATTATGGATTTTAGAAACTGACTGTAATAACAATATCTTTGATGAAAATATTGGACGCTCTAGAATAAAATTCAAAAATGCTAAACCTGACGATGGCCCCCATTTTGCAGCAGTTGAATACTTCTTGCCCCATATAAGTGTTATTCCATCAATTTTTTTGATACGAAATTGATGCTGGAAGCTAACATCGTTAATTTGTTCAATGCATTTATCCTCACCATGTGATCTCAGAATAAACCTTCGCATGTCAATATTTTCTTCCAACACATGAAAAACATGCTCTGGAATGTAGGATTTATTAATACATTCAATTAATGATGGCAGGCTCCCAACACCTTTCCTCAATGTTATTGAAAAACGACTGAACATTTGAGCAATATGGTCATGAGTATTCCCAACAAGAAGGAAACCAACTTTTATCTTTTTAAAAATTCCCAATTCAACGAGCATGTTTAGGTACCCAAAAATAACTTGATTCTTGTTTTCAAGGCTTGTGTTATCTAATTGTACATACATAACTTCCAGAAGAATACCAAACCAATCAGTAACCGCATCATGGATTATAGTTATGGTCAGATTTGCATCTTTATGAATATTTAGAGCTGTGAATTAAACCCTTGGAAAATCTTCTCATTAAAGACCATACAACCAACCAAGTGAAACTGAATGAAGTTTTCCTCCTGTAATTTTTTTGGTTTGTAGAAAAAATGTGGTAGAAGTGTTTTCTTTTGGTCCATAACATCAATTATCAAACCCAAATATTTATTTGGATTATCATAACACCTATTTCTATGTTTATACAATTTTTTCCTTTCACTTATTTGCTGATTGTGATGCTCTTTAAGTTCTTTGACAATGGAATATGTACATAAAATAAAAGAAACATATCAATAAATATATTTTCATAGTTGATAACTATCCAATTTTTAAAAATAATGTTTTGAACGCATACCTTTTTCTTCCCTTTGACATTTATCTCTTTTTGCTTTAAGAGAAGCACATGTGCTACAAACCCCCATCCTTGTCTTCTTAGGAATACGAACATTGTTGAATTCGTTCTTCCACGCCCTTGTAAAATATGAATATGTAATAAAATTACCGACTCCTTCAGCAGCTTTTGCATAATCTTTTTATAAGCTGAAGATTTCTCGTCTCGAGAAATTATCTGGAATATGTATTGTGTCTTTATTTGGCATACACTCTCCATGCTTTGAAAATAATTCTTTCATACATGACATAGCAATATTTGCTAACGACCCAACCTCCCGTTTATAACGTACTTCTGAATAATATGTGGGATCCTTTTCCAGACTTTCTTGGATTCATGACAAATGACAATTATGAATTGAATGCAACATTTTGAAAGCCTTTCTGCAGAGCAATACATTCCCAATATGATAATCATAACCTGCTAGTGTAGATTGCATGAAACCCACTAAATATGAAATTTGCATTCTTTTATTCATAGAAAAATATCTTTTCCTTTTCTCCAAAGCAAAGTTGAAATCCATATGTTTCAAGAAAATCCCTTCGACAACATTCACTTGAAATCAAATGAATGACATAACTTCTTTCTGTGAGATATGTTGTCCTCACCCTTGTATAACTAGAATTTTTTGGATTGATATGAAAAGGTGTACTCCTACTCCTAGTTACAATATTTTCTTGCAATTGATTCATCATTCCATTATCCTTTATAGAAGAATTTTCATCACCATTAGGAGGAATATTATCCCCACTATCCTTATTCTCAACATAGTTAATAAATTAATCAGCATCATTGCCTGGAAAATATTCAATACCATCCTCACTTGAAGAAAGCATTTCACAAGAATCATTTGCACTTTTGTAACCCTGACTCAGATGAAATACTTCACCATCTTGATCCATGATTTCGAATTCTTCCCTTGGAGGATTTAATTCTTCATCACCATGAGTGTATTTGAAACTGTCACTTAGAGAAAATGCATTATTCAAATCTGTGTCTCTAAAATTATCATTTGCAAAAAAATCTTCGTCCTCCCCTTTCTCAGTGGTGCTCTCATAATCCTTGGGATTAGGCCTAAGTGGAAGCTTTGAATCTGCATTCACCAGAAATTCTTCATCCCGCACCTCACCTTCCTCACTGGTTCTCTCATAATCCTTAGGATTAGGAATAATTGTATGCCTTGAATCTCTATTTATTGGAAATTATTCATCCCCCCCTTCATTGGTGGTGCTCTTATAATCATTAGGATTAGGATGAAGTGGAAATTTTGACTCTGGAAATTCATCCCCCACTTTATCAGTGGTGCTTGCATAATCCTTAGGATTAGGACGAAGTGGATATTTTGACTCTACAAATTCTTCATTCCCCTCTTCATCAGTGGTGCTAGCATAATCCTTAAGATTAGGACGAAGAGGATATTTTAACTCTGGAAATATTTCATTCCCTTCTTCATTAGTGGTGCTCACATAATCCTTAGGATTAGGACAGAGTGGATATTTTGACTCTGGAAAATTTTCATTCCTCTCTTCATCAGTGGTGCTCGCATAATCCTTAGGATTAGGATGAAGTGGATATTTTGACTATGGAAATTCTTCATTCCTCTCTTCATCAGTGGTGCTCGCATAATCCTTAGGATTAGGAAGAAGTGGATATTTTGACTCTGCAAATTCTTCATTCCCCTCTTCATCAGTGGTGATCACATAATCCTTAGGATTAGGGCGAACTGGATATTTTGACTTTGCAAATTCTTCATTCCCCTCTTCATCAGTGGTGTTCACATAATCCTTAGGATTAGGACGAAGTGGATATTTTGACTCTGCAAATTCTTCATTCCCCTCTTCATCCGTGGTGCTCGCATAATCCTTAGGATTAGGACGAATTGGATATTTTGACTCTAGAAATTCTTCATCCCCCTCTTCATCAATGGTGCCCTCATAATCCTTAGGATTAGGACGAAGTGAAAATTTTGACTCTCGAAATTCTTCATCATGCGCTTCATCACTAGTGCTCTCATAATCCTTAGGATTAAGAGTAAGTAGAATAACTGACTCTCGATTTATAGAAATTTCTTTTTTCTTCCCTTCATCAATTATGTTCTCATCATCCTTAGGATTATGACCAAGTTGAATTTTTGACTCTCTATTCATGGTGAACAGACTCCTGTTATATTCAACAATCTGAATAGAGTTGTTTCGTGACGAAGATGTTGATGTTGAAGAAAGAAAAACTTCACTATAAGAAGAACCCATGGCTTTAAAAAAGAAGATGTTGAATGATACAAATGCATTCTCTCCTAATTACAATATATAGCTTAAAGACTGAAAATTTCCCTCTAAAATTCCCCCCCCCTCCCCCAAAAATTTCGTTAAAAGTTTTCCCCCTAAAAATTTTCTCTAAAAACTTTCCCTCCAAAGCTTTCGTTTGAAATATTTCCATACAAAATATTCGTCTAATATGTATTTAAAAACATTTTAATAAAATGTTGGTCTTTAAATATTTCACCCTACTTTCTATTCAAAATATCCACAAAATATTCCTTTCATGCATGCCTTCCAAACTAAAATAAATTTCTTATTTGAATAATTTAATATTAACTATGTATTATAATAAATTTTTAAAATTTATGTTTTATTTTTTTGCCAGCATTGAATACAAGTTAATATAAACCTATAGTATTAACTACATGTAAATATTTTTAATTTTTAATTTTAATCCCACATTTGCGAAACGGTAAACCCATCATACAATCTTCGCAATATAATAACAATCATTGTTTCTATTTCTCACATCACATAAGTCTTATGGGTTTTGTTGCAGCGTTTTTGTGGAGGCGTTGCGTTGGCATTGGTAATTTTGTAGAGGCATTGCATTGTCATTGGTAACAGGAGTTTTTCGCATTTCAAAGGTTAGTTTTTAGGTTTGAAAACCCTATTTTTTAATATGTTTATAGTGAAGAAAAAGAAAAAAAACACAAATTTTTAGGTTTTTTAGGACAAAAATTTAGAAATTTTTTCTCTTTTAGGGTTGTTGAGATGCTCCACCAAACAAAAAAAACCAAAAAATGACCATACACATCAAAAAAATAGTTATATTTATTCTATCTTTATTTTTTCTTAAAGTGCAATAGAAAAATAAAATAAAATAAGATTTTTATTTTTATTTTAAAAAATCAAATTTGACCTTTCAAAATAGAATTTTATATATATATATATATATATATATATATATATATATTATTTAAACGAAAATACCAATTTCTTTTTGTTTTTATTAAACTTTTTTTTTTCTTTTTTCTTTTTTTTAAATTATAATTTTTTTTACAATTAGAAAAGCAACTTTATCTTAAAATAGTTTTACTATTTAATTTTTGTTTTTTATATTTTATTAAAATAAATTAAATTTATTAAAATTTATTTTTATAGTTTTTATTATTTGATTTATTTTTAAGTTTTAATTTAATTTAAAATTTTTACTATTTTATTTTATTTTTATATATATATATATATATATATATATATATATATATATTAAAAAACTAAATTTAATTAAAAATATTATTTATTTATTTTTTAAAATTTATTATTCAAATTGTTTTTATTTTAATAAATTTTAATTTATTTAAAATATATTATTATTTAAAAATTTAAAAATTTAATTTTTTTTTATTATTTTATTGTTTTGTTTTTTTTCATATTTTTTGTCCCTCGCCAAGGGCCAAAGGCCGACTGGGCAGCCTTCCATGACACCGCTCGGCTGGCCCCCCTCTGGCTTCAAAAATATATATATTTTCTTATTAAAAAAACAATAAAATAATAAATATTTATTAAAAATTTATTAAATTTTCAAATTTTAAAATAATGTTTTTATAAATAATACTATATTTTAAAAAATTTAAATTTATTAAAAAACAATTTAAATAAAAAATTTAGAAAATGCATATATATATTTAAATATTAAAATATAAATAATAATAAAATTTTAAAATAAATTAAAACTTTTTAAAACTATAAAATAAATTAATTAATAAAATTTAAAAAATAAATAAATACTAAAATGGTTTTAAAATTAAATTATTTTATTAATATTAAAATTTCATGTTTTAAAATAAAAATAAAAAATTATATATTTTTTCAAAATTTTCGATTGCACTTTTATAAAAATAAAAATAGAATAAATAAAAGTTTGATGTGCATGGTTATTTTTTGGTTTTCTGTTTTATTGGAGAAACCCAACAACCATAAAAAAAAAAAAAAAATTTCTAAATTTTTGTCCTAAATAAAAATATAAAAAAATAGAGTTTTAAAAATTTTAAATATTAAAATTAAATTTTAAATTTTAAATTAAAAAAAAAATCGTATTAATATTTTTTTTATAAAGTATAAAATTTGAATTATTTTTATATTAAAATTAATTTGTATTTTAAAATTTTAAAATTTTAAAATAACATTTTAAATTTTAAAATAAAATTTATATATATATATATTAAAATTGGTTAAAAAATTAAGTTTAGAAATTAATTTTTTATTTTTATTTTTTATTAAGTTACAAAATTGCTACGTTAAAACAAATTTTAAATGGTTATATATATATATATATATATATATATATATATATATATATATATATATATATTTGGTTTTTAAATGAAAAAATTATATAGTTAATTTTATTTGTTTATTTTCAAGTTATATAGTTTTACAAATAAATTTTGTTTTTTTAATTTATTTTATAGACATTAATTTTCGATTAATTTAAAATTTATATTGGAAAACTTTAAAAAAAAATGATGAAATAAGTTATGTGTTTTCTCATATATATATTTCTTTTTATCAGGAAGATGATATCAAAAAAGCTTTATGTGAATGTTTCTGGACCTAGGGCGGCAACTACCAAATCTAAAGTTACAGTTGGATGCACTATGGATACTGTTGGACGCAATAAGGATAATGTTGCACACACTACGCATACTGTTGAAGAATAAAAATTGAAAGACGTAATAAAAGTCAAGCAAGTGGTCCAAAAAGTTCATTAAAGCTTTTTTCTGACTGGAAGAACACATAGGAAATAAATAAAACTATTTTTTCATGGTATCTTGAAGACAATGAAACGAAGAATGATATACATATCTCTATGATATGTAGTATGATTGACTTAGATGAATCATGTTAGGTGATGGGCAAAGTACGAGACATATGTATGGTGCCGAATACAAAAACTATTTATGTTCTTGCAAGAATGGCTAATAAACATGACAAGGTTAGATATCGTTTATTAAAGGTCAAGTATGACACAAATGAAACATCTACAAAATTGTCTACAAAAATCACAAGAAAAATTGCAAATAACATTGTAATTATGCTTATTTATATTTCTGTTATGCATTATTGTAAGGATCATTCATTTTTTTTATAAATTATTGATCATTGACATGTTTTATTTTGTTTCATAGGATTTTGTTGCTCCTCTTTCAAACATGTTTGAGGGTATTTATTATATGGAGCCAAATGTTATGACTTTGATCAACACTTTCCACACAGACAAAGAAGAGGACAGGAGAATGAAGCAAATATCAATAGCTTGTGACATTGCAATAGTACAAAGAGGGGATCAACCAAGAGTCACTAGGGTGGGTAATTCTAGTAAACCTAAACATGTTGCTTTTGAAGATGTGGAACATGAAACTGAAATTATGATAGAATTAGTTAGGAAGAGATTAGAACCGTTATGCAAAAGGAGAAAACAAATCAGACACAAAAAAGAAAAATGGCCAAAGATGTCTCTCTTTTACTTGATGATGAAGAGCTTGTTTATAAAAAAAACTGATATGTTAACCAATAAGAAGAAGAAATCAAAACTTGATCAAAATGTTTGAGGGTAAAGGAGAATGAAGCAACGATCAATAGCTTGTGACATTTCCATAGTACAAAGAGGGGATCAACCAAGAGTCATTAGGGTGGGTCAATCTAGTAAACCTAAACATGTTGTTTTTGAAGATATGGAACATGAAACTGAAATTATGATAGAATTAGTGAGGAGGAGATTAGAACTATTGTGAAAAAGAAGAAAACAAAAAAAATAAAAATTACCAAAGATGCCTCTCTTTTACCTGATGATGAAGAGCTTGTTTATAAAAAACTGATATGTTAACTAATAAGAAGAAGAAATCAAATTTTGGTCAACATTTTTTTATAAATTATTAATCATTGACATGTTTTATTTTGTTTCATAGGATTTTTTTGCGACTCTTTCAAACATGTTTGAGGGTATTTATTATATGGAGCCAAATTTTATGACTTTGATCGAAATTTCCACACAGAAGAAGAAGAGGAAAGGAGAATGAAGCAAATATTAATAGCTTGTGACATTGTAGTAGTACAAAGAGGGGATCAACCAAGGGTCACTAGGGTGGGTCAATCTAGTACACATAAACATGTTGCTTTTGAAGATGTGGAACATGAAACTGAAATTATGATAGAATTAGTGAGGGGGAGATTATAACCATTGTGCAAAAGGAGAAAAAAAATTAGACACGAGAAAGAAAAATGGCCAAAGATGTCTCTCTTTTACCTGATGATGAAGAGATTTTTTATAAAAAAACTGATATGTTAACCAATAAGAAGAAGAAATCAAATCTTTGTCAACCTGTAAAAGTCATGAGTAGCAGTGAAGAACAAATTGAAAGCTCTAAAGGAAGAAGGGTAATCATAACACCAGGTGCTCAGTTAGAGGATGGCATTATTAAAACAAAACAAAATGCCATTCGATCTGAGTTGAAGAAGAATAGATTAATTTGTGGTGGCCAAACATTTGAGCTTAATGTCAGCCAATTTTATAGGCCAGATGAAGAACAATCTCAATATCAAATTAGAAAGGCACATCACCTACATGAACTTAATCTGAAAACATTGTTCAAGTTCAATCCATAGGCGCATGTGGTGGATTATGTGGTTCTTGTTGATCCAAGTCAGGTTCCCGACAAACAGGGATTTGAAAAGACAAAATGTTTTGATTATAAATTTTATGTAATTGGAGGGAACTATTCGGTAGAGGCTAAAAGACAATTGATTGAGGAATATCCCAATAACTATCTACTTCAAACAGTGAAATGCATCATTTACGTTGGCTTAACAGAAACATAATCAAATTTATTGGCATGGGATCATAATGCAAATAATGAGTACAGAATGAAAATTACTTTCATCCAAAGGGTCAGATTTATTCATAATGAATTCATAGAAAAATGTGGTGGAGATAAGGCACAAGTCATTCTAACATTTTAGAAGGAATGTTTAATGGAAACAAGTTATCAAATTGATGAAAAAATCAAATTAAAAGAAGGAAAAATGCATTCAAATATATTCATAAGTGTTGGCAAGGGAACAGGTCTCGCAGAGAAGACCCAGGTTTAGGTCTGAGGGCCAACAAGGTTTTTTGCCGTAGTCTATATTCACGCCGGCATTTACACTCTGCTCCGAAGGGCAGAGAGTCTCACCCGAGGCATGCTGTGACCTTACTGTGATAGGGAGCAGATCGATATCATCCCCACAACATCCATACAGGTGAATCAAAGGCAAACCAAAGTCTTAGAAAATCATAACATAACATCCCATAAAAATTAAACTAATGATAAATAAAAAATTTAAACGAAGCTTATATCATCACTCATTCACACTCATAATCATGTATCCAGAACAACACTCATGAATATATTAATCATCAGTCGTTAGAGGCAAACTATTACAAGGCTCAGCTACATATGAGCATACAACAGAGAAAAATACAACAAGTCCCTAGGGACAGAGAGAAACCCCAGTAACCCAGAAGAGAGGAGAAAAATGCAACCCAGACAGAGCTCTCCTGTGGCGCTCTGTTTCCTATTCCCGTCTGCGCTAACCTCCCTATCTGTTGGCTGGCTGCCTATTTTTTCTACTCCTCGCGCGACTGACAGTTCCTCCTTTCTTCTTGCTTGGTTGTCTTTCATTTCTTTCTTTTCATCGGGAGTTCACTGCTTGTTTCCTTCCGCGCCCCTTCGTCGTCTATGCTTGCTCCCGCAACAACCGCGACACCTGTCCTCCGCTCCTTCGCAACCTTGACACCTTTCTGCCTATCGGGGTTGCGTTTCACCACGTACTCGCTGCAACTCAAAATCTGTTGATTTTCAAAACAAGGGCCCCAACAGGCCCTGACCACATCCTTTTGACTCGCCCCGAGTTAATTATCTTGTGCTGTCTCCACTTCCATGGGTCCGCCTGACCCTATGCCCTATTCTGGCTACGCGCCTTCTCCTTCTTGTCCAAACAAGGGCCCCAAATTTGGGACCTTGTTTAGAGTTGAAGCTTTGAGCTCTTGGAAGGTTGCCATGGCTTTCTGCCACCCTTGCATCAACTCGTCGGTCTCAGCCATGATTTTTGTGACAACTTCCTCCCCAGCATTTGACGGCACGACACTGAACACTGTGTTGATCTGTGTGTCGGCCTCAGAGGCCAATTGCTGCATCGTTTATGCATTGATCTTTACGGGCTGCCGAAGCTCCCGGATGGCCTATTTAGCTGTCGTCAAAGTCTCCTCTATTTTTTGAATTTGGACCTCTAACACATCTGCCTGGGCATAAAGCTGGTCCAGCCTAGTTGGATCTGTTGCTTCCTATATTTCCTTGGAGATCTGTTGCAGTTGGTCTGAGATCGATTGTGCCTTCACTGTGTGGGTCGTTGAGCATTCTTGTAGACCCTTCAGTAGGTCATATGCATCTCTGGCTACAGTACTTGGAACTTCCTGCATCTTTGTTACTTGGCCCTGTCTCTCTGATATTTGTGCTGAGTACACAACTGCTGGGTCGGGCAATGCGGGTCGTGTTTCCAATGCCGCCTTGAGTTCCGCATTTTCATGGTGGAGGTTTGAATATGCCACCCAAAGGTGGATCACCCACCCTACTACATCCGTTTCCTGCATGTCGTCCGGTATTTGATTGTCGTGGTCACACTGCAGTCCATACTTCCCTGAGAACCTTGGTCATTGTTTCCAGCTGTCCCTGTAGCTGCTCTTTCTCCATTGTCAGCTGCTCACGCTGTTCAATAAGCATGCTTATATGTTGCTGCTGCTGTTCACATTTCTTCTTTTGCTCTGAGTGGAGCTTCTCGGCCTGTTGTGCTACCCTTTAGATGAAATGGTACAGCTGAGCTGTCCCCCATGTCTCCATGCTTTCGGCACTGGCGGTACCCTGATTTGGCCTTCGCTCCTGGAGTGGTTGCCCACTAGCAACCGATCTTGCTGACTGGTCTTGAGGTGACTGTGGCTGAGTTTTTTGGGGTGCAGATTCCACCATATTTAGGTCTGGTCATCCCTCTTGATCTGCTCGGTTGGGTGGTTGGAGCGGAGTAGGCTCAGGGAGTGGCCCAGCTGTGTCTTCGATTGTCTGCTCTAATTGAGTGATGAGGTTGGTAAAAGTAGTCTGCGAGACCACGGTAGGGTTGACCGGGGTACCACTTCCGTACCCGAGTTAACCTCCGCCCCGTGGTCCCCATTGAGTATTCTTCTGATAACTGGATCAGACATGGTGGCAGATGAGATGGATGGTGCGGACCTGTGAGGTTCTCAGGAGACGGATGAGGTGGTGGGTGGTAGGGGATCTGGACGAGGTGGTGATATGTGGATGTTTAGGAAATCAAAGGGGTTTATGGGGGTGTGAGGTGGCAACCCACTTGCTTCTTCTGTCTCAACTATCTGCTCTTCTTGGATCAGTACCCCTGCACTCAACTATCGGAGTGGATCCTCTCCTGTGAGGTTGACCACCAGACTTGATTCTGCAACCTTGGCTCTCTTGGCCTTCGATGCCGGTGCGTGCTTCACAGCTCTAATTTTCCCCGCCAGTGGTGTGGTTGCTGGGGTTGGCGAACAGAATAATAAATTGGGAATGGGTGCAAAGATGGAAGTTGTGCTCGGAGATGGATTAGACTGGGAGACCTAGAATTCTGAAAAAGTTGGGAATGGAGTAGCACTACTCGTTATCACCTGAACTACTTCATTAAAGCTTCGTACCTTCGTGTTCAGTTGTTGAATGATCGGGAGGAGCTACAGGTTCGACATCCTATTTTCTGCCTCCTCCGACGTTTCTCCTGGAAATCGGTGTGGTAGCATCCCGTTAAAGATGTATGTGTACACTCCATCCCTGATCTCCATCGCAACTCCTGGCCATGAACAAACCTCTGTATGAAAAGCTGCTTCATCAATTTGGAACTTTAGAGGCCTCATCTGGAATGTTGTTTCTGGTACACAAGTGGGTCTGAGGAACGTATGCTTGTGCATGACTCCAAACCAGACTTGCTCAATATATCCATCCAGTAGGTTTCTTGGGATCCCCTGTTGACCCATTACAACATCGACCATTAGGCCGTACCAACTCCTGAAGGCTTCTGCATTTACTTCCTTGGTGCTAGGGTCTCTAGACACCTTCCATGGTACAAACTTCATCACCAGTGGTTGATCTTCCGCTATCTCCACTGGTATCCTGATGACGGGGAAATTCCACTTCCACATGGCCAGCGCTATTATCAAATACCCGTAGATAAACCCAGTTTCCCTCTTATAGTTGTCTTCACATGCCTCGAACAGCTCCTTCAACAGGAAGGAGCACCAGTTCAGCCTGGTCCCCTAGATGGAGTGCTCCACAACTGAAACTGTGTCTAATGTACACTCTCCTTTGGTGTAATGTCTCATCGTCTTGCTGGCAATGAGGTAGCAAGCGAATCTGATCTCTGGCATGTTGATTAACTCAATGTTTTCCCCCTTTCCTCATCTTCAGGTGCCATACTTGGCATAGTAATCTATGTCCCCTGACTTCTTCGCCCGTTTCGATATAGTTTGGAATGCTGAAGATACGTCCCTTTCTTCCTGCGACAGTCCTATCAACCTATGAATGTCTTCGGCGTGAATCGATATTTCCTTCCCCAACCACATAGATCTATTTTGAATTCTGCTCAATAGGAATTTTGTGCATTGCATCGCAGCTCCTATAATCCCAAATACTGGTAAGTTTCTTAAATTCATTATCGAGGACTACTGGATACCCCTGAACTCGGGCAGGACCCTTGCTGTCGCCCATCCTGCTTTTGTTGTATAATTTTCCATGTATATCTACCTTTTTAGCGCAATAAACTCAAAGGAATCTGTGAGATCTGCGTCGATCAAGGTTGCACTATCATATTTTCCGACGAGGGACTCCATTTTTTGAATTCTACTATCCAGCTCCTATTATACCACCACTGGGCTTACTCTTGTCATCTTTGTTCGCTGCTGGTATACCTAAAGAATAGTTCTCTGTCTCTTCTCTTGACTCTCTTCTTTTGGACACCTTCTCTGCTCTGGTTCTACTCTGACTTCCCTTGCTCTTTAGGAGGTTTCTAACTCTAACTCAAATTTTTCTAGCATTCTCGCACTTTTCTGAATGCAGGTTATGTAAGTAACTGGCACAGGTGAGGTTGATGAGACCCCATAACTAATTAATGTTTCCCTGGCTTCTCCAGCGGCTACGATCGTGTGATCAGTTAGCTACCGAGGTGGGTTCTAACACTGCTGACTGTGGTTTTGGGATTTGGGTAGATGCAACAGATGGTGGTTATGTCTAATTATGGAAAATTTATTACAGTGTGGATAATGCTAATTATGGGAATTATTTCCAAATCTTGGTGATCCTACGGACTGACACTGGTACTATGCTAAAGGATGATGGGTTGATGTTTGGCACGCTTTTCTTCCTGACGTGGACGACAACTGGACACTACCCAATCTTGTCAGATATGAATGATGTAAGTGTTTTCATAGCCAAGATAGAAAACACGGTGCCAGAAGGCAAGAGAGTACCCTTGATGGACATGGCATTACAATCCACATCTTCAAGATGGTGGAGTAACCATCGCAATTCACTGACGCGATGGGATGAGGTGGCGGTAGCAATAAAAGCCAGATTTCAAGAGGAGAAAGATCCCAGAGGGAAGGACGGTACCAAGGGGACGCAAGCCCCAGAACCCATCTGAAGGAATGTGAAGCAAAATGGAGAGCTGATGGCTATCCCGAGGAACTGTGGGTACACAGGTTTATCCACTCCTTGGACGTAATTCCAAGGGCCTGGTACTTGACGGAAGAAAAGAGAATAGGGACCCAAAATTGGCAGGAAGTTGCTAAATAATGATGGGTTGATGTTCAACACACTTTTCTTCCTGACGTGGACGACACTCTGGACACTACCCCTCCCCAGCCACTAATGGTTACGTTGCGGTCTCCGCAACTAAGCTGATATTTATTCTATTATGGGAAACCTATCTATGTCATCTCGGGTGCGAGAGAGTTATTGACTCTAATCTACCCTAAATACTCCTCTCGGTTGCGAGATTTATTGAAATTGAAATGAACAACTTACTCTTGGTAGGGATTTAGGCGTGCGCCATTGACCCATCCGTGTAGAACCGGGTTGTTTAACTGTGCCAATCGAACTGCTCCCGATGATTTGATATTTATGACATGAAATTGTCCTAGCCAATGCATCTGCAATTTCCCTGGGAACTTCTGGAACTTACTGTCATAGAGTAGGACCTTTCCTCCAATTTGGAAAGTATTTTGTTTGATATGTCGATCATGCCAAGCTTTCTGCCTCTCCTTTTCTACCGTCTGATGAAATTCTGCAAGGAATCGTCCTTCCTCAAGTTCCTGTAGCTCGTGCAATCGCTCTTTTAAAGATTCCTCTTCAAATAGCTGCAACGTTGTTGCAATCAAAAGGCTTGGTACCGTGGATTCTGTTGGGACTACTGCTTCTCTTCCATAAACCAGCTGGAATGGCGTTTGGTTGTGTAGTCATTTTACCATTGTGTAGTATGCCCACAGGGTTGCTGGCATCCATTTGTCCCAATCGTCGCGCTCCGTGTTGCATATCTTTGTCAGGCCTTTTTCCAGTATCTTGTTAAATGCTTCCACTGTGCCATTTGCTTGTGGATGATACGGGTTGCTTTTATGGTGTTGTATAAGGAATTGCTGCAGTAGGGACTTAATGGTGTCATTGATGAAATGTGTACCCTAGTCATTGGTTAAGATTTTTGGGCACCCAAATCTGCTGATTATGTTTTCGAATATGAATCTAGCAACAATGTCTGCCGTACAATTCCTTACTGGCGCAGCTTCTGCCCAACGGGTCAAGTAGTCGGTCACCATTATTATGTACCTTGCCTTTGAATATCCTGCAGTTGGTGTAATTGGCCCTACAAAATCGACTGCCCATTTCTCGAATGGCTGGAGTAATTTTATGGGATGAAGTGGAAGCTCATCCCTGTGGGAGGGTCGTCCGATCCGTTGACATACGTCACATTTCTGAACATACACTTTACTGTCCTTATGCACTGTTGACCACTAGAAGCCTGCTTGTAGTGCTTTGTGCGTTGTTGGTTTAGCACCCACATGCTCTCCCGCGACACCACTATGGCTTTCCCATAGTGTAGCTTCCCTTTCATGATCCAGAACACATCTTTGAAGAACTTGGTCTAGCCCCATCTTGTACAGTTTTCCTGCTATCAGCTAATATTCTGCAGCTCGAACTACCAGATTTTTTTTTGTGTTGTAGTATATTCTTGCGGACACTGTCCTATGGTGAGGTAGGTCTCTATTTCATTCAGGTAATCCGGGATGGCTTCTACTCTGAAAAGATCAACATCCGGTAGCTGATCATCTAGAGATCCTCCACTTTCGCCATTCTCTATTCGGGACAAGTGATCAGGCCCTACGTTGAGCCTTCCAGGCTTTACAATTACTTCGAATGTGAATTCCTGGAAAAGTAGGAGCCATTAGCAGATTCTCCCTTCTAAGACTGGCTTGTTTACTAAATATTTTAATGCGGAATTGATCCGTGAAGAATTTTAACTTACCTCCCAATAGGTAGTGGCGAAATTTCTGGAGAGAGTACACCATTTCCAGTGCCTCCCACTCTATTGTTGTGTAGTTGCACTCTGCTATTGACAACTTGTAACTGGAAAAATATACCGGATGATTGACTGAAGTGTCCCCCGGTTGAGCTAGGACTGCACCAAGTGCAATGCCCGATGCGTCAATGTGTACATGGAAATTTTTGTCCCAGTTCGGGTGGACTAGTATTGGCGCACTCGCCAATTTTTCTTTCAGCGTGTCCAGTGACTCTCTGCAGCTTTCTGTCCACTAGAATTTCTCTGATTTTTTTCAATAGTCTTTCTAAGGGCGCTATTATTTTGGCGTAGTTGCGGATGAAATGCCGATAGTAACCTGTGTGTCCCAAAAGTGACCTTAGTTGTTTTACGGTCTCCGGCGCCTCCATATTGATGATCACTGCTACTTTGGCCATGTCTACGTAGACACCTTGATTACATACCACATGCCCCAGCAGTGTTCCAAATGGTACGGAAAATATATACTTCTTCAGGTTCAGCGAGATCTGTAGTTGTCGACACCTATCAAACATTACTCTCAACAGGCTCGCATGATCTTTCAGTATGTTATACATAGTCCAGTCGTCAATATAGACTTCTAAGAACTTGTGGATGTATTCTCGGAACGCCGTTATCACAATTCAAGAGAAAACTGCAGGTGCATTCTTCAGTCCGAATGCCATCACGTTGTATGTGAAGGAGCCCCATTCTATAGTGAAGGTTGTCTTTCTCTTGTCTTCCTCTGCTATTCTCACCTGATGGTAACCTGAGAAGCCATCAGTGAACGAGTATGCCTCGTTCCCTACAATGTTGTCGAGGACTTCGTCACTAAATGGGGTAGGGAACGGATCATGGATACAAGCATTGTTTAAGATTTTTTAATCCACGTAGACTCGTATCTCAAATTTCTCCTTTTTGCTTTGTATAACTATGGGGCTTACCCATTCTACCTCTTCTACGGGGAATATTAGTCCAGCCTTTAGCATCTTGTCGATCTCTACTTTCACTTTTTCCTTCACCCTTGGTTTTAGATGATACAGTCTATGTTTCACGGGCCTTGCATCAGGCTTCAGTATTATCCTCATTTCCCCCATATCTCCTTTTATGCCTTTGAGATATTCTATAGATGAAGGAAACAAGTCCTCATAATCCTCAAGTAGACTAAATATTTCCTTTATTGTTTGCTCATCCCAGTAGTCTCCAATGGTCGCCAGCTTGGGTCTGTCTTCTGTTCCAATATTTAACTTTTTGGTTCTGAGAGGCAAGAGGTGGATACCTTCTATAGTTGGTTCTTCTTTGATGTCCCTTTCCCCCTCTGTTTCTTCAAAATATAGGTGCCTGAGATCCTCCAGATTGTCATCATCCATCTCACTATTAATCTTTTGACATGCCACCTTTTGTTGGATACCTTGGTACAGAAGTGATTGCTCGTCCATCTGTCCACTATCAAGGAAGAACAGTACCTTCTTGATAGCTTGCAAAGCTTGTGTAACCTGCTTTGTTTGTCCTTCAAAGGAGAAAAACTGTATGAATTTCTCTGAAACTTCCTGCCAATTATGGGTCCCTCTTCTCTTTTCTTCCATCAAGTACTAGGCCCTTAGAATTATGTCCAGGGAGTGGATAAACATGTGCACCCATAGTTCCTCAGGATAGCCATCAACTCTCCATTGTGCTTCACATTCCTTCAGATGGGTTCTGGGGCTTGCGTCCCCTTGGTACTAGTCCTTCCCTCTGGGCTCCTTCTCCTCTTGAAATCTAGCTTTTGTTGTTGCCGCCACCTCATCCCATCGTGTCAGTGAATTGCGATGGTTACTCCACCATCTTGTAGATGTGGATTGTAATGCCATTTACATCAAGGGTACTCTCTGGCCTTCTGGCACCGTTTTTTCTATCTTGGCTATGAAACCACTTATAGTGTTCATATCTGACAAGATTGGGTATCCCTGAATTTCGGCCCCAATCCAATTGACTCTTGCAACGTTGGCACACCTCCTTGTATTTGTTTCGTAGCCTCCTTGCTGCCAATCATCCCATGCTAGTTTAGATCCTAATTCTGAGCTTTGGATACTTCTCCAACTTACCGAGCCTTCTGATGTCAGGTTTATGTAATCTTCCCTTCTTCCGGTGGTCATTTGGTAGAGGTGGTCCAAGAGCTGAGCATCTTCTCGGTTATCCATAGTCTCTGTATATCTCGGTCCTTGGTAGGGGTCGAGTGGCTGAGTGAATCTGATTTCCCCGTCCTCGAAGATAATCAATTCTTTCTTTAGATCAATTACCGCATAATTTTCAAAAGCCCAATCGATTCCCAACAGTGCTGGGTACGGATCCTTATCCCCCATGATGTCAATGACTTCAAAGTCCGTAAATGTTTTTACCCCCACAATGTCAACCTCAACCTCCTCTAGTCGACCGATGGGAACAATGAAATACTGGTTCGCCATCCAAAGTTGAATCAGAGAGTATGTCAATCTTGGCTTCCCGAGCGCTTCCCAAGTTTTCCTTGGTAAGATGTTGACATCAGATCCCAAATCAAGCATGGTGTCCTTAATCTGGAATTCTGCCACTTTCGTGTTCACTCATAATTCCTTTCCCGTCGTTTGTTTGTTTCTCTTTATTCTCTGAACGTATTTTTGTTTTGCTTCTGCTGCTTCTTTTGCTCCTGTTTTTTGTCTTAGCACCCCTTCCAGATTTTGCTTTAGCCATTCCAGCATTGGTGCATTGTTAACAATCTTCAGGAACAGATGGAACCACTCCCGGGTTAAGGCTTCAAAAGTATTACGTGTTTCGTTGTCTTCCTGAATTTTCTGTAACTCGATTCCTTTGTTTCCCCCCAATTGGGCAAACGTTTCTGCTGTTCCTTGAAAAAATTGTTTCTGTCGTTCTGGTTTAATCCAGAGCTTTGGGGATTCTGGCCTAACCAATTTTATGGGGTCCATAGTGTGTGCATCTTCCCCCGTTCCTTTGTTGCCTCGTGTCACTATGGACATGTTTTGCATTGTTTGAGTTCCCATTAACCTGGGTTCTGCATTTATTAGATTCACCCCCCTCTGTCTAGCTCTTTCCTCCCATCTTTTGATGAGCTCCAGGAAATCTTTTGTTGCGTGTGAGTTAACCCGGCACTGTGAACACCAGGGTCTCCTAGGGAGTGGAAATTATCTAGCTGCATGTCCTTCCTGATCACAGTTATAGCATCTTACCGGACCTCTACCTCCTGCTCGGCCTCCTTTCATGCCTCCTCCTCTTCCTCGGGGAGCTTCATTTACTCTATATGACGGTCGGTCCAACCGCTCCGCCGCGGCGTCCAGTGCTCGGCATTGCTCGATGTTGTGGGTGGTCGAAGCACAAAATTCATAGTATATATTATTTGGAACATTGGAATATTTCTGTAAGATCGGACACATGCGAGGTTGATGACCCATACTTTTACATACCTCACAATATTCATTGGTGGCTGGACTTTGTTGTGCAGGGAATCCCATGTATTGCTATTGTGGTGGGCATATCCCTTGGGTGTTTATTTTCACAACCCCTCCTAGTGGTGGGGCCCCCTGTGCTCCTACAGCCGATGTCCCCACAGGTAGGCCCCGCAACTGGGGACATTCCATTGCTACTTGTCCCTCCACAAGACAGTGCATGCACCACACTTTTGGTCTTGGTGGTTGCATGGGTTGAATTTCCTTGAGTTTTTCTGTTAGACTGGCTATTTGATGTTGCAGACCCATTATTGAGGGGTCCTATACCGTTGCACCCCCCTTGAACTCTTGCGGGTAACCCGCCATGGCTTCTATCTTCATTACCTGCTCCAGGGCATCTTGCAATGTGTCGATCCTTTGTTGAGTAAGTGGAGTTTGGGTCAAGGGTAATAAAGCCTTAATGAACCAATCCCTTTGATGGTTTAGATCAATTGGATAGCTGAGTTTCCCAATGGCATCCTTGAATCTCTGCATAAAATCCCAATCAGTTTCTCCTTCTCTCTGCTTGATCTCCCACATCTCTGATAGGCCTTGTTGGTCTGTTTGAGGTAGTTTGAATTCCTTAATTAAATCCTTCTTTACATCAGCCATCGCTGGATTCGGGTGAGCCTCAAACCATTTCATAAACCATCGTAGGGCTCTCTCCATAAGAGTGGTCTGAAACTCTATCAACTTCCCAACATCTGGTGTCTTTCGCGCCCTCCAGATGGCCTCGAAGAGATACCAGTGTTTTTCGACATCGTCGTTCCCTTTCCCGGAGAATTCTAGGTATCGTGTGAGCGATCCCGCCATGCTTACTTGAATGGGTGTTACTAAAATGAAGTCGTTGGATCCTGGTTGTGAGATGGGGCCACTAGAAATCCTACTACTAGCTTGTGCTCCAGTTGGAGACTGAATGCTGTGCAATCTACTTAATTCATGTAACTTAACAAAAAAATCACTTATGGGCTTGTAGAGTTCCAGGGGAAGGACGAGACTAGAGCTACTAGAACTGTGGGAACTAGGAATACCTTGAGATATGGACGCCGACCTTTCTTGAAATAGTTTCTCCATTGCAACGTGCATCTCCACATCAGACACCTCCTCTAGGCGCGCGTCTGTACCTTCTGTGTCAGACTTCTTTCCTTGCTCCACTTGGGCTGGACTCCTATACACCTGCTGCACCTCTTTCATGACCCCTCCTATGTTCTGGGGACCCACCTTACCTTCCATTCCCATTATCATCTGAGGCGCCTCCTCTTTTTCCTTCCGACTACCTTCCAGTCTCTTCAACTCCTTCATCACCCTATCTCGCCACCTTTCTGCAATTTGCACCCTCCAATGTGCTCACCACTCCGTAAGCCTGTTGGCAGTCTCGACATCCATACTCCTACTCCCCCTTCTCATGGTTCTGGTAACATCTCTCCCTCATTCCCTTCCCCCGGCATTGGGGAGGTTTATGCTTCCATCCCTGCTTTTTGGAATCCCATCAGTCCTTCATCTACCATTAATGCCTTGATCCATAAGGTAATCTCCTTCAGTAGTTTCCCCCTTAACCCAAATCTGAAAGTACCTTCTGCCCTTGAAAAATACCGGTAGCACTCGGCCGCAAAATCTACTACATATCCTTCCAAAGTAGATTCCACCCAAAAATCTATAGCTCGGGTTAAGTCGGTGTTTAACTGATGAAGGGCCACCAGATCCTCATGCGCCCACTTGCGATTGATCTTCTGTGACTTTCCCTTGACGGTCTTGGTCTCAAGCCTCCGCAACCAGTTGTAGATTTCTTCTGGGATATTTCCCCAAAATATTTCGTAGGTATCACTAGCAGAGTCGGAGAATAGAACCAAGTCTTTAATCGTTTTCTCCTTCTGTCATCTCAGCTCAGCTTGCTGAGCTATGAACTGATCTAGGTGGTTATCCCACCAGCTTCGTATTTCTCTTTCGAAGATCCGAGATACCATGATCTAACTCCCAAATGTGTTTTCAGGTCCCGGCAACAGAACCATTTGTTGGCGAGGGAACAGGTCTTGCAAAGAAGACCCGGGTTTAGGTCTGAGGGCCAACAAGGTTTTCCGTCGTAGTCTAGATTCACACTGACATTTACACTCTGCTATTAAGGGCAGAGAGTCTCACCTAAGGCATGTTGCGACCTTACTGTGATAGGGAGAAGATCGATATCATCCCCACAACATCCATACAGGTGAATCAAAGCCAAACCAAAGTCTTAGACAATCATAACATAACATCCCATAACAGTTAAACTAACAATAAATAAAAATATTAAACGGAGCTTATAACATCACTCATTCACACTCATAATCATGTATAAAAAAAAACACTCCTGAATATATTAATCATCAGCCATCAAAGGCAAACTATTACAAGGCTCAACTACATATGAGCATAGAACAGAGAAAAATACAACAAGTCCCTAGGGACAGAGAGAAACTCCAGTAACCCAGAAGAGAGGAGAACAATGCAACCTAGACAAAGCTCTCCTGTGGCTCTCTGTTTCCTATTCCCATCCACGCTAACCTCCCTATCCATTGGATGGCTGCCTATTTTTTCTACTTCCTGCGCGACTGACAGTTCCTCCTTTCTTCTTGCTCGGTTGTCTTTTGTTTATTTCTGTTCATCAGGAGTTCACTACTTGTTTCCTTCTGTGCCCCTCCACCTTTTATGCTTGCTCACGCAACAACCACGACACCTGTCGTCCGATCCTTCGCAACCTTGACACCTTTCTACCTACCGGGGTTGCGTTCCGCCACGTACTCACTGCAACTCAAAATCTGTTGATTTTAAAAACAAGGGCCCCAACAATAAGCATGGATAACATTTTTTAGTTGGCATTTAGAACTGGGGAGATATGGTAATTGATTGATGAGATTTTTGAGCGGTGGGAGAATATTTCCATTAAAAAATCAAAAGTTTAGAAAGATTAAACCCATAATATGTACCAACAGTAAGATAGGTCTTGAAATGAAGCAACTTCTAGAGGATATGACTTTCACACCTTAGAGAACAATGCAAGGAGTGAAGGATGAAAAACTAGTCAAATCGGTACTATCTCGTGTGAAGTTGGGTGAATTATCAATGGATGAAATGTGTGCATAATTTCAAAAGTTTCTTGAATTATTTCTACTTTTCCTTTGATTATAATTTTCTTTTAAATAAAACATAATGTTGTTGGTAGAATTTGTTATACATGTCACTATATTAACAGTTTTAACTATATTTATTCAGTCAAAATATTTATATGAAAATACAAGAACCTATGGTTAAAATGTTAAATGAATACAGTTGGGATGATGTCGTGCGCAACTACCCAAAATAAAGTTCTACAACAACACTTAAAGATTTTTATATTGCATTCAATAAGCTGTGTTGATTTATACATTCATTTTATTCATATGTAAACTATTTTTATCTTATTACTTATCTATATATATATATTATGTCATCAAAGAGGTCGAAGGAGGATGGAAGTGCAGTACTAGATACTTTCAAAAAAATTATTGAAAAAATTAAGTTGGAAAAGATGAGAAAGAAGCGTCTTATGAATGTTGACCTTGATCCTACTCTTAATCATTTCATTTGGAATTGGCTCGACAATATCCAATATCAAATAATACAAAGTGAATGTGAAGACATTGCAAAAATAATACCTAAAAGGGAATATGCCCTAGTTATTGTAGATATTCCTCATGGTTTCAATTTCCCAGACATTGAATATGATAGTGAACCATATACTTATCAAGATTTTAGTAAATTGGTTACAGGTTTTCAAGAAGTCATAACATCAGCACTTTGGAGATTTGTGACATTTCATTCAGACACACAGTTTGCAATGTTCTTAACAAGCTTCAAGGGAAAAACAAACTCAAGGACATAACTTACATGATAAGACATTGAAATTGTATGTTCATTTACTGTTAGTTTTTTTTTATTTATATACAATTTAATTTAACTTTTACTATGTTATGTTACAGGCAGAAGTCAAATCTTGCTTCTTCTGAAGATCAACCTATTATAAACGGTTGTGAGTTCATCCATGTTGAACATTGGACAAAAGAGGATAGATATAAGTGTATTCTTATGAATCAAGTAGATGGGAAGAGTAATAGTCAAGTATTGGTTCATGATATTGTTGTAAGAAAACTAACATATGAGGATAAAGATGCAAAAGGAGATATAGTTAACATTTATCATAAACCGCAAGTATTGATTAACTATCTTATAGATCTATGTTCAAATGTAGGAGATTGAGTTTTGGATTTATTCTCAGGTTCAGGTAAGTTTTATTATACAAATTTGAATTTAATTATTTTATTTTTTATTTTTTATTTGTTTATACTAATATGCTTATTTATTTCTTTTGTGCTTAATGACTAGGTACAACACTAACATGTTGCCTGCAAAAAGGAAGAAATTGCATTTCTATTGAGAAAGACCCAGTGCAATGCAAATTTATTCAACAAATAATTGACGCTCTTCACTTTCTTCCAGATGCAAAGCAAGAAGTTGGTTTGAGGAAAGGGGGTTTTAATGAATCACGTGTGGAAAGAAAAGCAATGGAACCTCAAACACCATTATATAGAATGATTGAAAATAAAACTTTGGAAGATTTGTAGACATGAAAGGTCCATTAGAAGATGACAATGACCATAATGAAGCAGAATATGTTGTGGAAGAAGACATTAATGATGTTCTAGAAGATGTTGAACATGGATTAGTTGATATTGTTGATGATATTTAAGTTATGCTTGCAAATAAAACTCAGTTTTGAGAGCTATTAATAAATTTTACTTGTAATGTTTAGACTTTGATATTTTATGAGAATAATCCTTATTTTCTGCAAAAAACTTGTCATTACTATTATTTTTTGACATAAAATTCATAAAAAAATGTTATTTTATTAAGTTTTTTTGTTAAGATTTTCCCAAAAAATTAGTTTATTTAACATGTTTTTTTTAACAAAAAGTCTCTAAAAGTGTTTTTTTTCCATTGTATTTATATTGAAAATGTGTATATTTTTGTCATATGGTTCAAAATATTGGGTTTTTAGTGACAATTACTTGATGTGCATTGAAATGTCAATTAAGAATACATAAACATATAGAAAATATAAACTTTAAAATATTGACCCTTTTTGAAAAAATTATCTATGTGAAAAAATGAAGATTTCATTACAATGTTTTTTTTTTTTAACAGATAAACGCACTTAAAAATAAACATATGAGGGAAGAAGAAGAAATTAGAAAATGTATAGTTTCAAAATCCGCCCTCTAAAAATAAGTGGGCGATTCTACACCACCACTATTCAAATTCGACATGAAAATCATCACATTAAAAAAAAAATGAAAGTGCCAAAAACATGCTGTAAAAAAAGGGAGGGTGATTCTACATCACCACTTTTCAAAATCGGGTACTTTTTTTGCTACCTCAAAAAAGTAGGTACTATTTCAATTACCTATTTGATTGGTAACTAAGTTTTCAACCTATGTTCCTTGTATTAGGGATTTAATTGAATCTATGTCCTCTGGGTTAACACCCAATTTGTAGATTAACTCTTTGAAACCCTCATTGTGTACATACATGGCCCTAGAATGTGCATTTTCTTGCTTGATTCTATTAAGGAATTTTCTAGAAGTTTCTTTTATTTTCTGATCGATAATGAGGCCATGCTCAGATCATGATATATCATCTCACTATTCCACCTATGCAAATTAATATTTTCATGCAGAGGGACATCTGTAGTGTTGAGGGATAAGTCCACAGTTTTAAACTCAACCCCTATGTGGAGTAATTGAGCGCTATGATGAAATAAGGAAAGCTTGAGCTGGATCTTCTCCAGGTCCATTGCTAAAATCAATCTAGTCTGAGAAGAAGATGATACATGTTTGGTTAGATGAGTCTTCATCTCTCCCTTTTCTCTTTGACTATTTTCTTAATTTTTTTGATAATATTATAATGTTGCATCTAGAACGGAAGAACTCCCTTCCACTGTAGGCACATTCAGGTATGTGGAGCTGGATGGTAGAATTTGTTATGGGTTTTCCAAGATGATGTGAAAACCTGGTGATTAGAGGTAATTCCTGTTAATTTCACTTGTAGTTCCTCCTCATCCTTAGGTTGTATACTAGCCTTCTTTTATGTTTGTACTTCCACATCTATATTCATTTCTTCAGTAGTATTATTTTTTAATTTTTTCTCTTTGGCTGTGGGGGTCTCAACCTCCAATTCTGAATTGATGGGTCAAGCCTCTTGATTTTCCTTCCACTCTATTTCAGGTTTGCTTTCATGGGTATATGGGGTTGAGTTGACACTCTTTATCATATAAGAAACAATATGATGAGGATCATATTTCCATCTCTCTTCCAACTCAAAATGGAACTCCTTAATCTTGTCTTCAACATAAGTTAGATATTGTCTATAATTTACAATGAATGGACCCATAGTATTTCCTAACTTGAACATGTCTCCTCTACGCCTAGGAAGGAAATGAACTTGGTCCAAATACAAGCTATGTCTGATAGATTCCAAATAGAAAACCCTCATAGGCATAAATATTGGAAATATATAGGGTTTCTCATCAAATCTATACAACCTGGTCTTAATAAAATCCTCAAAAAATACCAATCTCCCACTTTGCATCCTTAATCAACTGTAGTAATTTCTTATATTGTGGGAGGAACCTTGGGGTGGTGTACTATTTAGGATAGTGTAGACAACAACCATAAAAGTGGAGAGAAAATTAGAAAATCCCTGTTATCCATGCTTTCTTTTGACTATATTTGTCTATTCAATCACATATTTTCTCTGGTTTATAGAGTCAAAACTTCTTATACCTAGGTAGTCAAATTTATCCATATGAACATACAGGAATAAGTAGACCAGAATGGAGGGATATCTGAAGAGATGGGTAATGTGGAACTTCCATAAATGGATATTAATGGATTCAACTAGGAATTCAAGTATGTATAAATAATCAGTATGCTACAATATGTGGCTCAAAAAACCTAAGGCTAACTTAGTCACATTGGCATTTTTATCTTCCCCAAGTAGAACCAATATTTAGGCTAAGACCTTCTGGGCATCTCGAGAAAATATATACATAGGATACGTCTCAATCGGTTGAGGAGTTTGTGTCCCTGGTAGTGAATTCATTGCAAAAAAATCCAATTTAGTCTCTTCTAATAAGTGAGAGAATTCTAGAGCCAATGATTATTCATTAAATGGCTTTGGATTTTGGAGACAGGGAAAAAAAATCCTTTTGAATGCGGTCAGAGGTGAATTCAAGGATAAATTCTCATGTGGAAGATGCAACACAGTTTCTTTGAGGGATGTATGCAGAATCCAGCCAAGTCACCGAGCTCAATAAATTGATAAGTAGTTGGGGTTAACATATAATATAGACTAGATTTCACTATGCCAAAATAATCTCATTTTCCAAAAAATTTCCCCAAGAGTTACAATGAAACTACTCGAAGTCCAATGGGCACCTTGGGTCGTGTATCTCTACTTCAGTATCCATTAGGGGTTCTTGAGTGGAGGGGTTAGAGGTTGCAGGCTTTGGGGCATTTTTTTGAGACTTATTTAACTTCAACATGATGATAATTGGTTTTAGTGAGATGTATAAGTACCTGAAATTGGAGGGAAGTGATGGAAGTTGGAATGTTTTATTCGCGAGCTAGCTTGGATGCCAGAAGAAAGGTGGTTTGCAATCTAAAAAGGATGGGGAATGGGAAATACTTTTAAATAAAACCTTTTTCTTGTTTGAGTTCAATTAGAGCGAGAAATTCGATGGAATGCACATAAGACAGGAGTAATGATGCAACAAGGCAATGACGTGGGTAATGAGGTAGGAAAATGACTTAGGGGGTGGATGGTGGAGGATGTGAGGTGGAGTGGGGATGATGTGGTAGGGTGAGGTGGAGGAAATTTATCTTGGCACGTTTTATTGGCACGCTTTCCTAGAAAATGGAGAGGCCACATGAAGCAAAAGAGGGATGTTTTGAAAATTGTTTACTTCCCGGTGCTACCCTTGCTTGCGGTTTTCCAAAAAATGAGTCGGGGTGGCACAATAGATCATAGAAATTGATTAGTTGATAATTGGGATTAAAATCCCACATTGCGCTGCCTGCTACCCAGTGTAAAGTTTGTCCTACTTGGTGCGATGCATTTGCGTATGATGTTACTACTAATGAACCTATGTTGATATGTCGTTGAAATTACATGGAGCTTAACCTTTAGTTATCATCGACGTGGACCCCTTTTTAGAAACTTGTGTCTGGGTCTATTGGTTTAGAAATAGAAATAAAAAATGCAAGTTCTATAACCCAAATAATTCTCCTTCCTTTTTTTTCATTTTATATTCCTCCCCCCTTCTCTTTTAGTATAATTTTTTGGAAAAGATAAAAGTCTTAAGTATAACATAATACATAACCCATAGAAAACGAACCATATTACATGGGATTGGTTATGGATGCTTGGGTTGAGAGCACATTTCATGGGATTGATTATGGACCCAAGATACATGTGTTGAGGAGCATGTGATGATTGTCTTGGGAAACAAGAAGCCTTGTGATGAAGAACACTTGACACTTGCAACCCATGATTAGAGAGTGCACCACCTAAGGACTGGTCTCTTAACGTGTATATCTTGGAGAGAGAGCACTTCAATTGGAGACCTTATCTTGTGCATTAAATTAAATTTCTTATGTAATTAGTCCACTTTACCAATGTTGGCCTCCCTCACCTACTCTGTATAGAGGGAATAGAATGTATTTTTATACTTTGTACTCATTATTTGATCTATATAGTTGTCATGGAGAGTTATTAGTGCTTTTATGATGAAATAGATGAAGACTTAGAGTTTGTGATGTAAACCCTAGAGAAGAAATGAAGATGAATGTTAGAACTAGGGATGATCTTGAGTCTTAGCACTCATGTTAGAAATTATTTTCCATATGGTAGGATGAAGGGTGTATTGAGGTCTAAAACATTTGTTATATATATATATATATATATATATATATATATATATATATATATATATATATATATATATATATATATATATATATATATATATATTGAATGAATTAAGCAGATATGTAGGGACATGGCTATTAGAATAGGAACATTTACAATGTAAGCCTCTGTTGGAGCCTGTCTGAACTTTGAAGGCCTGGTTTGAAAGAAAGGACCTGAAACTCTATAAGACAATTCCATTTCTAATTCTATGGGGAGTATGGTTAGCACACAACTTGGTGATTTTTAAAAATAGAATTCTTCCTACATTATAGACTACAACATAAGTTTTCTCACTATTCCAATTCTATCCAACCCTTATTAATCCTAAAACAATCAGAAAAGTGGGGAAGGTGACGATAGAAAATTCTAAATCATGGGAGTTATTTGATGGGGTATGTCAAGGGTTGGATTCACTTGGAAATTTTGGTGGTGTTCTACATCTGTCTCACACTTCTTCAGGTTTAGAGCCAATCTGGGAAAAGGAACTTATCAATTTGGAGAATTTATGGGGTTGAAGCATTTTCTAAAGTTGGCACTGGAAAAATTGTAATACAATCTACATGTTTTTGGTAACTTACATTAGTTAGTGTTGAAGAATCTCCTTCATGTATAGAATATTTTATTACATCCTCTAGAAAAATATGTACAGGAGAATTCAAGATTGTTTAATCATATTTCCTTCACCCATGTTTATAGAGAATCAAATTCAACAACTAAGTCTTTATGAAAATACAATCTTCTCTTGCTTGAGGGATAATTTCATAATGAGGAAGTGAAAGATGACACTATTGCTACTATAACTCAAGAAAATTAGTTATTTTAGTAATATAATATTGTTCTATGGGTTCTTAGACTTCCTTTTCTAATTTTAATACGCCATTATAAGGACTTTTCCACCATTTAAGTGGGACAGTTATATTATTTACACTTCTTTGAGGAGATTTATATATTTTGAGGATATAATTTAATAACTATATGTTGATCTATTTCACTTCAGTTGGAAAAATGTATTGTTCCAAGAGGACCTAAAGAGTGTGTTTTTTGAAATGTTACATGGGGGCGCGTTCTCGACGGTAGGAGACATGCTCCATGCACTCCCCACACTCCTAGGACATGGGTACTTCAAGAGAGACATTCCCCACATAAAACCTCATTAGAATTCATATGGAGACATTATACTTTCATATCTCATTCATAATTCAACAGACCTAACAATTTTCAATGTTTTAGAATATTATTTCTTGGCATAGGAGGTGGAACTCCCTTGGATCATGAGCACTAGACAATAGGAGGAAAAGAGTTTGACCCTAGGAGCATTGGGATCACATGGAATACCTTAAGAGGATGACCACTTCAATTAAAGATGCTTGGGTTGAGAACACATTACATGGGATTGATTATGGACCCAAGATACATGTGTTGAGGAGCATGGAATGATTGTCTTGGAAAGTAAGAAGCCTTGTGATTCCTGGATCTCTGAGCCTGGATCCCTGTCAATTTTTGGTAATTCCTAGATCTTTGAGCCTGTTATCACAATTCTCAAGGTCATCTCAATTGGGGCTTTAGGGTCCATGTTATGCTAAATTATTATGAGTGTTTGCATTTGTTTTGGCAGTGCTAATTCTAACAATATAAAAGAAGTCGTTGCTAAAAAAACAACAATAAATACTATGAATTTTGTAAGGGAGGTGTTTTCAAATGTGTTGAAACCATTTGACGTAAAATATCTCATCCAAAAAGTGGCATTATCAAATTCACGCGCTACAATCATTCTTTACCCGTCAAATTGTTCGTCATCGAAAATCAAATCTTAAGCAGCGTTGAAATTTTCCGGGGTAAATGGAGCTTTTGCTCCTCGACAAAAACGCTAGGATGTTACTCTATAATTTTATTGGCTATAGGATAAAACTTTAGAGGTAACATTTTAAAACAAATATTTAGGCTGGAAATTGGCCTTCCTGACTAGAGGGGGCTCCCTTTATGAGTATGTTGTCAAATGTCACTTCAACAACAACTCGTATGATGAAACACAATGGAAAGATATTTTGTTAAAGAGGAAATAGGTTTTATAATGTGATTAATAGATCTGATAATAGGATCATTGGGCATGGATTCAAAGTTATCAATAACTAGTGATGAGATAGATCAGCCACACACCAAGTTCATACTCGGAAATCCTCATCCTTACAAAAAATCCACTTGAATAATGTTTAATCAAGTCAACGCATTATAGTACAATCTAACTAGGTTGGAACCCATTCAAAATGCTTGCAACCTACAAATATTTATGACCAAACATGAACCAACAAATGATTTTTTGGGTCATTAGACAATGAACTACCACTGCATGTTGCATTAAACTCTACTTTTTTCCATAACAACCTAAATTTTTTTGCATTGAAGCCTTGATTTTTTTGTTTGCATGTTTCATGTCTTTTCTTCTCTAAACTCTTGGTAAAAAATGTCTACCACATTTAGAATGATGCCTTGGTCAATCACTACAATTAAAAATTACAAAAATAAATAATTATAAACATATCATAAGATATTTTGTAAATGGTATACTATATGGTGTTTTATTGACCTTAAATATCACGATGATATGGAAACATTACACTTATTTTGTATTGCACAAGGATTGTATGGGAGAACTAAGACCCTCTAGCGTATATTTAGTGGTGGAAGTGCCTTGGCCAACATGCTATTTTAGTTCTAAGTTGTGACCTAACATACATGTAAAGACAAATATCATCACAATATATATATTTTTTTGATATACCAAAACCAAAAATTAATTAGAACAAGGAAACATTGCAATCCTATGCATTGAAGTAAAGGTTATATGTTCTTAGGTTACTTGAGGGAAGGCTCATCCGATATATAGAAAGTGAGAAACCTAAATAATTTAATAATAGAAGTAGAAAAACGTAACAAACATCACCATTTTTTCTTCTTCTTAGACATGGAAGCTTCATGAAATATATACACTCATATTTGGAGAAAATCTAGATTTGGAACCCATATATGCAAGTTGGAGCATGCATGGTGTTGTAACCCTAGGGACAAACTCTGGATGAAAGGAGTCCAGTTCCTAGGACATCTATTCAAAACAAATAAAAATAATGTCTTTTAAAACTTAAATATATTTTCCGAGAGAAATTTCCTCTAAGTGTAATGTGATTTTAACTTCTTGGAAAAGACAACAAAGCTTCCAATATGACCACTATGTATGTGATTACAGTTCGTTGAGGTTGTAGTATGGCAAGAAGGTATTATAATAATAAAGATTCAATGTAAAGGGCTAAGGTATAATCATTTACACAAAATCTTAGTAGAAAAATAGAATGAAATGGAGATTGAATTTATGAAACTGTGGAGTGCATTATTAAGGTATCTTCAAGTAACTTTTACAAGTAATTTTTGCTATTATCACAACATTAGTAAATATGTTAATGAAAAGAAACCAACAACTTCATTACACAAAATTCAATAGAACAATCAACACTTTGAGTGACTTACAAAGATATAAAACAATGTAATAACCAACACACATGTGGAATCACTTGAGATTTTCATTAATTCTCCAATAAAAACTTTATCAAATTACACATTACATAGTAAAATGTATGATCCTCAAGGTTTACTCCCAACTTCATAAATGAATTTTTAAACTCTTCATTTTGAGTGTGCAGGGATCTATAATTTTCCTTCTCATGTCTAAGTTGGTAGACCACCTTTTCTAAGAGTATCTCTAGTTTATTAGCAACTAGAGGAGTTTTACTGAGATCATTGTAGATCAATTCTCTTATTTTCCTATGCAGTTTGATATTATCAGGCAGAGGAATTTCTTTAGTATTTATAGATAAATTTACAATCTTAAAATATATGCTCGATGAAATTGATTGAGACACTGTATGAGTAACTGATAACTTTAATTGGTTCCTCTCAATATCCATGGTTGAGAGAAGCCTAGTCTGATAATTAGAGACTGATTGTTCCTCTAATTGAGATGCAACATTATTCCTTACTCTCACATTTTTCTCTTCAGTTTGTTGATGGTCTTTCTGCCAAGTATTAAGGGAAGATATCTCCTCTTCAACAATATCTAGAGATGAGGATGCACACCTTATATCTTCAAACTTCACTTGAAATCCTATCTTACTTGGAGGTTTTTATATCAATTGTGAAACCCCTGTCACTTCTTCTTGAAATTTAACCATTTTACTGGATTGTGGACTTTCAACATCAATGTCCATGAATTCTGCAGCATGCATTTTCAAGCCCTTTTCTTTAGAAATAAGAGTTTCTACGTATATACCTTGTTGTGATTCCTCCATGCCAAGATTATTTAATTTTTATAATTTTGGTATTGCTTCGTGGATGTATGGAGCAATATATATTTCCACTCTTCATTTTGAAATTACTTGATGTGGGTCATAGTTCCATTTTTCCCCTTGTTCAAAACCCAACTCTTACAACATATTTTCAGCTTCGTTTGAAGCTTGTATATTATTCACAATAAAAGGGCCTACGATTCTGGGTAACTTAAATAAGAAACCATTTTGAGATGAAACAGAGTGGATTTGATCCAAATTAAAACTCTGTCTAATAAATTATAAAGAAAAAAATCCTCATAGGGGCAAATACAGGAAGCCTATAAGGTGTATTTTCTGCATCATATAATCTTATCTCAAATTAATCTTCAAATATATACCAATCATAAACTTTAAGGTCTTTACTCAACTGCAGTAAGGATTTAGCCAGTGGAAGAATTCTGGGAGAAGGAAGATTGTTTATGATCATGTACACAATTGACATGAAAGAAGATATATAGTAGGAGAAGCCTTCATTATTTTCCTTCTGTCTAACAACATCAATCCAATTTATAATGACATTATTTTGTTAATTTACATCAACAATGTTCAACTCCAATTCCATAAACTGATCAACATGATTGTATAAAAATAGGTAAACAAGCAGAGTTGAATACCTAAACCAACCAAGGATACTAAAATTCTGAAGTTGGAGATTAATGGTGTGCTCCTAGTCAGATGGAACATCTAGTATAATTTAAAGTTGTATTATCAAATGGAAAACCCCCATGGCTTGAAAATTTATGGCTCTAGTATCATCTTTCCCCATTACACTCATAATAACTGAAAGGACCGGCTTAATAACTTCGGAAAATAGGTTATGGGAATTTCAATGGCATATTCAGAGAGAACAAAATTAGGAAGTAAAATGAGACCAAAAAAATTATTTTTATCTTCTTTAAAGAGAGTTTTATATACAAAAAAAAGAGAATCATCAATGGATTGCATATAATTATTAGACTACGGGAAGTTTAGAGCTTAATGAATTAATATAGAAGAGACCTGGAAAATATTTTCCCATACAAAGTGCATGACGAAAATTTTTTGAGGATACAAGGATGAAGTAATCCAACTAACGAATTCTAGGAAGGGGTAAGTATAAGGTATGATAGTTTTGGCAAGGCCAGACTTGATTACTAAACAAGATATTCCTGACTCAATATGACTAATAAACATGTTTGTCATACTTCCATGAATTTTATCAAACATATAGGGTTAAAAATATATCTCTCCATGTCAATCAATGGAATATGGTAGTAGACACAGACAAATTAACTTATTTTTTTTATCAATTTTAACTCTCATTTTTCAATTAAAAATGGAATGAATCAAGTGATATTGTTACCTGGATTATTTAAAAGGAAGCCATTGTGACTTTGGACCATAAGCGGGGGTGAATGTAGGTAGATAATATGCATGAAATAGAAAAAAAATAGGGTGTACTTTAACAATGAGGTGGGAAAATTAAAATAATGGACTTATGGACAAAGGAGTACGAAAGACATGAGGTTCAGGGTGACATGGAAGGGGATAACATGGAAGGGGGATGACTTGGTTCACCTACTCTTTCTCGATTACCATCATAAGTGGTTTCAGTTGAAACCACTTTCTTTCCTCGAGGGATCTCACCATGATGGGAAGCTTTGAACAGAGTGATGGTGGAGAAGATTTAGGTCGAAGATCTCCCCACCAACCATTTCAAAAAATAACTCATCAAGGGCTCCTCCCCACATAATGTTTGAGTTATTACTATCATCAATATTTCATACGGGCATGACTTAGTGCAACTACACAGTGATAGATTTGCAACATGCATACTTTTTAACCCTTCTGCCAATACATGCATTTGTGGGATGGCCCACTCTAAAAAAAAAAAATACATATAATAATAATAGTCATACTCCATATTATAATGTGCAGGCCTACAATGTTAGGCTTACACTGAAATGCAATACAAAAAAATTGTAAAAACCTAACAATGAATCGACTCAACGATTCCCTATATCTCCTTTTTCCTATATATATATATATATATTTGAAAAACAAAATGAACAATGGCTACAACACATGGTAAGAAGAATAATGATTATGTGAAAGAAATAGTGCCTTGTCGATTCCTAATGTCAATCTACTAATTGTTTAGATGATTCATTGACTAGACATGATGAAGGATGATGCCATCATTATTTCTACGAAGTTACTTTTGCATAGGTTAGAAGCATCTCCTTGAGGTAGTTTCCAATGTACTCTATAGAAAACGATTCATTGTTTTTAGGACATAATGATATTCCTTATCTATTTAGGTGTTGGTTGATTTAAACATGACTTTATTGGGTTAATATTTGTGGGCTACAAGTGTGAAGATTGGTGCTAAGGGACATAGTTTCCTTGAATAAAAAAATGTAAGAAAACACTTTAATGTATTCTTCAATACAATGTCACCTAAGAAAAACATGATAAAAGGATTGATCCTTGCAATTTTGGAATGATACACTTCCAGTATTGGTATGGGAATTAAATTGGCCTAGTTTAGTGAGCACTTTTCATAAAAGGGGGTCTCCAAGGTTGGGTAAAGATCCATGGTAAACCCCTCTTACAAAAGAAGTGTTTGTCATAAGTTTAGGGATACATGAGTTGTATAAAGATATAGTAGGACTAACTTATGTATGATTTACTCTAATGATAACATGAATGGGATATACTCATTCCAAAGTTTCCTCGCTCTCCTTTTGTAGTTCTTTAGATTATTTGTAGCACTTCTAGAATTGTCTTCAAAACCATGGGGAACTTGTAGCCAACACTTCACCTCTTCAATCCTTTGGCACTCCTATAATGTTTTTGTTGCTCCATCTCTAATTCTTCTTGATGCCAAAACTCTATGGACTTGTTGTTTCTCTAAATGATGACATAAATTTATTCTTCTTCTCTAATATTTAGAGAAAACCTATGTTTGTGTTTCTCAATTTGTTTTCTTGAACTCCCAAGTGATGGTGTAGTGTTGGGTGGAAGAAACACCTCTTTGACTGCCCACTTTCAAGCTTTGAAAAGTAATATGAAATGAATTTCTGCCCCGTAAATTTTCTTCTGAAGGTGCTACATCTCCTTCAAGGCCACAAATTTAGTTTCTTTGATAACATACGACCCATAAAAAATAGGCCTATGACCTATTTATCTCATCAACATGGATCATTGTGAAGTTAAATATAAAATAAAACAATGATGTCTCTAAAACTCAATGATTTTTTCCAATGCAATTCATTAATCAGTTGTCAATGCAATTCATTTACAAAACTAAAAAAAATTCAAGTCGAGTTCATGCATCCTTTCTTAGTCCAAGTGAGTTAAAGGATCCTACCAATGATGTGTGGTTGTAATTCACGTAACCAATGCTCAACCTTCAACTTGTATACAATTCACCAAATGAAATATTTGTTGGTATCAATGCTCTTGATCAACAAAGGGCATAATCAACCACTTTTGCATTAGATTTCAAGCCTAATTCCAAATGGATTCCAAAACCATTCTAATTCATCAATAAGAGGTTATTTCATAAGGAAGTTCGATTTATTTAGTTGAAAATAACTGCAACATATAAAATTCATTGGTTCACTAGTGAATAAAGGTACATCATGCCCATTCTGTGAAGTGACCAATTGATCCAGGTGGATATTGGTGGCCACCTTCCTATTCCACTTGGGGCCCCACCATTGTTTCTTTCATTTTTTCGGGTCCTGAACTTCCAGAGCCATTTTGAGTCCCTAAACGACATTTTTTTGGAAAATTAGGAGCAACATGGAAGTTTCTTCAATGTTTCTCACATCAAAATTTGTAGTCCTTGGATATATATTTCTAATGAGGTATTTTACGCATCAAACAAAGATCTTATGCCAAAGTCACGTCTTTGGGAAGTTGATGCACCAATTTACCCAAACGAGGCCCATAGTTTTGGCGCTTCATCTCCTAGGGTTAGGTTTTTGGATGTTTAGGGTTTTCCATTATTTCTAAATAATAAATAGGCCCCAAAGCCTCATTGTAACACAGTTCAAGTCCTGTATCCACCACATCTCTTCTCAGAGATAAGCTACCATCGGCCTAGCTAGTTTATTTCCATTTTGTCTGTAAACAAATTTCAGTTATTTGATATTAATGAATGAAGTGTTATTTCCATTGCATATTTGTATTTATGGTTATATGTGTATTATGTTGCATTCCTTCATAAATTCGGATCAGTGGTATCAAAGCGATATTCTCTTTCTGGATCCTTCTTTGCATGTCCCCAACGAGGTAAGGGTATAAGGAGTTAGGGCTTGATCTGGTTGAACCTTTGCAAGATCAGCATCGCAAACCCCGATGGCCGCCCATGGGGGATGAAAATAACGATGAGGGAGTAGGAGATCCTATCAAAATATTTCTCAAGGAGGCCCTTGAAAAATAAAGGAACGTGGTGATGAATAACCTTGCTCAGATCCTTCAATTACTTCCCACTGGCGACACATCTGCATCCAACAACCACTCAGGAGGAGTAACACCTTTTAAGGTACAAGTAAACTTTGACATTCCCATATTTGAAGGCTAAATAGATGTAGATGTCGTAGATAAATGGTTGAATCTATTAGAAGGATATTTCTTGGTTCATGATTTTTCTGACTGGGAGAAGATTATTTTTGCACTTCTCAAATCCATCCCCCATGTCAAGGACTGGTGGGAAACCTACAGTGAGAAAAAGGACGAGGGGGAACCCTATCTGTTCTTGATCGTACCCACTTGAAATTATTTTCGAGACACCATAAAGGAATAATATTATCCCGTGGGGAGCTATGAGGACAAGTACATAAAATGGACTACATTGTGGTAGCAAAGGGATCAAGATGTGCATGATATGACGAATCTGTTCCATACCCTTCACACAAGGTTGGGTATCAAATATTTAGAGAAAAATTTGGTGTTAAAGTACCACATTTTTCTACACAGATACATTCAGGAGGAAATGGGGTTTCTCAACATCTCCTCGCTTGGTATGTGTTGAAATTCAATAAGAAAATGCACACACACTAGTGTGGGATCACATGTCACACATGAGCGAGGGATCCTAGCGACACTTTTTTTTTAAATAAGACTAATTCTATTAAGTAATCATATAGTACAAACTGAAGTTATAGTTAAGAGAAGCTAGAAAGAAGGGAATCCGGAAATGATAAACTATCAACCTTGGTGCCGAAAAGTGACCAGGAAATAAGCTAAAAGAACAATGAAGTGTAACAAGGAAGAAAAAGGAGATAGTCACCGAAATCTACCCAGAATGGGTTGAATCCTCCACACGAAATTTTTTTTCCTTTCCTTTTGTTAAATTTGACCTAGCAAGTCTAGTGCAGATGGGCTAGAACCACTTGAAGACTATTGTTGAATATTGGGAGAATCTCCTTATCTGAATCGGAGGAGGAGGACTCCTGAGTTCGTTTCTGTGTAATCGAAGAAACAGTGGGTCCCTCAGGGCCAGCCGAGGGGGTATCCTTCGTCTACATTTCAACCTCCACTTCTACTTCAGTCTCCTCCTCATTCAAGCAGAGGACTCAATGCTATCCATGGGGGGAAGATCACATGGTTTCCATCTTTTAGATTTATATTTTTGATTGCTTTTCTTCTTTTGGGCGAGGAATGTGGTGCAGGAGTTCTGAAGGTGCCCTAATTGATGGAAGTGGCGGAAACAGAAGGTGGTGTTATCATAGTCCAGGGTCTACGTCCACAAGAAATCACCAATTTTGAGATTGATTTTATCAGGCAGACCATTTCTTATGTCTATTTCAACACATATTTTTCCATAGGTGTATATTCCTTTCTCCCCCCTAGAGGGATCCATTGCCAAAAATTAGCCCAGGGTGTTTCCAATTCCTTGGAAGACATAAAAGTGCCATAAATGTGTAGGGAAGTTTGGAAGCCTTACCCAAATAGGAATCTTGGTAATGACTATCGTAGAGGGGTCGAAGTTTGGGAACCAGGGGTGAGGAAGAGCCCTGTTTTTCCCCAAAACCATGGACCCCCAGTTAAGGATTTTTGATAATATTCGTTGAAGGCAAACACAACTATGAAGAAACCCTTCAAGCAGAAGATAACCTTGTTATTGTTGGCCCAAGTGGAGTGAATCCATTGGTAGAGATCTACTATGTGAGGCAAAAGTCCATTAAATCGGCAGATGATGGTGGATTCTGCATATATTTGAAGCTGATCTTCAAGAGCTAGATGGGATATTTTTATGGAGGGGCTTCCTCTAGTTTATCAACCAAAAAGGGCTTGGGAGTCTGAGAGGGTTGAGCAGCTTTCTTGGGAGGTTTTTCATGGAAAACATCCTTGTAAGAGAAAGTTGGAGCTAAAGAAGGTTGTTCGGCTACCCCCCCTCACAGACGAAGGGTTAAAAATACAGAAGCATCTCTTTCAATGTTATAAAATGAGAGGGGAAGAGAATCCTCTAGTTGTTTACCTTTGTATAAAAATCTTTGAATAGCTAAGGGAATCCCCAACCTCTGTTTGAGGGCATGCGAGAGGTTCTGCACCAGATCCGTTGAGTGCATCTAATGAAGTATGGATTTTCCAGATAATAGAGAGATCTAAATCTGATAAAGAGGGGATGAAGGATATAGGAAACCCTCACTTCCAAAGCGCATCTGAGAGGCCGGATTGACGATCCTGGTTGGGTCACTACAGTCTGAGGCAACCTCTTTTCATTTTCCATTTCCCCTGGTGCAAAGGCTGCTCTTACGAGTAAACTTTGAGGTAGCGCACTGGAGCAATGGACTGTTGAAGTGCAGGGGCAAGCTAGAATGGTCGTTGTCTTGCTTGATGTCAAAAATTGCACAGAGGCTCCTGGCGACCTTCGGGATTCAATCGGGATAGGGGGCCATACCTTTCCAATCTGCATGGATATCGAAGGCCTATGCATGAGAAGTAGCCACTGCCATATTTTCTTCTGAGAGGGCGGAGCATGCATTGAGCCCAACACTTTCCTTCTTGAAATTTTCCTCCGTAAATTTGTGCTCATCGATGGGCCTGAGAGGAATTGGGAGCGTGCTTGACCTCTAGAATCCATGAGCCATAGGGCCAAGTAGAGGCTTGACGATGGCAGAGAGAGAGAGTCGCAAGAGAAAAACTTAGGGTTCATCTTGGCGGAGAAATTTCCTTTTATAGAGGTCATCATGCACCTAGTTAGATTTTTTATTACAGTTATACCAATGTAACCATTAAACACTAAATATCACTAGAATAATTTCTTTTAGGTGTGTTACAGAGTGAAATTTTTTCTAGCGATCCTAGTGACACATTAGTGTGCAACCAATTTTTAAATAAATTGGAAAATTAATTGTAATCTTATCTCATAACAACTTATAATAGTTAACTAAGTGTGATAGACTTAATTAGCTCAAGAATTTAGAATTGAGAGTCAAAAGGATAGGCATGTAGAGTGATTTTATTATTAACAGGGTCCAGTTGCAGTTGTAGCACTAGTGTGGTGTGTGTGGGATCAGTTAACTCACACTAATTGAGTTAAAATCAGTTTAACTAGTTCTAACTGTTTGATGAGCTAGTGGAAGATCAAGTGAATTAAAATAGATTTAATTCATCAGTAGTGATCTACCAAGTAACTGATGATTCACTATTTATAGCTGCATACATGTAAATTCTGGTGGAGACCCAGTTGAGACAAAGGTTCAAGGCAAGTAAACTATCAATTGTATTTTTAGCAAACTGCCTAGATGTAGTTATATAACCACAAGAAGCCCATGATGAATTGTGCAATCAAGGAAGGCTTAATTTCCTATTTAATAGGGGTTTATTTTTATAGGGATTGCATAAGCAGGGTATGCTGAGGGTAGGTTGATAATTGGCTATGTGTTTGTCCAATTTTTCCTAGATAAGTGTAAAGCAATTGGTAGAGTGTATGAGGTTGTGGTGAGCACAAATATATTGTATTGTTTTATGATTCCTTGGTTAATTATACAATAAAGATGGAGGGGTTTTAAGAAGTTTCTTTCCCCAGGAAAATCTTTTGTTGTGTGATTGATTCACTTCTTTCTCTTATTTGCATGTGATTAAGAGATCGGGATTCATATTCCGCAAATGTTGTAGAAGGATTTAGTATTATGTTCTAGTACATTGCATGATTAGATTGAATCCATTGGTGTAATTTATACATGGTATCAGAGCCCCAAGAATCACAATAGTGGAGAAGAAATTTATTTTGTGTTGAACAATATTCAAATTTGCAGGTACTTTCTTTGGAGCTATAAGCTGATCAAGATGTATTTTAGTGGATTGAGACTCGAATATGCACCTGAAGGCAGTTCGAATTATATTGCATGGAAGGACAGGATGGAGGCAGTGTTGGATGAAAATGGGTTGAAGTAATTCATAGATAATGATATTCTCAGGCCCATAGCAACATATGCCCAACTTCTTAATGTATGGAAAAAGAAGGTAGCAAAGGCGATGAGGATCTTGTCAAAGGGAGTTCGAGATCATATTGTCTCAAGTCTCCATGGAAATGCAACTCCATATGCTATGTGAAAGGCCTTGACAAGTCTGTTTCAAAGCAGCAGTGACCACAGAAAATTGGCACTCAAGGACAAGCTCAGGAAAATGAAAATGGAGAAGGGCGACACAATCTAGAAATACTTGACCAAGTTCATTCAATGTCGAGATGAGCTTGGAAGTGTTGGGATTACTATAGCTAATGATGACTTGGTGAGCTAGCACTTCTAGGCCTTCCCAAGAGCTATCATAGTTACCAAGACTCTGTGAATGGGAGGGAGAAGTTACCATATTTGGAGCGACTATGGTCATATTTGGTACAAGAAGAGTTTTGGCGGAATACTCGGGATGGATCCTCATCCAAGACTAATGATGAGGAAAATTTTTCCTGGGATGGTAAGGAAAATAAGGGAAGGGGAAGAAGTTACATTACAAATATGAGACGAACAAAGAAGGCAAGAAGCGTGACATGTCAAAGGTGAAATTTTTCCACTGCCATGATCATGGACATATGCCACAAATTGTCCACAAAAGAAGAAGAACAACAAGAAGGCTCCGGGAGCTGCAGCAGGTGAATATTTGGCATCACAGTTTGAGTTGGACTTCTCTCTCATCGCATGCATGGCATCAACTGTGATGGGATCTATGTGGTACTTGAATGGTGGAGAATCTTTCCACATGATAGGAAACAAAGAACTCTTTAGTAGCTTGGAGGAGAAGGATCTTTAGATGCACACCAAGATGGGTGATGATGAGAGCTATAGCACTACCGATATTGGTACAATTAATTTCCAGAGACAATAAGGTAAACCTTTCATATTAAACGATTTCATGCATGTACCAGGCTTGAAAAAAAATTTAGTTTCAATTGCTATGTTGGAGGATCTTGGATATGATGTGGTTTTCAGTGAAGGAAAGGCTTTCCTTCATCACAAAGCCACAGGACGGGTAAAGAAGATTGGGGTTCGTGTGAAGAACCTCTATAAACTTGATGTAGATGGTTGCACACCATTGAGTAGTAAAGCAAGGAAGGTGTTGAGACAGAATACATGTGATTTATGGCATAGGATATTGGGCCATCTACACCACAGTGCTTTGAGGATCATGCAGCATATTTCTATAGGTATTCCAAAGGGTACTCTTGCGTCGATAGACACATGCAAGAGATGTACCATGGGTAAGTATACTAAAACCACTTTTCATGAGAAGTAGAACCAAGCAGCGACAATCCTTGAGAGATTTCACTCAGACATGTGTGGACCATTCTCTATACCTTCCACAGCAAAGCACAGGTATTATGTCATTTGTGTTGATGATTTTTCTAGAAAGTGTTGGATCTTCTTTCTGCAGAAGAAAGATCAAGAGTTCCCCAAGTTTTATGAGTTCAAAGAATTGGTAGAGAAAGATACAGGGAAGAAGGTGAAGGCTCTAAGGAGTGACAATAGTGGTGAGTATATCTCTAATGAATTCAAGAAATTTTGTGCCAAAGAAGGAATTCAGAGAGAATTGATTGCACCTCATAACCCACAATAGAATGGGGTAGCAGAAAGAAAGAACAAAACAATTGTGGGAGCATCACGAGCTATGTTACATGATCAGGGCCTACTGTTGCATCTGTGGGAAGAGGCATACAACACATTGGTATTTGTGCAGAACCATATTCCTCATTGGATACTTGGCATGAGTACACAAGAGGAAGATTTTTCAGGTAAGAAACATGATGTTTCATATTTTAAAAAATTTGGCTCATTTTTCTATTGCTATGTGACCAAAGATGCCAAGAAGAATATAGAACCAACAAAAGAGGTTGGGATATTTGTGGGGTACATTGATACTCCCCACAACTACCAGATGTATTTTTCGGTGAATAGGATGACAATTGTCAGGAGAGATGTTAAATTTGATGAGGAGAAATCCATTCAATTGTCCCTTGAGAGGGAGCTTGAATTTCATGCAGATGAGGAAAACTTAGTTCCAAAGCATGAACCTCAGTATATGGAGCGACCACAAGAAGAGGATCATGGAGTGGCAGAAACCACCCATGTAGAGAAATCGACCAGAAATGGTAGGAAGCACACTAGGGACGCTAACATATTGATGCTAGATTCGCAGAGCATGTAGAAGCACCTACATCACAACGCAGGCATAGAAGGTCCCCATACAAGTACACTGGATACATGCCTCTTATGAGTGAGTGTATTATGACATAACCATCCTCTTTTGAGGAAGTAGTGCAGCAGCCAACATGGGTTGATCCCATGGTTGAGGAGTGTGACTCCATTATTAGAAAAAATGCATGGGAAGTGGTCCCAATACCATTGGGGAAGTTATTGGTTGGATCTACAAGGTGAAGCAGGCAGAAAATGGGAGTGTGGATAAATGCAAGGCTAGATTTGTGGCCCAGGGATTCTCATAGGTAGAGGGGATTGACTATGAGGAGACTTTTGCACCAGTTGTAAGGTACTCATTGATTAGATCTATCCTTGCACTCTCAACACATATGGGGTGGCTGATACATCAGATGGATGTAAAGAAAGCCTTTCTCAATGGAGTTATTGAGGAAGAAGTGTACATTGAGCAGCCATAAGGTTTTGAGGCCTTTGATAGGGAGTCGCATGTGTGTAGACTCAAGAGAGCACTGTATGGGTTGAAGCAAGCACCTCGTGCTTGGTACACCAGGATCGACAGCTATTTCACTGGGTTGGGCTTCACAAAGAGTGAAGAAGGTGTGAATCTATATCTTATTGTGGTTTATGGTAAGATTTTGATTATTGTACTTTATGTTGATGATCTTATACTGACAGGTGATGAGCAGCTCATAACTTTTTGCAAAGAGAATCTTGCAAGAGAGCTTGAGATGAAGGACATGGGGATCTTGCACTATTTCCTTGGCTTGGAAATATGGCAAAGAGATGGGTAGTTATTTGTATCTCAGGGAAATTATGCCAAGGAGATTCTAAGGAAGTTCCACATGGAGGGCAGCAAACCCATGGAGACTCCTCTTGCAGGTAACTAGAGGAAGGAGGATGCTACTTTAGGTGAGGTATTTGATCCTATTGTTTATAGGCAGCTTGTGGGTTCACTTATGTATTTGGTGAACACATGACCATACATATTCTACACAGTTAACCAACTTAATCAAGCTATGGTTAAGCCTACGAAGCTCTTTTAGAATACGGGGAAGAATATGTTGAGATATCTCAAGGGCACTACAGAGGATGGATTATGGTACATACAGACAGAGGGAGTGAAGCTTAAAGGCTTCATCGATGCTCATTGGGTAGGTATTCCATCATACATGAAGAGCACATCAGGGGGCATCTTCAGCATAAGATCAATAGCATTTTCTTCGTATAGTAGGAAGCAGAGATCAGTGGCACTTAGTTTAGACAAGGCAGAGTACATGGCATAAAGTCAGGCTGCATGTGAGGCCATCTAGATGTGGAAGATAATTTTTGGTTTGTTTGGTCATCAAATGGATCCGACAGTGATACATTGTGATAACCAGAGTTTCATAAAACTCCTGGTTAATCCAGTATTCCATAACAAGTCAAAGCATATTGACATCTGGTACCAACATCTTAGAGATTGTGTTCAGAGGTGCATTATGTTTTTGCAGTACATTCCCACGGAGGATCAGGATGTAGATACGTTAGAGAAATTTTGAGGTCTAAAATGGGCCTCATAAGAAAAATGTACAACCAAAATAAACTTTATAAGAACCAATAGGATTCAAGATGATGATGTAAACCATGGGGGATGATTCACCATTTTTTGGGTAAAAAAGTAAAAAGATTAAAAATAATAAAATAATAAAATTATTTTTTGAACTTGTATTTTCAACTTATCTCCCTAAGGTTTTACTCAAATTTCAAGCACAAGTACTCATTGGATGCAAAATTTGATTCCTCATCTAATGAGTACCCATGTTGCATACTTTCGATGCACTTTTCTACATGAAAAATGAGAAATACATGAAAAAGCACGATTGCAATTAGAAATTTCATGTATTTCTCATTTTCTGTGTAGCAGGGTCCATCAAAGTATGCAACATGGGTACTCCTTGGAAGAGGAATCAAATTTTGCATCCAACGAGTGTTCCCACTCGAAATTTGAGTAAACGCATAGGGATATAAGTTGAAAATACGAGTTGAAAAAGTAGCTTTTTCTTTTTTCCCTCTAAACTTTGATGATGTAATATAATCTTATTTTATTATTTCCACTATTATTTTATAATTTTCTTAGGAGGCCCATTTTAGAACTCAAAATTCCCTTAATGATCTTGATGAAGGCGATTGAGAAGAGAAAATTCAAATACCATAGAGGCGGGATTGGGGTAGCAGATAATCCCTTTCTTGTTGATAAGGAGTGTTGAAATTCAATAAGAAACTGCACACACACTAGTGTGGGATCAAAGGTCACAAATGAGTGAGGGATCCTAGCGACACATTAGTGTGCAACCAATTTTTAAATAAATTGGAAAATTAATTGTAATCTTATCTCATAACAACTTGTAATAGTTAACTAAGTGTGATATACTTAGTTAGCTTAAGAATTTCGAGTTAAGGGTCAAAGGATAGGCATGTAGAGTGATTCTACTATTAACAGGGTCCAGTTGTAGTTGTAGCACTAGTGTGGTGTGAGTGGGATCAGTTAACTCTAATTAATTGAGTTAAAATATGTTTAACTAGTTCTAATTGTTTGATGAGCTAGTGGAAGATCAAGTGAATTAAAATAGATTTAATACGCCAGTAGTGATCTACCAAGTAATTGATGATTCACTATTTATAGCTGCATGCATATAAATTCTGGTGGAGACCCAGTTGAGACAAAGGTTCAAAGCAAGTAAACCATCAGTTGTATTTTTAGCAAACTGCCCAGATGCATTGATATAACCATAAGAAGCCCATGATTAATTCCACAATCAAGAAAGGTTGAATTTCCTATTTAATATGGGTTTATTTCTCTAGGGATTGCGTAAGCAGGGTAGGCTGAGGGTAGGTTGATAATTGGCTATGTGTTTGTCAAATTTTGCCTATATCAGTGTGAAGAAATTGGTAAAGTGTATGAGGTTATGGTGGGCACAAATACATTTTATTGTTTCATGATTCCTTGGTTTATTATACAATAAATATGGAGGGGTTTTGAGCAGTTTCTTTCCCTAGGAAAATCTTTTGTTGTTCAATTGATTTACTTCTTTCTCTTACTTTCATGTGATTGAACGATCGTGATTTATATTCTGCAAATATTGTAGAAGGATTCAGTATCTTGTTTTAGTACATTGCATGATCAAATTGAATCCATTGGTGTAATTTCTATAGTACAACATACCGATATGATGCCAAGTTTGAGCAGAAATTCAAAAAGAAGAAGCAACACTCTGGATCTGTGAATCAAAAGCAAGGGAAAGGTGCCCCCAAATCGCAGAACAAAGGACAAATCCAAGGCATGTTGACCCAAGAAAACCTGCCAAAGCCGCAAGCAAATAACAACGTTGCGAAGCCGAAGGACACAAGAAAGTCATGTGAGTTCCATAAGAGCTCCACTCACAACATAAGTGAGTGTCAGGTCAAGCATTCATTGGTGGCCGAGATGAAGGCTTCTGAATCGTATGCATGCTCTAACCTTGAATCAGAACCCGACAATATGAATTACAAAGGGAAGCAGATTATCGATGCAGAGCCCAACGCCATATATATTTGTATATTAGGAGGCCTTCTTGGAGGATAAAGGTAGAAGACTATAAGGAATTCATCCATTTGATTTAGTTTTTCTACAATTTCAATGGAAACCTAATTATCTGTACTACTACTATTAATTAAAACCTTACAACGAGTACCTATTGACTTGCATACATTCTTGAAAAAAAATTTCCTTTGGGTTGGTTCATTAGCTTCCTTTTTTGACTTGATCAGAACTCTCATCATCAACAATAATTCTCCTACCTTTGGGATCTCTTCTGTTGCAATGGAATTCACACTCTCTTCCTTTGCTTCTATTATATGTCCACTTATTTGACTTGTAGGATTATTCTTTATAAATCCCCATGACATATATCTGAACTTATCACATTTATAATATTTTAATTGAAAACCTCTACATATACCTCTTCCTCTTAAAAAGTATCTTCTTCCTCTATATTCACCTCCTCTTGGTGCCTTAATTGATTGACCTGAGACTCCCTTTGCTCTATTGGGAATTTAAATATTCCTTTGCTACTATGTTCTCCTTTTCCTCTTACAAGAATCCTTCCTCTAATATTCTAACCTTGTTTTCTGGATATCTTATCTTATGTCTATAAAGAAGCTTGATATGCATCTTCCATTATTCTTGGGGACAAGATACTAATATCATCTTGAATTTCATACCTAGACCCATTGATATACCTACCAACCTTTTGAGTATCTTCTCCTATATGACCAACTCTAATTTTTAATTTATATAATTACTCAGTGTACTCCTTTATTGACATGGGTTTATTTCTAATATTCTGAAACTACTTAAAAATATTCAACTAGTAATATTTAGGCATGAAATTACCTTTAAATTTATCTACCATTTTTCCTCAATTCTTTATCTTGGACTTAATTTTCTTCATTTTGTCTGCTTTAATTTCATCCCACCATAGGGATTCATGGTCTTTCAACCTTGTCATTTCACACTTCACTCTCTTTTATTCATCCACATCTTCATAATCAAAGTATTTTTCCATAACATTAATCCAATCCATCAAATCCTCAACATTAAAATTTCCTTTGTACATCCACTTTTAGTCTGGAACTTACTCTAGAAATAATTCATAGCGTCCTCTCATTTGTCATTTCCTCACCTCCATATTATTCATTATACATTTCTTCTTCTTTTTCACTGAAATATCTGGTGTCATCTCCTCTTTCTTAAGTAGTCCCGATGGCCTTGAAACTCATTTGGATGTGCCTCATCTCATCTAGAAACATTTTTTTTGCTACATTCTAGATCCTTAGACCTATTTATGTTCCTCATTTTCTATGTTCTATATATTAATTCTTCAAAGAGAATGTTTTCTATAATACCAAATTGGTGATGGATCTGGATCAATTTTCACTCTTTGTGATATTTCTTGTAATTCAATTATCATATCTCTTGTAACAACCACGTGTTGATTTTCCATGTAAATAAATGAAACCAAGGTCATGGGACACGTATTCCAATCTGAATGGAAGGGAAAACACGGTGGGAATCACTTGTGATTTATTATGGGCTATGGAAATTAGCATTGGCATTGGAAAAGGAAAAAGGAAATAAATGGAAATTAAATATAAGAAATAAAGGAAAATATGAGAAAAGGAAGATGAAGGGACAATAATATGCAAGCAAGGGAAAATGAAGGAAATTCAAGGGAAAAAAAAAGTAAACAAAAGGAGAGGAGAACATTTTATGTTTCTCTTAGTTTCTCTTAGTCACTCTTAGTTAATCTTGATCACTTATTTGTTACTCTTGGAGCATTCTAGCATTCACTTATACATTGAGGCATTCTCACTTGGATTTGGAAAGAGATAGCCTTTGGATAGAAGAAAGCAAGAAAGCAAAGAAATTCGTGGGCAGTGAAGAAGAAGGTTGGAAAAGAAATTACTGCAAGAGGACATTGCAGGTAATATGTTGCATATGTGATTTCCTTGTTGATATTTGACTGCATGGTACATGCATTTGGTTATTTGGTTACTTTTTGGAATGATATTTTCCTAGATTGAAAATGGTTACAGGCTTGCCTTTCCATTTCCTAGATGGCCATGATGTAGTGGGTTCCTTGTTTTGGTTAAGCATTGGATGGACAATAGATTTTGGATCTTGGTTGAGGCGGTCTCAGGAAAATTCCCAGCGGTCAAGGGTGGAGATGGACTTTCTCCTGGAACTATTGACAGGTGGGTGGAGACAAGAAAATTCCTTTGGGTATGGTGAATAATCTGGAGTTATCCAAGCTTGTTTTGATGTTGGTGATTTATGGATTGATTTAGGTGAAATGAATGTGGTTGAAGGTAGAGGTGGATTAGCCTCTGGATTCCCTGGTTGGTTTTGTTTTATTTAATCCCATGTGATCCAACATTCAAGATTGGAATATGGAACAATGGTTGTTGGTTGAAATAAATATTTGGTTCAACCCAATCTATGGTCAAGTGGTATGTGGAATTCCCAAACTTGGTTGGCACTATGCATATGTTAATATGTGTTATTCTTTATTAATGATCAATGGGCATAAGTGTCGATTCACTGTTTTTTACATGATTGGTTTTTCATGGCTTCATTCTAGTTAAATGTTGGTTTTTTTTTCTAAATATGGCTACTTCTATTATAAAATATAGGTTACCGCATTACATTCATCATCCTTCGGAAATTTTTTTTTAAGCCAATTCAGGCGAGAAATACGAAATCAAAAATTGCAAAATAGGGGCTACCCCAGAAGGGGAAACCAACCCATGAAATATGTCCATAAAAAATAGAAAGTGTTTCCCATGTAGGGAAACCAGCTTTAGCCATACCATATCTAGACCAGTGTTTAAAAAGAGGCAAAAAAACTAAACCATAACTATACCAACTGGACCAAAACACAGAGAAGAGACAAGTGGGAACCCAAAAGTTAATCTATCGATTTTTTGTCATCTTGGATTGGCTGCTGAAGCGACTCTTCCTTAATTTGGCACCTATACTCGGAGTTTTTGTCCTCAAGCTTGGACAACTCGGTGTCCAATGATGGAGAGGAGGTCAAGCAAGCACTTGTCCAAGCCTTTGTGCCTTCTTCATCAGAGTTACAACTTCTTTATTTTTTGAGGCATCCTCAGCTAAATGAATAGAAAAAGCCACCATTTTGCGAGGGGGCTTGGGGAGGTAGGACAGATGGTGGATTTACACATACGTTTCCTAGAGCAAGAGCTAGAGCCAGAGGGCTCAGCAGAGGCATCAGGCATGTGCAAAGACAAGTGAGCGGAGAGGCGATGGGGGTCCAGGACCTTGGGCTCAGCCTAATTTACAGACAAGTCCACTGTTCTTCCTTCCATGTCGTAAATGGGAGGAAGATAAGGGAGCCCACATCCACCACCTCTGCGGTAGCTCATGTGGTGTTGGAAAAGCATGGTTTAATCTGAGGTGCAGGGTTGTGAATGAGATGTAGGAGGGGGCACGACATCGTGACAAAGAGCCGAATGAGCAGAGGAATGTTGTGAGGGATTGGAAGGAGTGAAAGCGCAGGGAGAGACAAAACCAAGTCCGACAACGATGGAGAGGCCACAATAGAAATTCAAAGACACGACCTTATGGTCCATATGTGGCTGCAAGAGACATAATGGCATAGTAGGTGGAATGAATGAAGGAGGGACGACGTAAATACGAACTTTTTGTAGAGAGGACGCAACATTGAGATTGAGGGTGGTGGAGTAAGAAATACCCACGCCCCAGTCTTTAATAAGCTTGTCATGGCCATGTGCCTCCTCGTGAGGACGAGGGTTTCCCATCGTCAACGTGGCCAGGTGGTGGCAAGCCAAATCAAGAATTAACACCCGCATCCAGGGACGATTTATGGTTAAACGTTGGTTACATGCATGGCATATATCTTATTATATAATGTACTCTTGATCTAGATCTAATTCATAATTTGATGGCTCATGGTTGATTTATATGAATGCATGTGATAATATATGTTTTATTGCAGCTAGTACGAGAGGGAAACAAGCCTTCTTGCTGAATATATGGTGAACTAATGAAAAAAATGAACAAACTATGAATTCATGACCTAAAGGTACCAGCGTCACAAAGGGTTTGTGTAAAAGAATAATTTGGACCTCCAAATTCCCGGGGTTGTAACCTTGGTATATGATCTATGTTTGGCTTTCATAATTCCTCGTTTCAAAGATCTCCATGAGGAGGCCAAAATATTTTTTGGTCTCTCCATTTTCCTTGAAAATGTCGTCTAGGCCCTCAAAATGGCCTCAAAAGTTTAAAATAGGAAAAACTAACAAAAATAGAAATTTTTGTTGAATTTAAGGAAACAAAACTGAAAACAAATAATGTCGGGTCAAGTTAGGCTGATAACAATGTGATCATGTGTTATTGGGTGTTTGTAATCAGTTTTGGACATGTGGACCCCATTTTCCAGAAGTGCATCTTGAAAATCAAGTCATGAATAGTAACTCTCATCTCATTTTTACCTTGGTGAGAAAGTTAAAGTGGATAAATTTAGGGTGGGGTGTTACATTTCTCTTTTTCGCAGTGGATTGGAAGTTTATCACTTCAACTACAATACCTCGTCATTGAGTTCTTAGTACTATAAACTCATAATAAAACCCAAGTTTTAAAACCCATAGCGCCTACGATCTATAAATGATATAGTGTAGAGGACTAAACTATAGAACCTAGCATTTACCAAGATATAAAATAATCAAAATTTTTATATAATGAACTTTTATATTGACTAGTATGATGAAATCTCAATAAACAGATAAACCCACATAACTTAACACCACTAGAGGGTCAATCCGTCGCGATATTGGTTGCTCAATGATATCATGGGAATGGTTTAATAAATATATGATATGATATTGGTCCAGAAGACAGACAACACTCCATAGTAATATCTTTTTCGAAGCTTCCCATTAGTTAACAACTATGACCTTGAAATACCCAATATCAATCAAAACTGAAATACAAAGAAAATATCAACAAAATGTCGAGGCTCAGGGTGGAACCTTGTAGAAGTGAAACTGAGATATTGAGAGGTTGGGGTCTAGTAGAACAATTGTTATTGACGAAGAAATTTCCATTACCAATCTATGTAAGATGAAAAAAGTGCCATCGAAACTTGAGAAAATCATGGATTTTATGTGTAAGTATAGGTTTTCTCGATATGTGAAAGAACCCTTGGAAACTTTTTCCAAAGTAAATTCACCACCATAGGGCTAGGCTCAAGGGTTGGAACCTCACCTTAACACCATGGCTAGTTAGTATAATCATTGAGTGTGGAACATTGAATTTTTCGATAGCTTGATGCAATAACATAGAATTCACACATATAAGAATCATTTTTTTCACACACAAAATAATAAAAAAATCTTGAATAATATATTCAATATTAAAACAAAGAATAAATGATTACATATAGGCAACTAAAGTTGCATTGTCAGACTCTCAATTTCCTTATATCTCTTCACACTCTAATATGTCTCCCCATTTGATATGATTACATTGCAACTCATACAAAAAACACCCGTGTACCAAAAATACCAAAGAACTCAATCTCTTCCTAATAAATTTAACAATTTCCCTAATTTAGCCAAGTTTTTTATAGAGAAAACGAATTGACAATCATAGAAACCAAATTCCTCTAGTAAATATTTCTACACGTGAAGGTAAATAATGAGTTTGACTAGTAATATGCTTTTGCATCATCCCTATTATTCCCCTTATCCTTCACTCGTTTCTTCAAAACATTATATTGGATGCTCACAGTTCTTGTCCAATTCATCCAAATTGTGAGAAATATATACTATTGAGAGCTCCCAATTTCTTCTTTATTGAGAATTTCATAGCACTCAATGCCTCCATCTTTCAGAGCCATAGTGATAAACATATTCATGTGTGAGTATAAGTTAACAAACTTCGAAAACTTATTACCTATACTCCTAGAAAGTTCAATGCCAACTACCCATTAAAATTTTGTTTCATCCACCTTGTCATTGGAAATCATGCCCCTGCACTTTCTTTCCCTGGTTTCAATTTATTCTACTTTTTTTTTATGTCAACAAAGAATCTTGTTGTAACCTGTTTTGTAGTTGCCATTATTGAAAGTTGAAACCTATTTATCACTAATTTTGACCCAAAATTGGAGGTAGCCTAACAATTTCTAATTATACCTCTACACAAGTCATGGCTTGGTTCCTCTATATCCTTCCCTATATTCTTGATCGTCCTCCATCCTAGGCCTAAATCGAGTTTCTTACCCAACATCCATGCCCTATACTCCAACTCTCACCTTGTCTTCCAACAAGCTTAGCGAACCAAAAAAATTATGTGAATAAATGAATTGAATAATAACGAAGAAGTTTAGCCACCAAAAAAATGAAGGTGCCCTGCTTGTGGCGTTCCTTCATTATAACTACCATGATAAATCCTATATTGTTATTGCAATGATGAAGCATGTCTCCGCCATTGTAAACTGTGTAAAAAAATGTCCTTAGACAAGATGGAACAAATGAATGCTCAAGAGGGGAGGTAATGCTCGGGAAAAGAGGTATTGCCTCAAGGGCTAGCCTCAACCACCTCGCATACCCTGTCCTCCCCCACAATTGCAGTTCACCACACTTCCCTTTAAATAACATTTGAGAATTACTCTTCATCGAGGGATACTTAGAAGAAGTTAATATAATCATTTTATAATTGAACTAAAGATCCATTTTAAAAGTTATTATATAACTATAATCATATATGAAATAATGTTTTAACATTATATAGCTATCTTATATGAAAGAATTGTTTGGTCTTATCTAACTAACCTATGTGAAATGACTCATTTGTGTTCATTCATATTTTTATGATGTGCCTTTGAGTTTATTGCGAGGCGCCTGGAGTTGGTAAGGGATCATCTTTCTTACTAAAGGAAAAATCTAGTCATGCAAGCTCCATGAGAAACCTTAATCCCTCTACATTTACCAACATTTTGTTTCCTTCGCACTACCTGCAAGTAAATAACTTAGTTAGAAATCAAAGAATGATATAGGGAGTGCAATCAATCAATTGAAAGAATGAAATTAGCAAATAATAAATTTAGACCCATGTGTGGTTAATTGTTGTGCAAATGTGTTGCCAGAGAGAATGGATTTTATAATGTCCCCCTGCGCTCTTTTAATCCATGTTGGGCCTACTATAGAATGAGTGTTGAATGTGGCTTCCCTACTTTGCAGAGTCAAGGGGCATAGTAACTCCTTTAAGAACTCAATTTCATTTCATATTTCCAGTAGATGTTATGAGTTATTCCAACCGATAAGTAAGACTTTATGTACAATATTGAATTGTTCGAACTTGGATGTGATGTGAAGACTCAGAGCACCAAATAGGCTGCTTCTCGGTTTGAACAAGAGAAACATGCTCCTCTTTGTTCAGCATGCCCAACTTATGTAGGAGTGTCAATGCATTTGAAAATGTCTTATTAGCATCATTGGAGAATGACATGCATATTGGTCTTATGTCCCGATAATGTGCGAGCCTCTATTTCACTCTTTCCTGGTTTGTAAAAATGAAAATATTGTCCTAAGAGGTAGATAATGACTTAACCCAGTTTTTGTAAAAACCAAGATTGATGTGCCAAGCGTGTTTGACATCATGGTTGCATGAAAAAAATCTCACTCATATGTTCCTTTGAAGTGGGACCAAAGCTAACAAAGGTTCTTCTTCCAACATTATTGATTCAATGCATAATGAGACATAATGCATTACTTTCACAAATTTTAAAGGATATTTTCCATGGGTGGTTACTCATGATAGCATCTGCACCTTCCTATACAACGATGGGAATTTATGAAACCCCTTCCCACGTTGATGTTGGTTAGTTAATCATGCTTTCCAACATATCCGTTGCCACTATTACTATCTTTCCCATGTTTCTAAGTTGTATTCCCTGTATTTTTTTTTATAAGACAGTGCTCGTGGCTTGCACTCTCTTATGTGTTGGTCACATCTACAACTATTGAGGTCGTACAGTCGCACCAGTCGCATCGGCCACTCGCTTGCTTCAACAACTATTTTGTGACTTAGCGACCTCGAGGGAGGTCTCATAGTCACAGTTTCAGGTGGGTCACACTGCTATATTAGGTCCCTATGTTACTAGTGTAGTCCCTTATTGTTGTTATTGTAGCCCCCTTATTTTTATTTTTGTACCCCTGTAACCCCCATATTGTTATTATTGTGCCCTTACATTATTATTGTTAGGTCAGCTAGGATTATATTGTGACCCCATGGACTCCTATATATAGAAAGGAGGTTTTTTCATTTGTATCATCAAGAATTGTTCATTTATGTAATTTAAAGGAGTTTTCCCTCTCGAAGTGGTTTATTTATAAGGCGTTGATCTCTCTTTTCTTCTAATTTTGGAGCTAGTTTCATAAAATTTGGTATCAGAGGTTTGGATTCTAGGGTTTTGCTACTCCAAATAGGTCATCACGAAATTTTCTCTATAACTTTGTTTATATGAAGGTTAAGAAGCTAAAATTTTAAACACACGAAGACAAAATCCTGGGGAACGTCAGGTAAAAATTTCAGATCTTGGTTTGCAATATTTTCAGAGATATTATCTTTGGAAGTTAGGGTTTTTTTAGGCTCCTGAATTTCATCTAAACGAGGTGACCTTGGGAAAATCATCATAAATCTCTCTCTGAGCATCAAATTGGAATTATGTAAAAAGTGGCTGAAATTACACAGACTTTAGTTTCCTATGTATCAATTTTAGAGCCGAAGGAGGAAACAGTGAAACGTGGCATGCCATACAAGTTCTCTATACTGAATCAATCCATAATTAGGTCATTGTGGGATATTTAGCATAACTTTTTCTTGAAGCATCCAAATCAGGTTAGAGTTGTGGCATTCGAAATAATATTAAGAGGGCTACTACAAGACCGAATTTTAGATATTGAAGATACAAAATCACAAAGATAACTCAGTTTCAATATAGAGCTCCTCAAAAGCAAGAAAAAGGTGTGTATTTTTTTTCAAATTGCATAAGCCTTGTTTGAAAAATCAGTTTGAAGTGATTCCAAGGGCATATTGAAGCATTAATATCAATATTTGGTTCTAAAATCCCCCCTAAAAAGAATTCAACACCCATTAAGCCCTCAAAATGCTCCACTATGAATCATGAAGATGAAGAAGTGCAACATGATATACCAAAATTACAAGAGGAAGTTCACCAAATTTCGCTCTCGCAAAAAGCAACAAAAAATGAAATGGAAGTTTTGAAAAAAAGTGTGGAAGCTAAGATGGATGGTTTGAAGAAAGGCATGGAAGCTAATATGGATGGTTTGAAGAAAGGCATGGAAGCTAAGATGGATGGTTTGAAGAATGGCATGGAAGACATGGAAGCTAAGATCGATGGTATAGAAGAAAAAATGAAAGACAACATGGAATACATGAAGAATGATCTAAAATAATACATGGAAGTTTTGACAAAGTTAATACAAGAAATGTTTCTTAATGGTGAAAATATATTAGAGGAAACTCATGATGAGAAAAAAATAAATGTTAATCTTGATTTGATAAACTCTAATGTTGGATTGAAGACCCACCATATTCCAAAGATTGATATGAGGATGTTTGATGGCAAGGATTCCATAACATGGATACTACATATGGAGCAATATTTTTATCTCAATAATGTGGAAAAGACACAAAATGTACGCATTGCATCTTTATATTTAGAACAAAATACATTTGTATGGTATCGATGGCTTTGCTCCCGTAAAAAAATTGTCATTTGGTCAATTTTTACGGAGGAAATGATAACACATTATGAGGATACAAAGAGAAACACCTTATTTACCAAATTGATAAATCTCAAACAAAAGGGTTCAGTGGTGGAGCACATTGAGGACTTCCAAAAATTGAATATAAGGGTAAATGATATTCCAGAGGAACATGGGATTGATGTCTTCATAGGGACTTTAAAGGATAACATCCAACATGAGGTTTGCGTTTGGGAACCTGATTCAGTGGAGAAGGCATTCAGGTTGGAAAGAAAAATTGAATGTAAAATTATGTCGACAAGGAAGCCTACCACACACATCTATAAATATGGAAGTGTTGCTACTCCTAGACTTCTAGAACCCATAAGGTTGACACCACAACAATTGGAAGAAAAAAGAGCAAAAGAGATTTGCTACAGTTGTGATAGAAAATATATTAAAGGTCATAAGTGTGCTGAGAATAAATTATTTTACATATATTGTGAAGAGGAGGAAGAAAATGAACAAGAAACTTCAAAAGAAGAGGATATACACTAGGAAACAACCCTAGAGAAAGAAGAAATGATTCTGACCATATCGTGTAATGAATTGGCAGGAATTACCACTCAAAATCTCAAGATAGAAGGACATATCAAGAAGAAAAAGGTAATAGTGTTGACTGATTCAGGTCATACCCATAATTTTATTCATTGTAAGGTATCCAGAGAATTGAATTTCTTCCTATACCCAGCACTAGAATGTCAAGTGATGGTTGTAAATGGAGGAACTATAAACTGCTTTGGAAAATGCCATAATATAAAGTTAACCAGGGGGGAATATGTATTGAATAGTCCAATGATTTCCATTCGAATGGGAGGTGTTGATGTTGTACTAGGAGTACAATGGTTAAAATATTTGGGGACAATAGCTTTTAATTTTCAAGAACTTTTCTTGAATTTTTTTTTGGAAGGTAAGGAAGTTGAATTATAGGGTATCACTGGGAAGCTAGGAAAACTAATTAGCTCTAATGTCATGAAAAAGCTTCTGAAGAAAGAGAAACGAGGTGCAATTGCACAATTATGCTCACTATAATTTCCACCATCAAAATCATTTATTTCTCCACATCTCCAAAAAGCCTTGGACAATCATTCCAAGGTGTTTGAAACTCCTAAAGGACTCCCACCTATTCGTGATCACGATCATGCTATTCATTTGATCCCAGGAAGTGTTCCTCCAAACATTAGGCCTTACATATATCCTTATGTCCAAAAGAGCGAAATTGAACATATGATTGCAAAAATGTTAAAGGCTGGTATAATTCAACCTAGTCAAAGTTCTTTCTCTGCTCCAGTAGTATTGGTGCCCAAGAAGGATGGATCATGGAAAATGTGTCTAGATTATAGGGAGCTAAATAAGCTCACTATTAAAGATAAATTCATCATTCCTGTGATTGATGAATTATTGGATGAATTACATGGAATAATTTATTTTACCAAGTTGGATCTTTGTTCAGGATATCATTAAATTAGAATGAATATTGAAGATATTCCAATAACAATGTTTTGACTCATCAGGGTCATTATGAATTTTTGGTCATGCCTTTTGACCTTATCAATGCACCTTCTACATTTCAAGGGTTGATGAATTCCATTTTCAAACCCTTCCTTAGAAAATTTGTGTTAGTATTTTTTGATGATATACTAATATACAATAGTTCTTGGAAGGATCATGTTCAACATGTTGATAGGGTGCTCAAACTATTGGAAGAGAAACAATTATATGCAAAAACCTCCAAACATTTCTTTGGAGTACAAGAGGTGGAATATCTAGGTCATATTGTATCTCACGAGGGTGTTAAGGTAGACCCTAACAAAATTAAAGACAATAAGAAATGGAAATTCCCCACAACCATAAAGTAGTTGCAAGGATTTCTCGGGTTAATAGGGTACTATCGCAAGTTTGTTAAGAATTATGGGAGAATATCAGCACCTCTAACAACATTATTGAAGAAAGATGCATTTTCATGGACTCCTGAAGCAACTAAAAACTTTGAGCATCTTAAATAGGTAATGTGCCTAGCACCGGTCTTAGCTACGCTAAATTTCACAAAAACCTTTATTGTGGAATGTGATGCCTCGGGAAATGGAATTGGTGCAGTTTTAATGCAAGAAGGAAGACCCATTGCCTTTGAAAGTCATCCAATCAAAGGAAAGTATTTACAGAAATCTATTTATGAGAAGGAAATTTTGGAAATACTACAAGCACTAAAGAAATGGCGACCTTACCTAAGGGGAAGAAACTTCAAGGTAAAAAATGATCATGATAGTCTTAAATAATTTTTGGAACAAAGACTATCTTCTTTAGACCAACAAAAATGGGTCACAAAGATGTTGGGTTATGACTTTGAAATCATCTACAAAAAAGGGAAGCTAAACGTTGTTGCAGATGCACTCTCAAGAAAGGATGAAGAGGTGGAAGCATTGCTATGTGTCATTTCTATTATCCAACCAGATTGGATAACCGAAGAAAGGGATGAATGGAAGAAGAATGAAGAAGTGTGGACACTCATTCAAAAGTTGCTGCAAGATCCTAGTACATCTAATACATTTAGTTGGAAAAAATATTCCTTATGGTACAAAGATCGCCTATATATTTGTAAGAATTCCAAACTAAAACAAAAGATTCTTTTGGAATTGCACACATCTCCCTTAGGAGGACACTCGGGATTTTTAAAAGCTTACCACAAGGTGAAGAATTTTTTTTTTGGGATGGCCTTAAATCTCATATTCAAAATTTTGTGGCGGAATTTTTGGTTTACGAGCAAAATAAATTTCAGAGAATTAAGACACTAGGCCTTCTACAAACTTTATCCTATCCAAGTCAACGTTGGGAGGATATTTCAATGGATTTGATCACAGGTGATTTGAAAATGGAATGTACTTGAATAAAGGGTGCAAGGTATCCATTTCCAATAATTCTAAATGTGCAAACAACTCCAAGATTAACTCTTAAAATACTCAAGCTTGAAGCTTGATGTCTTGCGGAATAAAGTAAATAAATTTGAGTAGCTATTTAGGTGTTTATGTGTGAAGGAAAGTTACTTAAATTTGTTTTTTAACACATTATATCAGATTTTTTTAACATGATATCTTCAGCAAATAGTGACACAAAGATGATGAAGCAGTTCACCCCTCCTGGGCTACATCTGCTGGACCAAGCCTCCCAAAATGGGTTTGTCCTCTTGTATTAAGAATGCTGAAAAGGCTAATACAAGTAAATAAGTGCCTCTAAAGGAAAATATGACTGTAAAAATAGAATCAAAAGACATGAAACAACTAAGAATGCTCTTCCCCAAGCACTAAACATTGAAATTGTACCTTAAACAATACTTTCTTCAAATGGTCCTGATGGCCCTTTAAAATTCCGTGAAGAAATTTGAGGTGAAGATGACCCCAAATGGCTCTGAAACCTCTAACAATGGACTCAGAATGTCGAAGACAACATAAGTAGGCTTTTGAATCACTGAAAACAGATGAATACAGCCCCCAAACAGCTCAAGCACTGGAATGGCCCTTGTGGCCCTGAAAGCTTCCCTGAAAAAATTCGAGGTGAAGAATGCCTAAACAGGAGAAAATAGCTATATAAATAGACTCAGAGCACATAATACAATCAGAAATGACCTTCTTTTCACATTCAATGGCTGCACACATCCCAATGCAGCTCTTAAATTGATAAGGCCCTAGTGGCTCCTGGAACTTCCCCAAAGCAAAACACCTGCAAAAGACCTCTGTTGGCTATGAAACCTGTGCCAATGAGTCCAGAAGGTCAAAGAGACCTAAAAAAAAAAAAAAATCCACCTCAAAAGGATCTCCCATGTGAAAGATATGTCCAACTGAAGGTTTTTCCCAATGTTAGGCAAAAATCCCACAAAAAGTGGGCCAACTTCAGTTAACTGCAGATAAGTTTAGTTATGCCACCAAATTAGGAGGAAATCTGCCAAAAAGATCTACGCAGTTAGTGTAGCAATAAATGTCTATGGTTGTATGTGACCGCACCCGCCAGTTTTGGAATTTGAGTTGACAGTTAACAATGGTTACATAAAACGTGGCACATAACCGTGCCCGCAACCGCCGTCGTTCACATGTAAACACCACTGCACTTAAATGTTTAATGTTTGAAACGTGACATCCGCATAAAATATTTTCTTAACCGCAGTGGAATGAAGCTGTGGTTCTGAGCCACGGTTATATGTAGAGGGGGTTGGCCCCCTTTCGGCCCCAAATGAAAACTTTGGCAAGTTTAATTATGTGTAAAGAGCATAGCTTAACAAGAACACACGCATGGTGCAATAGTGAAACACTTTGGTTTGTTGGTGGAAGGTCGGAGGTTCCACTCCAGAGTATGCCCAAAAATTTGGCCACATGGTGCCCTCCGGGCCTGCCACGTGGCAGCCCATAATTGGTCCACAAAAATCCGAGTCAAATTAACAACCAACCATAGTATGCCAAGTGTCAAATGTTGATTGGTCCAAACGATATATTCCATGGAATATTCCAAAAACTATTCCCAGAATATTTCAAGGAATATTCTCGAAATATTCTTTTTTTAATATTTTTTTTAATCAAGGTCAAACCAAGTCAAACTGACCTTTTACCTGAAATTGAGAAATTTCAAACTTGAATATCTTTCTCATATGGTATTGATTTTCAGTTCCGTTCATGGCATTGGGATCGTATCGCCGAGGCCTATCAGGTCAGTCAGGTTCCAAATCAATCTGAGAACTTTCATTTTTGAGCTTTTTCCCAAGCTCAGATTTGAGCTCCTGATCACACCTCCCAAATGAGAGGCTTTTGGTCCCCAAAAGCTTACTGAAATGAAGAACTAAACTGTAGTACAGAAAATGAGAGAATAAAAATCCTCTTCTCTTCAGCCCTTCAAAATTTTTTTGCCTTAAAAAGCAAGTGAATTTGAACCACAAATGAAAATAAATCGACATTTCCCTTCCTGAATGCGCTTGTCCATAACTGTCCACTACTATCTTTCTTGCTCTCACAGAAACATTTCTGGTGAGAAATTACAGAATGAAACTGTACAGTGCTGCCTTGATCAATGATCTAAGGTGGCTCAAAACAAACAAGATATTACAGCATAAAATACATGCATACATCCGAAATTTTCATGTGTACAAAAGGAGTACGTCTTACTGTGTTAAGAATTCCATCCACTTCTCACCAAGCCACTTCCATGGCAACTTTTGTTGCTGCAACTTTTCCTCATGTGAAACTTCCCTTTCCACATCAATAATGGAATCCATGATTCCACCTTCGCCAATATTTTTGTCCTCTTGCTGCATGTGCGTGGGACAACGAGTTGGATGCAAAGTCCAACAATGAGAGATAACATGTCCCTTCTTTTGGAAAAAATTGCAAATCATATGCACCTTCTTTGAAGGTAGTCTTTGCTTCATCTGCTTCCTGTGTGCTTTCTTCCTCATCCAGCATCTTGAAAAATGATGGTTAAATCGACCACAATATGTACAAGAATTATTTCTTCCATTAAAGCATGTAAAATTATCATGCCTTGCAGAAACACAATCAAATTGATCATGAGAATATTTATACCTCTTATGCTGCTTTGCATGTTCATCCTTTTTGCCTCCATGAGGAGATGAACTAGTAGAGACTCCATTTTTCAATTGCAGACTAACATCATTGTTCTCGTCTTGAAAACTGCCTAAAATTGCATGCTTTCCATAAGCTGCATGTCTACCATCTTCTTGCTGCAACAAAGGCTTAAAGAAATGGCATTCATCTTTGAAACAAATTTGACATATTTGCTTCATGGAACTTGGAAAAAAATTCTCTTTGCATTAGCCTCACATGCCTTCATGGCTTTGGAGTCTTCGCCATTAGATTGTACATAACCAAGACCAAGGTTATTGGATCGTTCCTCAACAGAAAGAGGCTCCACCATGCCTTGTGCATGCTTTCCTAATCCTTTGCCTTCATAACCCATTTTAAACAATAACTTGGATCCTACTCCTATTTTATGCTTTTTGAAAGAACATAAACGTCTTTCTAAAGAGGAAACTGAAGACACATTAGAATGGATTACCTCATGATTTACTTCCTGAAGAAGAGGTATTTTCTTGGACAAAGCTTCTTGAGCTTGCAGGAGTTGTTTCTCCAAGTCATGCAGTCTTTGGAGAATTATTTCCTTCTCTTCCTGCATAGCCAACAATTGTGCACGAAACTAAACACTTTCCCTTTGATCCTCAAGGAGAATCTGCACCATGTCCTTCACCTTAATGAACTCTTCTTTCATGTCATCACTGAAGAGTTTCGTGAAGGAAGAAACTTCACTTGCAGAAGAAATTGACATCATGTAAATGGTCAAATAACAAAAGGAACTTCCAACAATGTTCTCAAAGCTTTCAATAATGACAAGTTGTTGACCAAATGCCTTCAACTCTTGGAGAGGGTTAACACCAGCTATCCCAAAATGAGCTCAATCAAACTCATGCACACAATAAAACAGTCAAGGTTGATTGCACAAATGCTCAAAATATAAACTAAACTAGAGATTAACTGAAGTAGCATTTATCTAGTACGCAATTGTAAAAAAAAAGCGGTTTGAAGGCTTCCTGGCTTGCTTCAGACTCTGTCTATAGTTTATATAACTTTTCCTAGAGCATATAAACAACAAAAACCCGCTCTGATACCATATTATCTGAAAATGGAATGTACTTGAATAAAGGGTTCAAGGTATCCATTTCCAATAATTCTAAATGTGCAAACAACTCCAAGATTAACTATTAAAATACTCATGCTTGAAGCTTGATGTCTTGCGGAATAAAGCAAATAAGTTTGAGCAGTTGTTTAGGGGTTTATGTGTGAAGGAAAGTTACTTAAATTTGCTATTTAACACTTTATATCAGATTTTTTTAACATGATATCTTCAGCAAATAATGACACAAAGATGATGAAGCAGTTCACCCCTCCTGGGTTACATCTGCTGGACCAAGCCTCCCAAAATGGGCTTGTCCTCTTGTATTAAGAATGCTGCAAAGGCTAATACAAGTAAATAAGTGCCTCTAAAGGAAAATATGACTCTAAAAACGGAATCATAAGATAGGAAACAGCTAAGAATGCTCTTCCCCAAGCACTAAAAATTGAAATTTTACCTTAAACAATACTTTCTTCAAATGGCCCTGATGGCCCTTTAAAATTCTATGAAGAAATTCGAGGTGAAGATGACCTCAAATGGTTCTGAAACCTCTTCCAATGGAATCATAATGTTGAAGACAACAAAATTAGGTTTTTGAATCACATAAAATAGATGAATACAACCCCCAAACAACTCAAGCACTGGAATGGCCCTTGTGGCCCTGAAAGCTTCCCTGAAGAAATTTGAGGTGAAGAATGCCTCAACAGGAGAAAATAGCTGTATAAATAGACTCAGATCACATAATAAAATCATAAATAACCTTCATTGCACATTCAATGGCTGCACACATCCCAATGCAGCTCTCAAATTGATAAGGCCCTACTGGCTCCTGGAAGTTCCCTGAAGCAAAAACACCTGCAAACGACCTCTGTTGGCTATGAAACCTGTGCCAATGAGTCCAGAAGGTCGAAGAGACCTAAAAAGAAAAACAAATGCACCTCAAAAGGATCTCCCATGTGAAATATATGTCCAACTGAAGTTTTTGTCCAATGTTAGGCAAAAATCCCACAAAAAGTGGGCCAACTTTAGTCAACTACAGATAAGTTTAGTGATGCCGCTGAATTAGGAGGAACTCCGCCAAAAAAATCCGTTCAGTTAGTGTAGCAATAAATTTTTATGGTTTTATGTGACCTCACCTACCAGTTTTGGAAGTTGAGTTGACGGTTAACAATGATTACATAAAATGTGGCACATAACCGTGCCCGCAACCGCCATCGTTCACATGTAAACACCACTGCACTTAAATGTTTAACGTTTGAAACATGACATCCGCATAAACTATTTTCTTAACCGCAGTAGAATGAAGCTATGGTTTTGGGCCACGGTTATATGTAGAGGGGGCTGTCCCTTAGGCGCTGGCCCCCTTTCGGCCCCAAATGAAAAATTTTGGCAAGTTTAATTATGCGTAAAGAGCATAGCTTAACAAAAACACACGCATGGTGCAACTGTGAAACGCTTTGGCTTGTTGGTGGAAGGTTGGAGATTCGACTCTGGATTATGCCCAAAAATTTTGATATGCCACCATTGCACCAACCAGGGGGGCCACGTGGCGCCCTCCGGGCCTGCCACGTGGCAGCCCATAATTGGTCCACAAAAATCCGAGTCAAATTAACAACCAACCATAGTATGCCAAGTGTCAAATGTTGATTGGTCCAAACGATATATTCCATGGAATATTCCACGAAATATTCCCAGAATATTTCGAGGAATATTCTCGAAATATTCTTTTTTTAATATTTTTTTTAATCAAGGTCAGACCAAGTCAAATTGACATTTTACCTGAAATTGAGAAATTTCAAACTTGAATATCTTTCTCATACGGTATCGGTTTTCAGTTCCGTTCATGGCGTTGGGATCGTATCGCCGAGGCCTATCCAGTCTCTCAGGTTCCAAATCAATTTGAGCACTTTCATTTTTGAGCTTTTTCCCATGCTCAGATTTGAGCTCCTGATCACACCTCCCAAATGAGAGGCTTTTGGTCCCCAAAAGCTTACTAAAATGAAGAAATGAACTATAGTACAAAAAATGAGAGAATAAAAATCCTGTTCTCTTCAGCCCTTAATTTTTTTTTTGCCTTACAAAGCAAGTGAATTTGAACCACAAATGAAAAGAAATCAACATTTCCCTTCCTGAATGTGTTTGTCCATAACTGTCCACTACTGTCTTTCTTGCTCTCACACAAAAATTTCTGGCGAGAAATTTACAGAATGAAACTGTACAACGTTGCCTTGATCAATTATCTAAGCTGGCTCAAAACAAACAAGATATTACAGCATAAAATACATGCATACATCCGAAATTTGCATATGTACAAAAGGAGTACGTCTTACTGTGTTAAGAAGTCCATCAACTTCTCACCAAGCCACTTCCATGGTGACTTTTGCTGCTACAAATTTTCCTCATGTGAAACTTCCCTTTCCACATCAATAATGGAATCCATGATTCCACCTTCGCCAATATTTTTGTCCTCTTGCTGCATGTGCATGGGATGACGAGTTGGATGCAAAGTCCAACAATGAGAGACAACATTTCCTGTCTTTTGGAAAAAATTGCAAATCATATGCACCTTCTTTGAAGGTAGTCTTTGCTTCATCTGCTTCCTGTGTGCTTTCTTCCTCATCCAGCATCTTGAAACATGATGGTTAAATCGACCACAATATGTACAAGAATTCTTTCTTCCATTAAAGCATGTAAAATTAGCATGCCTTGCAGAAACACAATCAAATTGATCATGAGAAGATTTATACCTCTTATGCTGCTTTGGATGTTCATTATTTTTGCCTCCATGAGGAGATGAACTAGTAGAGGCTCCAGTTTTCAATTACAAACTAACATCATTGTTCTCATCTTGAAAACTGCCTAAAATTGCATGCTTGTCATAAGCTGCATGTCTACCATCTTCTTGCTACAATAAAGGCTTAAAGAAATGTCATTCATCTTTGAAAAAAATTTGACATATTTTCTTCATGGAACTTGGAACAAAATTTCTCTTTGCATTAGCCTCACATGCCTTCATGGCTTTGGAGTCTTCGCCATTAGATTGTACATAACCAAGACCAAGGTTCTTGGGTCGTTCCTCAACAGAAAGAGGCTCCACCATGTCTTGTGCATGCTTTCCTAATCCTTTGCCTTCATAAGCCATTTAAAACAATAACTTGGATCCTACTCCTCTTGTATGCTTTTCGAAAGAACCAAAACGTCTTTCTAAAGAGGAAACTGAAGACACATTAGAATGGATTACCTCATGATTTACGTCCTAAAGAAGAGGTATTTTCTTGGACAAAGCTTCTTGAGCTTGCAGGAGTTGTTTCTCCAGGTCATGCAGTCTTTGGAGAATTATTTCCTTCTCTTCCTGCATAGCCAACAATTGTGCACGAAGCTGAACACTTTCCCTTTGATCCTTAAGGAGAATCTGCACCATGTCCTTCACCTTAATGAACTCTTATTTCATGTCATCACTGAAGAGTTTCGTGAAGGAGGCAACTTCACTTGCAGAAGAAATTGACATCATGTAAATGGTCAAATAACAAAAGGAACTTCAAACAAATTTCTCAAATCTTTCAATAATAACAAGTTGTTGACCAAATGCCTTCAACTCTTGGAGAGGGTTAACACCGGCTATCCCAAAATGAGCTCAAGCAAACTCATGCACACAATAAAATAGTTAAGGTTGATTGCAAAAATGCTCAAAATATAAACTAAACCAGATATTGACTGAAGTAGCATTTATCTACTATGCAATCTTATAACAAAAGTGGTTCGAAGGCTTCCTGGCTTGCTTCAAACTCTGTCTATAGTTTATATAATTTTTCCTAGAGCATATAAACAACAAAAACCCACTCTGATACCATATGATCTGAAAATGGAATGTACTTGAATAAAGGGTGCAAGGTATCCATTTCCAATAATTCTAAATGTGCAAAAAACTCCAAGATTAACTCTTAAAATACTCATGCTTGAAGCTTGATGTCTTGCGGAATAAAGAAAATAAGTTTGAGCAGCTATTTAGGTGTTTATGTGTGAAGGCAAGTTACTTAAATTTGTTTTTTAACACATTATATCAGATTTTTTTAACATGATATCTTCAGAAAATAATGACACAAAGATGATGAAGCAGTTCACCCCTCCTGGGCTACATCTGTTGGACCAAGCCTCCCAAAATGGGCTTGTCCTCTTGTATTAAAAATGCTTCAAAGGCTAATACAAGTAAATAAGTGCCTCTAAAGGAAAATATGACTATAAAAACAGAATCAGAATATAGGAAACAGCTAAGAATGCTCTTCCCCAAGCACTAAACATTGAAATTGTACCTTAAACAGTACTTTCTTCAAATGGCCCTAATGGCCCTTTAAAATTCTATGAAGAAATTAGAGGTGAAGATGACCTCAAATGGTTCTAAAACCTCTGCCAATGGACTCAGAATGTTGAATACAACAGAAGTAGGCTTTTGAATCACCGAAAACAGATGAATACAGCCCCCAAACAACTCAAGCACTAGAATGGCCCTTGTAGCCCTGAAAGATTCCTTGAAGAAATTCGAGGTGAATAATGCCTCAACAGGAGAAAAGAGCTGTATAAATAGACTCAGCTCACATAATACAGTCAGAAATTACCCTCTTTTCACACTCAATGGCTGCACACATCCCAATGCAGCTCTCAAATTGATAAGGCCCTAGTGGCTCTTGGAACTTCCCTGAAGAAAAAATACCTGCAAAAGACCTCTGTTGTCTGTGAAACCTATGCCAATGATTCCAGAAGGTCGAAGAGACCCAAAATAAATAAAAAATCCACCTCAAAAGGATCTCCCATGTGAAAGATATGTCCAACAGAAGTTTTTTCCCAATGTTAGGCAAAAATCCCACAAAAAGTGGGCCAACTTCAGTTAACTATAGATAAGTTTAGTGATGCCGCCGAATTAGGAGGAACTCCACCAAAAAAATCTGCGCAATTAGTGTAGCAATAAATTTTTATGGTTGTATGTGACCGCACCCGCCAGTTTTGGAAGTTGAGTTGACCATTAACAATGGTTACATAAAACGTGGCACATAATCGTGCCCGCAACCGCCGTCGTTCACATGTAAACACCACTGCACTTAAATGTTTAACGTTTGAAACGTGAAATTTGCATAAACTGTTTTCTTAACCATAGCGGAATGAAGTTGTGGTTCTGGGCCATGGTTATATGTAGAGGGGGCTAGCCCCCTTTCAGCCCCAAATGAAAACTTTGGCAAGTTTAATTATGCATAAAGAGCATAGCTTAACAAGAACACATGCATGGTGCAACGGTGAAATTATTTCGTTTGTTGGTGGAAGGTTAGAGGTTTGACTCCAGAGTATGCCCAAAAATTTGGCCACGTGGCACCCTCCGGGCCTGCCACGTGGCAGCCCATAATTGGTCCACAAAAAACTGAGTCAAATTAACAACCAACCATAGTATGCCAAGTGTCAAATGTTGATTGGTCCAAATGGTATATTCCATGGAATATTCCATGAAATATTCCCAGAATATTTCGAGGAATATTCTCGAAATATTCTTTTTACCAAGTTCACCTCTGGGTTACATCTCTAGGGTTTGTCAACATGACTAGACCACCAAATATATTCAGTTTTAATGGTGTACATAAACAAGTGTTGCAATAAGTATGTGGCTATAACCTCTCCTAGGTAATGTTCATTTCTTATAACTCTCACAACTACAGTAGCCCAAACACCTTCTAGAAGGATGTCAAAACCCCTACTGAATTGAGCTAAAATAAGTGTTGAGAATTTAGAGGGCTGGTGATTAATTCAAATTCTCTTCTTGATAATTACTTTTGAGCTTACTTGAGTTACTTATGTCTTCTCTTATTTAGCTTATTTTGTCTTTCATCAAGTCAATTGTCAAAATACACTGACACAAAAATTAGGATCCTAAAGCCAGGGCAAAACCTCTCCCTCTTGGAGAGGAAAACCTGTAAGTAATTATTCTTATATATCTTTAAATGACAAGTAACAAGACCAAGACTCAGACCCTTGACCTAGGAATGCCTCCAGGACCTTGTCAATTCTTCTTTGTATGCTCACAACGTTGATCCTTCTCTTCTGCACCAACTTGCACTAACCTGCACCACCACTACAAAACTCGGTCTCAAATTATATCTTCCTTGATTTAGTATTTTGTTATGATTCTTCTTGTTTCACTTGAGATATCTTGATTTCCTTTTGTGTATTGAATATAGGAAGGTAAATCACAGATTTACCTTCCTTCTACCCTTATATTATTATATACGACTTCAGTCTTTTAACTTTGATGCTTCTTGTCTCACTGAATCATCTGCACGTCTTATCTCACTTAGACAACAAGTGTATATATTACTAGATTGACCATACTACTGTCAGCAGATTCTTCATCTAGATTTGCATTCACTGCCTCAAAACAATCCTTGAAATAGATCCACACTTTAAACTTTCTCACTGCCCTTTGAACTCACACATTATTTAGATTTTATCAAGCTGTAGGATCTCAGATCTATCCGCACTAAACTCTGTCCTTAACCCGCACTTTAATCTTCTCTGAAATCTGCATCAACTATAGATGTTTCCGTAATATATTTCAGATCAATCCACACCTTAAACTCTGTGAAAACCTCAAGGAATCTGCAAATTTTTTGTGACTTTTGCGCAACACATGTAGGGGTATATAGTTTCTCCTGCCAGTTAATAAGCTGGCCTGTATCACTGCTTGTAAGCTGAATATACTTGTTGTTTGAAGGACGACCTGGAGAGCATATAATCCAACATTAATGAGGTGAGGATAAAGGTTGGATTTATCCATTTCTTCAAGGATTCATGACAAGGTCTTGGACCATATATTGATGACTAGACTCTTCATATACATGACACTTAGTTACACTTGTAACTAGAAGACAACCCTAATAGACATCAAGAAGAAGTCTATTGACCTATAATAAAAATATTTCTTATGAAACCCATGAAGCAAGTACAAAAAAAAATACATTTTATTGTCTTTGTCTTCTTCTTTACATAAATACATAATTACATAGTCAATATGAAGACTGATCCTAGTTACACTTTTCAACACTCCCTCTTAACTAGGGAGGTATTCATATAGGTACAGGGTCACATTTAAACTGAAGAATCTCATAAGAATAGTTGGATTGGTAATTGCATTTGTATAGAATCGTATCAACCAGCATTGTCCCAGTGCAAGGCCTTGACTAATAAAACCATCTCTCAACGACACAATGGGCTACAATGTTGGTGAGACACATGACTTATAGACACCATAGTCATTGTCTCTCCAAGTTACATACTCCACCCAGGTGTTCATAAAGTATGACCTTATTCGACTATTCTTCTCTTGGGTTGCTAGCCCTAAAATAATATCGGTCCATGACTACTCTTATCTTGAATGCCCTATCTCATTCTCAAAGAGTATCGGATTCCATATGATTACCCAATCCTCCATTATTTCTTCTCAAGTGAAGACCAAAAATATGTGTCTATCTCTCCCTCTCAGCCAGGGAGGAATTATTCCACAAGGAAATGTACTCATTCTTGTATAAGGAATGTACCTAAGCTCATTCTTAGGAATTACCAAGTTTCTTCCAAGTAAGAAACTTATCACCAGGCTCCCTTTTAATCATGGACCTGTAGCAGCAATGGTGAGATGCCCATCTACTCATGAAGAATTCCTCCCCTCAATGTCATGGATTTCGATATTGAGGAATCTTCAACCTTTGGATACATAGGGCACAGATCATCCATCACTTCCATCCATGAGTCATGTCATCTATCAGAAAGTTATTTATCTGTATTCATTATCTATTCCACCTTTTATGCCATGGTGCTTTCTTTTGAACCATCTCCAAGGATATTACATCCTTTCACATGATTGGCAGCCCTGCATAAATTCATCCAAATAAGAATATACATATGAAATTTTAAATCAAAAGTTACCTCAGTGATGATATTTCACCATGACATCTTCATGTAGGCATCAACATCCTTTAATCAGATTGACACATCTCCTCTGATAATATTTCACCATGACATCTTCATGTAGGCATCGACATCCTTTATTCAGATTCACACATCTCCTCGTGATATGTCTTGTCAAGGGTCTTCTTCTTTACCAGACTTCTATCAAGTCTACATATCCTCCAAGAGATATACCAGTCACATATTCTTGGCTTCTGGATGATAATTGCCTCTTAACATGGTTGCACTTCATGATCTCTTCCTTTCTGCACATATTTATTCCTACGAACTTCCAAATTACAGTTCCTTGTTCATATACAACCATCTCATATTCCATATGAGGATATATTATGTTGATTTCATCTATCTGTGCACCATGAGAGATCATACTTATAAACTCATTGCCTGCAACCATATGACATGACTACATAGCATCTAGTGTCAGCATATAAATATATATACCTCATACCTTTTTCCCTTGAGTCATCCTAGCAATTTTATTAGAATGAGGAACTTCATTCCATTGACCTGCTTCCTCAATATGTCATCACATCCTAATCCTAGAATTTTGTAGCATTGAATTATTTGATGAAACCTTTCTGCTTTCTTTCTAACTAGTGAATTCATAGATAATTCCATTAGAAACTGTCAACACCTATTTCCATGATGAACCTTGATCTCGATGACTGCCTTCCATCAGTATTTTTATCAGTGAGGTTTTCTTGGACCTGTTTTACCAAGAGCTCCTACCATGCTTCTATCATGATGCTATCAATATACATTTATTCTTATCATACTATTTTACAACCAACATAAATCACTTAAAGAGGAAGATGATCTCAATCATAATAGAGATCTTTCGCTTATTCTTTCTTATATTTATTTGCATCAAGCTCTTCCCTCATATTTGAGACATGGGATTCTTCCCTTTTTCTCTTGTCCTTTTCATATTTAGGACAATCTCTTTTATAATTCCCAAGTTCATTACATCCAAAGCATCGTACTTTGTCCATATTTATTCCTTTATTATGAGGACCAAATTTTCTGAATCTTCCTTTCTTCCAGGATATGGCTGCAAAGGCTTGATTCCCTTCACTTGATCATGTATCAGCTTTGGCTTTGAATCTTGTTTCCTCTATTTTACATAAAGACCATAAATCATGGAATGGTGTGGCTTCTTTCTTCCCGTATAAACTTGAAGTGAAGTTTCCCCATTCTTCTGGTAGAGCATTCAACACCACTATAGTCATCTCAGTATTACACATTACTTCTCCCAATCCCTGTCGTTGGTCTCTTATTTTAGAAATCCTCATAAAGTATGAAGTGATTCCTTCTTCTCTTGAAAATTTCATTTTGTATAGTTCTTGTCTTAGAGATATTTCTTCTCCTGCATTACTCAAAAACAATATCTCTACCAGTTTCTCATATATTTCTTTAGTATACTTTAGTTTTGATACATATGAATGAGTGAGTCCTTAATGGATTCAATGAGAATCCTTTGGGCTCTGATTCCTCCCTTCATGTACTTGGCATGATTTGGAGCATCTTCTTTTGAGGGTTGAATTCTAGATCCTTCGATTTAGTCCATAAATTCATATTCAATTAGATTCAAATATGTCCTCTTCTTGCAAGCACTCAAGTTTGATCACCCAACCAGCTTTCTTCTCTCTTTACAATAAGTCATCTTGACAGATTTAAGTAAGGTCATAGATACTTACATGAGTAGAGTGTCTTGTAGCTTCCTTGATGATGATGAATATGAAGTCAGGAGCTTATTCTAATATTTAAATCTCCAGAGTAGGTGTTCTTGGATTCTTGATGATAAAGGACATCTTAAAAAGATGATGTCCTCTTCCAACAATTCTTGAATGTAAATATTTGATGGAAAATATTATTTTCTTCAATGAGTTGATCCTTTGAATGAGCTATAATATCTTTCTTGAAATATCTTGATAGTCTTCCTTTTCAACCAAAACATTGATCTTCGCTTCCTGGAGTGACTTCTTTTTCAAGTAGCCCTTGTGTTCAGCACCTTAGCTCTGATTCCATGTTGATAATTTAGAGGGCTGGTGATTAATTAAAATTCTCTTCTCGATAATTACTTGTGAGCTTACTTGAGTTACTTATGTCTTCTCTTGTTTAGCTTATTTATTCTTTCATCAATTCAATTATCAAAATACACAACACACAAAAATTAGTCTCCTAGATCCAGGGCAAAACCTCTCCCTCTTGGAGAGGAAAACGCGTAAGGAATTATTCTTATAGATCTTCAAATGACAAGTACTATGACCAAGACTCATACCCTTGACCTAGGAATGCCTCCAAGACCTTGTCAATTCTCTTTTTATGCTCACAACATTGATCCTTGCCTTTTGCACCAACTTGTATTGACCTGCACCACCACTAGAGACCTCGGTCTCTAATTATATCTTCCTTGATTTAGTCTTCGGTTATACTTCTTCTTGTTTCACTTGAGATATCTTGCTTTCCTTTTGTGTACTAAAGATAGGAAGGTAAATCACATATTTACCTTCCTTCTACCCTTATATTATTATATCAGACTTCAGTCTTTTCACTTTGATGCTTCTTGTCTCACTGAATCATCTGCACTTCTTATCTCACTTAGAAAGTAGGTGTATACATTACTAGATTGACCATACTACTGTTAAAATATTCTTCATCCAGATCCACATTCACTGCCGCAAAACAATCCTTGAAACAAATTCTCGCTTTAAACTTTCTCACTGCCCTTTTAACTCACACTTTATTCAAATTTTATCAAGTTTTAGGATCTCAGATCTATCTGCACTGAAATCTATCCTAAACCCACACTTTAATCTTCTTTGAAATCCGCATCAACTAAATATGTATCCGTCTATTTAAGAAAATCTACGAAGCAACTACTAACTGAAAACCCTCGGAGGAATCCTGTGAATCTGTAGAAAACCTCGGAGGAATCCATGAAATTTTGATGACTTGTGTACAGCACATGTAGGGGTATATATAGTTAATAAGACAACCTGTATCCTTGTACCCGAGGAGCCGACTTGGAGAGCATCTAATCCAGTGTTAATGAGGTGAGGATGAAGGTTGTCTTTAGCCGTTTCTTCAAGGATTCATGACAAGGTCTTGGAGCATATATTGATGACTAGACTCTTCATATACGTGACATTAATTACACTTGTAACCATAAGACAAATGGACATCAAGAATAAGTCTATTGACCTATAATAAAAATCTTTCTCATGAAACCAATGAAGCAAGTACAACAAAAAATACATTTTATTATCTTTGTCTTATTCTTTACATAAATACATAATTACATAGTCAATATGAAGACTGATCCTAGTTACACTTTTCAACAATAAGCTCATGCTTTCTTCAATTCCACATTGACGTGTATACACATAAATTCATAAAAAATAAATTGAACCTCTGAGTTGAACCTTTTTAGTCACATCTGCTACAATGATCTTCTGGAAATGAGATTACCCCTACAAAGTCTTCTCAATGTTTATATGGCCTCCAAAACTATTCTCAATATTTGATTGACCCATACTAACCTACAAAAATACTTGATAGATGTGCTCTAATAAGAAAATAGAGGCTTTCATTAGATCCAAAACATCCAAAAATTCCTATGTCGCCTCTTTTTTATCTCATTTTGGATAAAAAATCCTCAAGTTATGACTTCACCTAACATTTTCACTATTCCCTCCACATTTTCTAGCAAAGCTGGCACCGAACCTATAAATCCGCTTGGAATTCCGCTAACTATGCGCCAATTCCATCAAATCCCTATGTAAATTGTGGGCACCTTAATTTTTCCATTAACTCCTTGTTTCTAAAAATTGTGGCCATATGTCCGGGGGCCGGTAGCTTAACTCCTGCCCCAAAAATTTCCGCACATTATTTAAAACCCACATGGTTTGAAGATTTCCTACTCAGTGGCTTGGGTTGGACAAATGTCACCAGTTTAGGGACTATCGGTTTGAAGCTCTGGTGGTTAACTAACCATCGGCATAAACGGTTACGAGAGGACATATGGGTGTTGATGGATTTAATGTTGCGGTTACGGTTAGTTGGGGGGGCGCGGGGCTAGCCTCCCGCCCATGGTCTTGCCCCCGGCATGGTGACCAGGGATGGGGATAGACCTCGGCCCCCACCCCCAATGCGCAATTCATATAAAATTAAAACTATATGAAACCCATAGTTTAATAAGAAACACTACAATGACGTGGTAGTAATGCTTTATGCTAGAGTCTTGGAGGTCACAGGTTCGACCCTCGCTCGCTCTGCTCAGACCTTGACCCAATTTTGGTCGCCCTCATTCTGCCACGTGGTGGTCCCTGGCTAGGCCAAGTGGAAGCCTATGATTGGCCACCCAAACAACCACTAATAATTTGCCATTTCAAACTAACCAAGAAGTATCACTTGGCACAATTTCATTCGTCGTAGGAAAACCCTTTGACTAGTCAATATTCGACATGGGCATGCCCAGTCAGTTGCATGGACTGCTGACTGGCTTGTCCTGCATTTTTTTAAAATTTTTCATGTTTTCCAAAGTATACAGCACGCGTTTATGGGAGAATACGGTGTTGGTTTTTCGCGAAACGAGTTGCGCCAGATTCAAAACGATGATATCCATGTGTTCGTTCAGGTTCCACACCAATCTGATAAATTTCATTTTTTAGCATAATTTTGAGCACCTGACTAGAGAGGATGCCATGTCAACCCCCATTACTCGAGGAAAAGGGGCTAGCCACATGGTTATGATGAAGAAGACTATATAAGAGTCAATATTGTAACTCTAGTTAAGAATTAAAGGATCCAAACCTAACCAGGCTATCAAATATGTTATAAATGGGACACTAGGGGGAAAAGGGGTCCCTGCTTAGGGGTAAAATGCACAGGTGGTAGCTGGAGTAAGATCCCTCTTGGGCCTTCTCAACATCCAAGGCAGACAGTCAAATTAGCTACAACATTGAAAGAGATAATACATGCATGTTCATACTAGTACTTGATTGACAAATTGAAGTAGAGAAAGATGACCTCGATGTATAATGTTGATATAGTGGAGAGCACAAAGCAGTGTGGCAGAATTCCTCCTCACCAGCTCCAAGTCCGAATCCTACAAGAAAACAATGAACTAGTGTAATATTCATATTTTTATCACAATAAACAATCAAAACAAGTATATAATCAAACAATAAATCATATAAATCTAAGCCACTTATAAGATGTATATTTAATAAATAAGTAAATAGATGTAATAAAAAGACACCAAGTGGAAAAAATAGAGGCAGTTCTATTATATCAAAGAATGAATACTACAACCATCAGTTTGGTCAAGCTTCCCTCAGTCCTATGACTCCAAGATTTCTCTCCTCAATATCCAAGTGTGACAATACTTAGGAAAATAGTTCTCAATGAACCAAGTCAGCCATGAAACCTCACACTAAGAAAAAAATTTCACTCCTCACACAATCAACCTTTCAACCTTTGACAATGAGCCCTAGCCTCCAATTTATAATAATTTTTGAGGATCAACCTTGCCATTCTTATCCACTAGTTCGATTAGGGAAAAATCCATGATGTTTCCATGATTTTCTAGCTTTTTCCCTATTTTCATGCTTATTTAGGTTTAAAAATGTCCAATCATAGGCCTGCACTGAAGGTTTCCTACTTTTTGGACTAACTCTTTGAGAAAAAAGCCGAAAATGATAGTCAGTTACTGCAGAATTTGTCCCTTTTCCTTCATGAAACACGAGTAACGCTGCCCTTTAGGAAATATAGTGTGTTAACCTAGGCTCTAGCGTTCCCTATAAGAGGCGGGGAAGTGTTATAACTTAGCCTAGCAGTCTCTAGGGTGTGTTACCTTGGCTAAAGAGGTATTTGTCTAGGTCAAATTCTTCCTTCCATGTTTCCTTCTCCTCTGACCTGATGAGGAGGTCATTTGCAGTGTAATAGATTCCCCCTGAAGTGTGATGGCCAAAATAATTTATAAAGGTGTAGTAGAGCGAGAGGAGTTGGAGGACTGAGGAAAACTTGAAATAAAAAACATATGTCAAAAATATTAATATTTGTCCTGAGTCGGGCATTCCCATGCTCAGTAGTTGTATCAAAATGATTTCTCCAGGAAGAGATATGACTAATATGTCCACCAATAAGCATAATGTGGAATCTTGTGTCATGACAGGATCACTCTAATAAGCTATATCATAAAACAATATATGCAACCTGATAGAGGAAACAAATTTGAATGATGTAAGCCTCAACCCAAGGCCTTGTTCGCCGCTTCTTTAAACTACATATTCCTTCACATGTGAATAAAGGAGTTGTAGTCGAACATGTGAGAAATTGTCTGATTACCAGTCAATGATGAAAATTGTTAATATATGTGAGGATGGCCACCGATAAGGATGATGGTCTCCAAGATGCATAGTACAATCTAGTGAGTGTGAATAAAACGTGTTGATACCAAACACTTGTAGAATTATTCGACTGGGAGCCAATGATTAAAACCCCCAATCAAACACAAGGTAACCAGCCACTGAGTTCTGCAAGTCCCAGGGTACTGATATGTCTCTGGATCATCATCCTAGATAATATTTTGAAGTTGATAAGCAGAGATCTATCAAAAATCAGGCAATAAGGTGTCCTACATCAGTTCACTCGAAACGAGATAAAGATGATTTTGTTTTAAAGATAGTCAAGAGAAATGGTGCAAACTGGCAACAGAAAAATAATTTTTGGCATATGATGGCTTGGTTGATATAGGAAGCAGTAGATAGCGTGATCTCTTGAAAAATAGAAGGCACAACAAACAATGTACCAGGTATCTTAGACTCATGAACACCAAAGTGTGTTAGGATTCAACAATGCAGGAACATTGAGATATGAAGGCTAAACTCATAGAATGGTAGGGTTCGACGAGAAGCTAAATGTGAGAGAGTTTTATGAGTTCCATGTTCAAGGTGTTGCAACCAAATCGTCTTTTAAATTATAAAGAGCGAGTCTCTACCTTTTCCAAATTTTTCCCCATATGATCAGGTTTAACGAGTCCAGAAGGGTACATTTGGTGATATTTTCATGTTTAGGGAATCTGAAAAACATCGTAAAAGACAACTCCAAGGGGGTACCTTTGTCATGGTTGATGACCGAGTGTGACAAAGGTGTATTAGCTCCCTTTCCATAAGTTAGTCCATTAAGTCCGAATAAAGTGATAAACCTATGTTCAATGGATGTCTGCCTCATTTTTGTTATGAGTATGAGGAGACGATGTAAACTCAATATTCTTCATGAAGTTTTAATGAGTCAGACGAAGAAAAACTCCATCCTCTTCGTGAAATTTTAACAGGTCCAACGAAGAAAAAATCGGTGTCTTTTTTGGTTTTTAAAGAGCTATAAAAAGATGTAAAAGAATGGTTCATAGCCTTCATTTTGGTAGTTTAACGAGCCCAAAGAAGGAAACTTAGGGTTTTCTCAGTTTTATGAGCTAGAAAATGTCCCTAAAAAGAACGCTCGATCTGGGTCAAGCGTGGTCAAATCTGCATAGAAATACTGACAATTCATCATAGCATCAGTAACATCAATAAAATAAAAGTTGCATAAAAAAAATAGCGGAAATTTACCAATTTCAATAACTAGTTGAGTGAGTCATACCTCCAGAATCTCTATAAGAAGGATGGAGACCTTCATTTCAATGTTTGTGTTTGGTGAAAGAGCTCTGGAGTTTGAAAAAGGGTGAAACTTCCGTTGCTAATTATGGACTATCTGGGCAATCGTTTTCGATTATGTTTGTTCTAGGTAGGAGCTTAGCCTTCATCTTGCATTTCATTAGACTTTTCAAGATTTTTACTGGTCAAAAAATGATTTTTGGGCAGGCAACGCGGTCGCCCAGAGGTAGGTCTACGTTAAACGCACTGCCCAATAAGGGACAATGCATTAGCATGCTCTGCTTGACATAGGGGCCCGTGTTAACTGGACAAAAAAAATTAAAAATTTCGTTTCCCTCATTTTTCCATGATTTATCCAATATCTGATCCATGAAAAACTTGAATTTTGTAGGTACCAAGATGTTACCATGAGTATCTGGTGCGAATGAGAGCATGAGAGAGAGGAACGAGAAATGGTTACTGATCTCGCATGTTTATTAGTAATCCGAAAGTGCAGGTTCCTAAAATATGCTAGACTTGAGATGATGAAAGGGGAGGAGGACAATCTGAGCTGGAATATCCAACGGTGGGATGAACAACATCATGTATTTTGCATCGGGGGTCACGAGCTCTCGATAGAAAAGGAGGATGTATATTTTCTGGCCGGCCTATCATGCAGAGGGCCAAGGCCCAATTTGATAGGATCTATATTTGATCCCCAAACCACCATGGGGTTGATCCAAGCTCACTATCAACAACACCGCGCCAGTGAGCAACGGGATACCTATAGCATGGATAGCCTTCAGACCAATGAGGTCATTGTTTTGGATGATTGTACGCTTGGCAAGAGCCAAGAGTCAACATGTGGCCACCAAGGCCCAATTTCTACTAGCACTGGATTTCTTACAACCACAGATATTCAATAGGTGTGAATGTGTTGTCCGTTGTATTTGAGAAGAGTTGACAGCTTGCAAGACCCAGTCCCAAAGAGAGTTTGGGTATGGAATAATGATTGAGAAATATAAATCGATGTACGGTGGTAATGTAAGAAATAAAATTCCCGAATGCGGGTGTCTAGCTCGAGGAATAAGTTGATGGGACTTGGGATTGGCAAGTGGTGGGGACACTTGGCCACCCAAGCCATAGCCATGCGCGAACGTCTCCACCGCGGTGCAGTCATCAAGGCTGCATTTAAGCAGAACGAAGGTCGAGAACCAGCCATCATTCTCAGTCACACCTCCGTATGGATTTCTTTGCACCAGCACTCTGATCACATTAATGGGCTAATCAAGCTAGGTGAGCATCGAGGCAAATCTACCATAGGTTTTAAGATGGATGATGGCAGAGGAAATTCAGTCGCTCCTCCTCCGCTGTAGAGCTTCTGCTCCCCTTCCGCTGTGAGACCCTACTCTCGCACTGCAATGGGAATACGATGCCATATTTCTTGCTGCATTGAGCTGGGAGATGGGCTTCACTTATCTCGAATTGGCCTCTGCAATTTGAACAATGTCACCTTGGACCTCCTTTTCACTCCATTCACTCCTCGCTCTGCTTCCCCGACTCCTCATTTGCCAACCTCTGAGCCAGTCACCATGCCGAGACTACATCACCGCATGAGATGCCGTAGGGGCAGCACCAGAAGTCATCCTCAGTGCACCCCCACATCTTCCAACTCTGATTCCTCATCTCCCTCCTCTGACTACTTTATAGGCAGGTACCCGAATACAAGAAGTGGTAGGGGGAGATACCATGCTGCCAGTCTCAAAATGGATTCTCCTGCACCTACCACCCTTGTTACTCTCACTTCAAATACGCCCCAAACAACTCAATTCTTCATCAATTTATCCCTGAATCGCCCCCGTATCATTTCTTCCATCTCGGTTGTGTTCAAGGAGGAACCATAGTTAGTTGACACTAGCGTGCATCTGGGAGGGACAACCACAGTGACGGCTCAGGATGCAGATGAGAAGAAGCGACAGGTGGATAAGGAAAAAGAAAAATCTCCAAGTGATGAGGAGAAGGTTCTCCGCGGGCGTAAGTGCTCCAAGCAGAGTGCTACCTCTAATGCGGACAAGCCAAGGGCGGATGACAACATGGAGGCCTACAGGTACCTCATTATTGAAGAACCACCTCCTCATCATGATGTTTAATCATTCAAAATGTGTTTGGTTTTTGTTTTACGAGTCCCAACTCTATGGGATTGAACTTGAATTTTTAGCAATGTTATCAAGTAGTTTTTGTCTAACATTCTATAATATATGCAAAGAACAGTGGAATCCAAAGCTGATACCCTTGTGTGGGCAGCACATTAGAACAATGTATGGACTGGACTGGTTTCCCCTAATGGGCAGTCAATTTTCAATTTCTTTTGCTGAACATGCCACATTTTTGGGCAAAGTTAAGGCTTCGGCCGCGATGTAAAATACTCTTCCTCTTTAATAGATTTAAACTAATTTAGAAAAAAAAAAATGTAAGAAATAAAATACGGTATGGAACTTGCGATTAAGAGCTCCCTAGAGCTAGCTCCCATGGAGATTATTCCTTTGTATTATTTCCACCCAATAGGATATGTAGATTCCCAAGTAGTACTTCCTAACTACAATTGATAGCTTTAGCCTTCACAACCAAAGAGAGAGATAGATCGAGGTGTGTTTGGCTCTTATACATCGGGCAAGGAGTGTTTGGGGGTGGGTTCTAATAGGGCAATGATTTGTCTCATTTATGCTAGATAGAGTGCCCATTATGAGGCCTAGAATGATCATGGACGTTGCTAAACCGAAGGAGCCTAGACAGGGTTGATGGTCCACTCTGTTGCCTCGAATTGGAGAGGGTTGACTCTGACACTTCTTTGACGATGAAGTCTTTGAGTGGCTTAATCACCAGATCCTAATGATTGAGGAATATCCCTATTCTGGGATGAACCTTATAGGAGATCCAAAGTTGAGATTGCCACCTAGCACTTAGTGGGGGCCAATAGCTAAGATGAGAAATCAACTGCATAAGTATTTTTGTGTATTTTGAATTTTTATGCAATTTTTTTTGTTTAATGGGTGAAAAAGGGTTTTGACATGAAGCGCCAGGGTGGAAAGACTATGTGGCATGCACGACTCGCTAGGGTCTGCTCATATAGAAAACGAGAATGCAACTACCTTATCTTGGAGTAGCATCGGTACACGACAACCGCCGAAAGGAGATGACACACGGTGCAAGGGTTGCTGGGAACCTCAAGGTTTGAACATGGGTGTGTTGCCTCTTCCAATGAGGAGTCGAATACCGGTTCATGCAACATTGACACACAACGGGGTTGCCGGGGAGAGATTTTTGGTGCCTCTGAGGAGGATATCTAGGGCATTTATCTGCTATCATGAGCAGCAGGCTTGGCAGAAGTAGGCATAGATGTGTAGATATCATAGCGAGGCTTAGAAGAGCCATTTTTGTATAAAACACCCAAGTTTTGAAGATTTTTATGATGTAACTGATTGGAAACAACACAAACACACACACACACACATATACATACATATATATATATATATATATATATATATATATATATATATATATATATATATTAGCGATTTTGATGTTGTATTTTTTAATTTTTATGAAATTTTTTACGATGAAAAAATGTACACTGATGCGTGAATATTTTTATATTAAATGTGACATATGCCAATCCAATACATAGTTTTCTAACGAATCAGCTACTGCATTAGATTCTCTAGGAATGTGTTCAAAAGGAATGAATTCAAATTGACATTCTAGAAGTCGTACCCTTAAGTAATAACATAGTAAGGCGGGATGTCGAAAGCAATAACGATTGTTCAAATGCATAACGATTAGCTGGGCATATAACTGGACCAATATATTGGAGATGTTGCGAGACGTAGCTTCAGTGAGGATTTGAATAACCAACATATACTCAACAATATTGTTAGTGGTATTGCCAAGGAATATTCCCCTGGAACCAAGTAGTTTCGACTCAGGTGTATAGAGGACCCAAGCAGCTGATGCAATGTGTTGTGTGTGACGACTAGAACCATCCACATAACCAATGTACGGTAAGGATGACGAAGACCTATCTGTAAAAATAAGAGATTTTGTATGAGAAAAATACTCAAAAACCCAAAATATTCTAGACACACCAAAAAAAGACAAAATTTATAGACATAAAATTACAAAGCAAATGCCCAGTAAAATACTAGGCACAATACTTTTTTAGATAGAGCCTATTGTGAGGCTCAGCGAGTGGGATTTCATTACAGTCATAAATTTCATAGGCCCCTTTAGAAAGGACCTTAGTGAAGAGCTATGGACCGAGCCATAATGGTTGAAGTGTTCCTACCCCCAAGAGGTCGTATTTTTTATCGTAGAGTAGAACAATATCACCCTCTTGGAAAGAACGAGGCTTGAAAGATTTTCCATATTGAGCTTTAACTCGTCGCTTTTGGGCTTCAAGGGCTAGTGTGGAATCTTGACAAGTTTCATCCAACTGATTGAGTGAGAGTAAACGCTCTTCTTCAGCAGCAGTTTTGGGTAGGAGTTCAGCATCCAATTTAAGTGATGGAATCTCACACTCGATTGGAAGAACTTCTTCCAGACTATATGCTAACTGGAATTGCATGAAGCCTATATCAGTCTTCACTGACATTTAGTATTCCCATAATTCAGAGTATAATTTTCTATGCCATGTGGTTTTATGATTGCCGACTAACCAACGAATCATGGTCTTGAGGACTCCATTTACGGCTTCGACTTTATCGTTAGCTTGTGAATAGTAGGATGAATAATGATATTGTCGAAAACCTAGCAGGGAAGTTAACTTTGTCATCATTTGGTTCTGAAAATGAGAACCATGATCTATGATAATTGAGCGGGGTACACCGAAACGACAAATAACCCAATTGAACATGAAAATAGCAACGGTTTCTCCATCAGCCCGGAAATTCATTAGGGGAATTTTGAGGTAAAAAATGGGCCTCCTAAGGAAATTATAAAATAATAGTGGAAATAATCAAACAAGATTAGATTACATCATCAAATTTTACAGGGAAAAAAAAAAAACCTATTTTTCAACTTATCTCCCTATGTGTTTACTCAAATTTCGAGCGGGAACACTCGTTGGATGAAAATTTTGATTCCTCGTCCAAAGATTGCCCATGTTGCATACTTTCAATGGACTCTGCTACATGAAGAATGAGAAATACATGAAAAAAAATGATTGTAATCAAGTTTTTCATGTATGCAACATGGGTACTCCTTGCATGAAGAATTAAATTTGTCATCTAACAAATAATCCCGCTCGAAATTTGAGTAAAATATTAAGGATAAAAGTTGAAAATACAAGTTAAAAAAGTAGTTTTATTATTTTATTAATTTTTTACCCCAAAAATAGTGAATCATACCCCATGGTTGACATCATCATCTTGAATCCTATTGGTTCTTATAAATTTTAATTTTGGTTGTACATTTTTATTACGAGGCCCATTTTAGACCTCAAAAGTTCTCTAATGGGGAATGTTCTCACTGATTGCGGAAATAGTCGATCGCAACTGCAATTTATTTGTGTCCATAAGTAGAAGTGGGATTACATGTTACAAAATCTATTCCCCATTTGGTGAAAGGTCCGATGGAAATAAATGGATGCAGAGGGGCATGATTGACATGCATTTTCTTAGTAAATATTTGACACAGATGACACTTCTAGACCACAGTAGCGTAATATTTAAACAAAGTGGGCCAATAGTATCCTGCATGTAAGATTTTTTGGGAAGTAGCTATGCTTGAAAGATGACCTCCACATACCCCGGTGTGGAAATAATTTAAAATGTGTTCTGCCTCAGTAAGGGTGAGACAATTTCGAAGAAATGTATCGACACCACGATGATATAGAGTATCGTTAAGCACAAGATAGTGTCTAGCCTAGTGATGAATGCGATGACGGTTGTCTAACATTATATTTGGGCAGAACCATTGATTTTGGAGGTAGAAAATAATCTTATCATACTAAGGATTAATAGAGTCGACTAGATAGACTGATTCATCAGGAAATGGATCATGAGCTACTTATTCTGGGTCAACTCTGGGAAGATACGACAATAATTCGATGAAGACTAGAGATTTCTTAGCTTTGGCAGCAGCGAAAACCAAGTCAAATTGTTGGCGGATTACAATACATTTGGAATATTTCCCTCCAATGATCTCGCGAGACAGGATGTGTCTCACGGGATTCTCCAAAACAATGACAGTAGTCTGCCGCAGCAATATGTAATGTCGGAGGTGGCTGACAGCAAAGACAACTGCTAAAGATAGTTTCTCCACATGTGAATATCGTAATTCAGGCCCAACAAGACCTTTTGATAGATAATAGATCACATGCTCACTATCGTCATCATGCACTTGAACCAAAACCATTCCCAGGGAGGATGGTGAGGTTTCCAAGTAAAGGAGAAAGTTGCGCGAATAATTGGGGGTAGTAATAAGTGGGGCGGAAATGAGTGTCTGTTTCAAGGCGCAAACGACAGTTGAGCTTGATTATCCCACATATATGGTACCCCTTTCTTGAGTAAGTGCATAAAGCATTTTGTCATCTCAACATAGTTTACAATGAAATGACGTAAGAAGTTTTCCTTCCCTTGCAAACATTGGAGTTGTAAGACAGATTGTGGTGCAGGTAATTCAATAATTTCCCTTACCTTATCGTGATCAACCCTAATCCGGTGCTTGGAGATAATGAATCTAAGAAGTCATCAAGACTCGAAAAAAACTATGTATTTATGCAGATTCAGACGAATGTTGTAGAACCTACACCTAGCGAATATTGCTCAAAGATGAGCGAGATGTTGAGCTCATTTCTTAGAATGAGCAGGAATATCATCGAAGTAAGCTTGAACAATGTGTCTGATATCGTGAAATGCATAGTCCATTTCCCTTTGAAATGTGGCTCCTAGCATTCTTGAGGGCGAATAAGAATAATGCGGGAGCCTGAGAAGGATAAGTGGTCCACTCTGTATATCTTCCCATCCAAAGGAAATAGGATGATCGTCAAACCGAAGAACACGCGGCGGTCATCGCATAAGACCAATTGCGACACAAAAGGAGATTATGGTTAAGAGATGAAGATATACGACTTCGATGTCCACAATTATCGTTTTCCCACTAAGGTAATGGGGTAGATAGAAAGGTATCCATTTGGGAGGTGTGTCCATCGAATGGTTTGAGGAAATCATTGGTGGAGACATAGTAGGATAACCCAAAAGCGAGCCGACGTACGGTTGACATTACGCGAGGTCGAGCACCTTTATCTGTGTGTGATTCGTAATGGATTGGCATAGCACGCACAAATTGAACTTGGAAAGAAAGGTAGAGTGGGAAAGGCGAGAGTTTAAATTTTTCCATGTCAAATATGGCTAGCATAGAATCACAGGGGTCCATTCCACCAATGGCTAAAAGCAAGCTTTCCATTGCGCTAGGTAGGTTTGTACTTTGAGAGTAGACCTTGTTTGATGGTGCTTGTGCCAAGTGTCAATGTTGTAGTTACGAGCGACACGCGCGAGTGTTATGAGTCTTGCGTCGGGTTCCCTTTTGGGGGACGGACGGCGGGTGGTCGTGACCTTGCCGATATGAAGATCGGTGGGCGGCGGTGGATTCAAACTTGAACTAGGTTTGTAGGCATGGTGCAGCTAGTTTTAACAGGTTTTGGCTCGGGTTTGGAGTTCAAGAGTCTCCATGCCATAAATGGTGGATGATCCTTCACCATAAGGATGAGAACCGCCATTTCCCCCTTGCTAGGTTGTGGCAGGTTGTGACGAGATGTTGTTGTTTGTAAGATTAGGGAAAAGGGTTTTTTTTTAAGTACAATAGGTGTCCTTCCGGTATATTTTTGCGTGATAAAATGTATGCATTCTTGAAGTGAGTACATTTTTATGGTGTCCTCCCACAAATTTTACTGTGAGAATTTGATATTTTTGTCTTTCCCTTTATCGGTTTTAGTAGGGTTTCTCTTTGATTTAGGTCATTTTGAGTGTTGGAGTTTGCTCTTTAGAAGAGGGTATTGTTTTCTTGTTCTATTCTTATTCTTTCCCTGGGTTTTTGTGTATACTTCACAGTGTACCTCGGTGGTGGGAAGAAAACTAATTGAGTAGGCGTTGATAAAGATGGAAAGCGTGGTAGGGGTTATTTCTGACAACACCAGAGGTTGTGAATAGTACCATCGGCACATGTGTAGGTTATTGATGGCGGGAGCATTGGATTTTCTAGGGGCATGTGAGTATATCATACACGTGCAGGAGTTTGAATAGATGATATCTAGATGTTGTACAGCAATTTGGATTGGTCTCTGTGATCGCACCGACTGAGGCAACGTCCTTGGCAATGGAAGGAAGAGTGACTTACAAAACTAGTTCAATAATAGATGATGCGGGATTGGTGCTTTGACTGCTTACTCATGGCATCCCATTCATGAATGTGATGGAGATGTGGGTGGCGGTTTCTTGGTACAATGAGGTTAAATTTTTTTTGTTACTGGTTTCATATCGGATAGAAGTTCAAAATTACTTTGCAGAAATTCCATTGCCAAGGAACCAAAAAGTATTGAATGTAGCTCTTGGTAACTCAGTATACATTTGCATCATTTCTCGTGAGGGTGTGGGGGAAAGAGCTTTGAGTTGGACACTATCGTCCACCATGGAATTATAAAGAGACCATAGATGATAGGTGGTGATATGTGTGGTTGGATCGATATCACCAATTTATTTCCCTTCTACTTAAGATCTACACATTTAAGGAATATTATGCGGTTTAGGAGGCCAAAGTGGGTTATGATTGATGGGATCGTTGGTCAATTTATATAGATCGGGGATGTCTAAGGTTTCAGAATGAAGTGTGTTGTTTCCTCCGTTCTAACCAAGGAGGTGTTGGTTGACAATTGGACCATAAAGGTCCTCCCACCAGAAAGTGTTTCCCATGAATATGGGACTCATACTGATAATAATTTCAGTATGGTATGAGTGTAGGGATGTAAGGTTGTCCATAGGGTTATTTTACTACGGGACAAATGATTTGGTTGCCTCCGAGGTAATAATTTCCCTTTCCCCAATTTTTTTTGGGGAAGGATTGCTGTCTCAGATGCAATAGATTTTTATTTGCTGGCTGCTACACAGCTGTATAATTCACCATTGGTATAGACCCTACACCATAGGTTGACCACTAAGAGAAATGACATTAACAATGGATGGTTTTCCTTGTGAATAGAATGTGAGAACAGCAGAAGTGCCCCCTGGCATGTAAGTGTTGTGTGCTCTAAGCAGAGGCAAGGCAGAATTCCATGATTCTGGCAGAAAAGTTTAGAAGGGGAACTATGGTAGCCTCGCTAGTAGAGCGGAAACTGAGAAGTTGGGAAAACGGACCTCGAAAGGAGAAGATGTTTAAGGATTCAAAATTCCCACTCACAAATGTTGTGACCAAGTTGTTGGGACCCGAGGCATATTAAATACTAGGGTTTCAGGTCGGTTGTAGAGCTTGACGGTGGCAGAAGTGGTGGTGGAACCGAGTTGGCCACTAGCGGAAACGTCCCAAGGTCATCGGTTGTGTAAGGTAGATGTGTGTGCGGTAGAAGACATTGTTGATAGCAATCTCTGAATAACACCTACCCCAACGGGAACAGGTTAGAGGAGGAATATAAGCGGGGTCCCAGCTCCTTCCGTGAAAGTATCATCGAAACTACGTAATGTGAGGAGAAATATGTGAATCAAGGGTCAACATTGGAAGACTGTCTTGCAGAAAGCTTTGAGGTCAAGAGACTTGGCTTGACTCCCCTAGTTTCAATGGTGAGAGACCTCGTTTGTACCGCTGAAAATATGACAAGGGTCGAAGGACACCATGATGACAGGTACACTTTCATAATTTTAATGTATGTCTGTTCGGTCCCGGTGATAGTAGAACCAAGCACCTAAAAAAATAACAAATTCAATCGATCAAGGAGCTAGAGGGGAAGGACCTGTCTAGAGCTCTGTTCTAGAGATGAAACCCGGTATCCTGACAGAGAGGGCGGTGCGTATGCCGATTCTGGAGGTTACTCTTGGGCTTTGCCGAACCATAGTGAATGAGGCCAAGCACTCTCTTGAAGGCGAGTACCCTCCCAAAAACCAAAGATGAAGTACGTCTTGTCTATGTCGGTGTTCGGGCAACCGCCCCATTCTGTGTACGTCCTAAGTAAGGAAACTATGGATGCCTTAAATCACGGGGACTACCAAGGGGTCACCATCATAGACAACACAACGTATGGGTTGAACACTTGGGATCCCAATCCGGTTTGACATCCCCGGGGGAACCCCAATACTTAGAATTCCCCGCGGATATGCGATCAAAGGTGAGATACCTTCTCACACACCGGTTGTCTCACGATTAACTGCGTTATGAGTGGAGCGAGTCCCAATAGTATGAGTGCAACAATATTTTTCACTCTTTAATGACCTTAGTCCCAATTTTTACGACCTTGGGCAATTTTCTCACTCTTCTCCCAAGATACTAGCATGTAATAATCTTTGTGTAAGCTCAAAAAGGTTGAAGGATTTATTCTATTAGCGCTTAATTTTAGTGTACTTGCATTTAATTCTTTGGAGGGGGGATTGGATGTATGAATGTTTATGCGACTCTAAAATCAAACCATGCAAAAAATGTGTTTTAAATTTAGTTCGATAGAAGAGTTATTTCTATAAGGATAATTTTCCATACATCCATGCAGCTGACAGAATCCAATAATTCAGTTCATCCTATGAAATATATAGATACCATTCTCACTAACAACTATTTAACCCAAAAAATTACATAATGAAATCAGCTATGTCATAAAAACTAAAAAAAAAAAATTCTTTCAAAAATTAAATGCAACTAAGCTAACTTTTCAACAAGAAAAAACTATGCCCAGCAAGCAACCAAGCACATAGATCCATTTTATAGGAACCAAATTGACGGTAGGTAACTCAACAACTAGGGAAATCATAACGAGGGTGAAATAACAAAGTTTAGGCTCGATACTTATTTGCCTAGAAAATGGTACAATGCGCCTTAAACGGGGACTAACACCTTTGTTCTCAAGTAGGAGTTGCGGTGCCTGCGCTCTAGAACACACACGGGGGGTGTGCGAGGAATAAATTGAAAATTATGGTTAAGTAAGGAAGCCCACTCTAAACAATGTGAGTTAATGAAATGGTCTGATGCATCAATTAATTTCGAAAGGGATGTGAGCAAACGGAAGTGATAGAGGGAAAGAACCAAGGGTTCAAAAATAAAAACATGGAACTAAGGATTGGTCCCGGTGTGAGTCACCAATTGTGATTAAGGGTAAAATGCACGGTGGTAGCTGAGAGTAAGATCCTTCTCAAGCCTTCTCGAGGACCCAACACGGACGGTCGGTTAGAGCGCAACATTCACAAAGATAATACATGAATTTTCATACTAGTACTTGATTGACAAAGTGAAGTAGATCGGGATTACCTCAATGTATAATTTTGATGTTGGAGGGCGCAAAGCGATTGTGGTGGGAAGTCCTCACCAGCTCCAATTTTGAATCACGCAAGAAAACAATGAATTAGTGTAATCTTCACGGTTTATCACAACAAACAATCAAAACAAGTATATAATCAAACGAAATCATGTAAATTTAAGCCACTTATAACATTTATCTTTAACAAATAAGTAAATAGATGCAATAACAAGACACCAGTGGAAAAATAGGCGGTTCTATTATATCAAATAAGAATATTACAACCATCGGTTTTGGTCAAGCTTCCCTTAGTCCTCGCGACTCCAAACTCTCTCTACTCAATATCCAAGTCGACAATGTAGGCAAATATTTCTCAATGAACCAAGCCAACCATGAAACCTCAAAATAAAAACAAAAAGTTCGCTCCTCACATAGTAAACCTTCCAACCTTTGACAATGAGCCCTAGCCTCCAATTTATAAGAGTTTGGGAGGATCAACCTTGTCATTCTTCTCCATTAGTTCGATTGAGAAAAATCCATGATGTTTTCATGCTTTTCTAGCTTTTTCCCTCTTTGGATGCTTATTTAGGTTTATAAATTTCCAATACAAGAGCCACGCACGCGGAGGCTGCCCACTTTTTGGACTAACTCCTTGAGAAAAAATTCGGAAATGTTAGTTGAATTCTTATGGCAAATTTGTCCCTTTTCCTTCATGAAACACGGGTAATGCTACCACCCTTTAGGACGAACATTGGCTTAACCTAGGCCTAACGCTCCCTATAAGAGGCATGGAAGAGTTATAACTCGGCCTAGTAGTCTCGAGGTGCATTAACTTGGCATAATAGGTCTTTCTAGGTCAATTATTCTTTCCATGTGTCCTTCTACTCTAAGATGATGAGGAGGTCATTTGGCAATTATATGAGTCCATTATTTTTCGAGTGAATTTTATTCCATAAAGGAGATAGTGTTAAGAGAGATAAAGGAGAGAGCACACAAATAATACTTTTTCACTATAGTAGTCCACAAGCCATATGCCTTACTTTTTGTGCCAGAGAGCTCCCTTTCTATTCATAGAAAGAGAAGCGAGCGACCTTACCTTTAAGATGGGTTTTCTCCTTAAAGGGTTTCCCAATATATATCTTGTGTCAATTGTGGTTTGTCAGGTTTTCAATTCATTATTCTCTATTTTATGCATAATTATTATTTGTGTACTGTGCAATAAATAGTAATTTACACATCCAAAATATAGAGACAAATAGACCCTGATAGTGTAGATTTTGGAAATATAGAGACAAATAGACCACGATGGTGTAGATTTTGGATTTTTTTAGTATAATTTGTTATATCTATTGTGACGAAGTTTCTATTGGAATATCCATGGAAATTTACATATCGTATTGGTATCATAATAGGCTTCTTTGGGTTCATTTGTGGGGATTTACAAGGGATCTAGATTGGTTAATTAAGAAGGCCATAAAACATTATACATGGCCAGAAATATGTGGATATTCCTCTTGATCCAATGTAGGAGAGGTTTTCATGACTAGAAGCATAAGTTGTAGATATAAGCGTAATGTGAGCCTGCTCATGGTCGTCCTTACCAATAAGATTGGGCTATTAAGAGAATATGGGAGTTACATGTAAAAACCCCCTCGTTTACAAATATTTTATTTTTATTATTATTATTATTATTATTATTTGTCTAGGTGTTTTGGCCATTCTTTCTATATTTCTAACACCCTACTCCGAAGTTCAAGGTACGATGATATGATGAAGTTAATGATATGATGAAGTTTTTGGGTCCAAAATTGTCACTATCTTGAACAATACACGGATGAAAGTGGTGATTTCAAACTCATAGAAATCCCCCCCCCGCCCCCCCGGCTAATTGTCATTATGTTTATTTGCCTTGAACGTCTAAAGCCTTAAGGTTTCGGACCTTAATTCCAAGTTGGAACTTATACATAATTAATGTGTTAGGGTCATCAATCATACATAAAGCCATTTCATAACATTAAAAACCATTAATTAAGTTTATTTTTCTAATTATGTGGAGACAGTGTGATGCATCATACTAATAGTTCTTCTTCTAATTATGTATGTAAGACAAATGGTTCCTCGTAAATCAAAATAGCATAGGTCATATTATGCAAGTAATACACCTTCATATAACCTCATAGGAGGCTAAAACATAAGTGAAGTATAAATTGTGAAACGATGCGAAATTCTATAGCCTTTGGAACCTTCTTTTGGATTAATGATGCAATGACGGAAGCCACCCTGTGATCTAAAGGTTTTTCTATGGATTTGTAACATTGTGGTGGTCCCTTTTCCCATGAACCATGACTTACATGAATAGTTCCAAGAAATGTTACTGAACTTTCTCGAATACACCATCATAGTAAGATCTATATAGGTGGTTAATCATATGATTTATATGGGTTACACGATTTCATTGCATGATACAAACTACCTCATATTTTTTTTAAGATTATATGCATGGAGCTATGGATGTCTTTGAATTTTCCAAATAACCCATATCATGCGGATGATGATGCATGGAATCATGGTGCTAACGGTGTACCTTTCGTGGCGACCTTTGTATCTTGCTATGAAAACCCTACAAACTAGTCAAGGGTAAGACCCAACTAACCTGGGAAATGGTCACCATTATTGCGATTTAACCTTGGGCTTTGATTTATTGATGGGTTTTCCCCATAATTACCCAACCTATTGATATGAGCTTGTTGCATATGGAAGAACCTTTGTTGTAGAAACTCGTCCTAGGATGCTTGATTGTGATGGTAGTAGCGTTAGTTTATTTACAAATTTTGGTTTGCGTTGTGGATGAAAAATATATTACCTGTCTCCCCCTTATGAAAGAGAGTATGCATGAAAATTCAACTATATAATTAGAAATCATCATTTAAATAGCGAAGTGTTTTCATTCATATTGTTATTGAAATTGAATATCAACATCATAAATGAAAATCTGTAGAATCCTTCCATTTAATAATTCATATTTACGAGCATACATTCGATCATTGCAACTAGATATCATCCATGTAAGGCATCATCAATTAACATAGGAATATTCACATATACACATCATAATTGTGACTAGATTTAAACTCAAAATGTTACCATTATAAAGTAAGGTCTATCGCTATCAACAATGCATGACATCTTCAAATAATATGGTAATCATCACTTATACACATGATAATTGAAACTAGACTTAAACTCAAGTTTCACCACTAGTAAATGAGAATTAGCTATTACGTATATGATGTGTTAAAATGGTAAGTAGGCGAGTAATAAGTAAATGAAACTTCGACTTTAAATCGTTGCATGCACTGCGAAGAGTAAATAAGAACAAGTCCTACATATAGCAATAGCTAGAATGTGGCTTGAGGATAGATGCAGTGGGGGATTATATACTTTTCATTTGTCCTTTGCTGGATGAATTCCTTTGTATTTTATATGTAAGAATTTAAACTATTTGAACATATGTTATTATTGTGTATATCAAATAACTCAATGATTTTTCCTATAATCAATATGTCGGGTAAGACAAGTTTGTGTCATTAAGTATGAAACTTCCATCAAGATGCCATTGAACCACTAGATATCATTACAATTATCCTTTTTATGGAATAAGTGGAAACCATGAAAATGTTATGTATGAGGTTTCTAAATGTCAGAGATAATTATGGTAATACTTTGGGGACCAATTTTAATATGACTTTGAGACTTTAGTATTTTAGGCACCCCTCAACCACAAATCCTTTACTTATACGACTATTAATTAAGAGTAGTGATGTCAAGAGGTATGCGAGTTTAGCTTGGAAGTTAAAAAACAACACGATACTATTGTATTCTAATCAAGGTAAATGGATTGGTGGTTTATGAATTATGTGTGATATAACATATTTATTATGTGCCTTTAATTAAGAAATATGTTAAAAAATATTCTAGTTTTTTTCAGTTTGGGTTTCCAAGGTAAAATACCTACGTGTGTGTGTGTGTGTGTGTGTGTGTGTGTGTGTGTGTGTGTGTCATTGCATCTTTTCTATTTTTATTATTCTATATTTTCGACAATTAATTATACGAGGTTAAAACCTACACACCCACTCAAGGATTTCATCAAATCATTAAGCATGCCTTGGAGTGAGAAGTAATGTTCCATCTCAATAAATTGTTCAAATCAACTTTGGGATATATGTGCCACATATTTTGTTGAGTATCCTAAGAGTGTGAACCTAGGTGATGCCCTCCACTATCGGAAGATTCACCCCATTCGACAACACCCTTGAATCTGTGCCCTTTGAGAACAAAAATGAGGTGTTTTTTGTCTCATTCAAATTATGCTCAAGCTTACCTTTAAGGTTATCCACCTTGATTTTTGAGGTTAGAAACTTTGGTATCCATTTTTTTCAAGGTTTTATACTATAGTTTCTATAACATTATTGTGGTACCCATGGTAGAAATATAAGTAAAGCGTCATTGACCTTTTGGTTCATCAAAAAGGGTTATTAATGAAAATTATACCAATACGATCAACACCTTGCAAGGAGATTGTGGAGATAGGTCACTTACAATAAGTATGGATTGATAAAGGTTATTTGAAAGTTATACCAACTCGATTAATGTCGCTGAGAATATTTCTCCGCAATGGTGTTGAAAAGAGCTAAAATTGAGTAGGAGCATGTCACACAATGAGTTTTTTGAGATAGGTCTCCCACAATGGTGTTGACAAGACCTGGCGGCGGGAGTATTAATCCTAAACAAGTATATTTTTTGACGGTATCTATCAAAATTCCTAATATTCTAGGAAATTATTATTCTTAATTACCTATTATACAAAAGCTAGGGTTTGTATTATCTTAATGACAAAAGAATGTCAAGTATATAGCTCTCTCATATATTAAAATTTTCCAACAATAGTACTTGACTAAAAATTTTAAGACACCAAGAGGAAGATCATATCCTTAATCTTCTTACTTAAATTTCCTAATATGTAAGAGTGATCTCCTCCAGTGTGGTTTTCAATGTACAATAGCAAAAAGATGATTGAGAATCTTATATAAGGCTATTTCAAGTTGTTGTTAAAAGGGTTCCAATATACACGAGGTACATGAAGATAAAATCCATATGTAGATTATGTCCCTGATGAAAATTTTCTAGAGGGATACCAACAAAGCTTACAAGGATGTCCAAATGACACCAATTTTGTATCCATACTATGTATTATTCCCTAACTATAGGTTTACCCATTGAATTATAGATCTCACTTTGTTTAAAAATGTCAAAACACATCTCCTAGCCTAAAAAAAAAAAACTTTTCTAAATAGAGAAATTTCAACCTAAAGTGGCTTCCTAAGGAAAAATAATAAAATAAGAGTTAAAAATTTTGAGAAAAAGAAAGAAAACTATTTTTTTAATTGTATTTTGGCTTATCTCTTTATACGTTTACTAAAATTTCAATTGTAGACAATCGTTAGATGCGGAATCAAATTCCACATCCAACGAGTACATTATGCATACTTAAAATTTTACATATAAAAATTGAAGATATATTAAAAAAACATGTTGACATATGTTTTTAATGTATCTTAAATTTTTATCAATTTGATTCTTCTTATAAGTATGCATAATAGGCTACTCGTTGGATGTGGAATGTATAACGTGTACACACTTGAGAGTGAGTAAACATAAAGAGATAGGCCAAAAAAATATTTTTATTTTTCCCTCCAAAATATTTACATGTACCTCTTTTTAAATTTAAATGATTTTGATTGCTTTACCTATTATGTACGTAGAAATTTCATGGTCACTTTTAGGCTAAAATTTCCTCTAATGAGGTATGTTTTGAGTGATGAAAGTGTTATGATACCCACTTAGTATTAAACTAGTAGAAACAATAGAACATTAATAATATTTAGATAAACATAAGTGTGAAAAAATACAAAAAAAAAATGAGATTAAACCTACAAGATATAACCCTTGTATTGATAATTCCAAAGAGATAAGCGATGTTCACAAGCCTTTAGAGTGAGCAACCTCATTTGAGAAAATCTCCAATACAATCACAACCTTGACAAAACATCACATATCCTTACAGCTCTATAAATAAGTTTATTAATATCAAAACATTGACCACTTGTGCTCCACATCATTAGTGGTACCAATCTCCTAGTGGACTTTATTTAATAAGGATGACCCTTTTTACATTAGTAACTATCCACTAGTTATATAGTACACCTTATTCAAAGCAAATGGACTTGTACGATAACTAACTCATAATGTCAATTGGGTTTAGCTAAGGTGGTTGGGAGAAATATTGGCTTATCCTTCCACAGGTTCTTGATTTCCCCGAGATGTGACATCTTGAGTTCATAATGAATATTTCTTGCAATGGCTTTGAAGACACTTGTTGTTTGAGAAATTCCTTAAGGAACAAAACATGTATATTCCTCATATGGAGTATAAAGATATTTATCATGAGAAAATAATAATTAAAAAAAAACCTCCTAAGCACCCTAAAGTAGGGAGGTGAGAATAGGTCCCAAAAATGTGCTAGAGGTACAAGATACTAATACATATCTCTGAGTACGTAGCTTCCTTAAATGTGAGAATGTTATCATTGGTAAGTATCATTCTTTAATGAAAGAATAAAACATGGGACTTCTCAATCGTAAGAAGAATGTGGTGAAATGTCGATGGGTCTACAAGACCAAGTTCACCTCTAAAGGTAAAACGTGTAAGGGGTTGTTTGGTAACAAAGGGATTTTCTTGACAAGAAGGCATTGACTACATGAAAACCATTACCCCTAGTAAAAATGAATTATCTTGAACTATTTTTTTCCCTTGCTGCTTGCTTATTTTATATGGAAGGTACTATAGATGTATGTCAAGGGTGTTTGCTAGGAGTGATCTCACTTAAGAGATTTATATGGTGAACCCCTTTAGTTTAAATAAATATGGTAGTGTTCTTTGTCAATTGGAAAAAATCAATGTATGACTTAAAATAAGCCCATAAGATATAATATGAGAAGATTAAGTCATTTTTTTTCTTCTGCTTTAGTATTGAAGCATACAAATCAAAACACAATATTTATACTTTACCTATAAGTGGTGAATCTTAATTATTGCATTATATGTTGATGATTTGGTCATCGCTAAGAAATTATATTGATTCAATTTTGGATTTGAAAAAATAATTAACAAATAATTTGAGATTACTAACCTTAGATAGTTGTGTTTCTTTTGAAGCATCTAAGTCTTATATATAGATGATGGTATTTTTTTTTGTATCAACCTAAATATGTATTTGAGTCTATTATAGAGGTTTCAAAATGGAACACTAAAAATTGTGCTACACCTTAGCAGGTGGGGTAAACTAACTAAAGAGTGTAATTCTCTAAAAGTTGATGTTGTTTTTACTAGTAGTTGCTGATAACCTAATTTATCTAACTTAGATTTTCTCTAATATTTTCTTCATTGTTATTGTGATCTCTTAATTCATGCAAAATCCACCAAAGAATCATGAAATTCATGAGATAATTGTTTAATATCAAGATTCCTATCAAGTTGGTATACAATAATGTAGCGGTGAAGTGAATGAATTGGTTGGAAATATTGACTTACTCTAGGCTAGATATGGCAATGATAGGAAGTCTATATCTGTATATGTTTCATCAGCTCTAAATCCATGACTTGATCTTTTAAAAAAGTAGAAGGAGTAGTTTCACTTTCGACCAAAGAGGCGGTATCATGCTACATTTAATAGAAAGCTGGCACAAAGGCATTGTGGATTGGTAACCTCTTGGGTCAACATAGATTTCTAATGGGGGCATCAACTATAGTGTATTGCGGAAATCAAGTGTAACACAAACGATTGAGAATCCCATCACTCATAGTAAGATGAAGCATATGGAGCTTGGTACTCATTATTTAATGTAATTGGTACAACATGTTGTGTTGTCTCCTGTTTATTGTAAGAGAAATGATAAGAGTCTTGATATATTTATAAAGCCTTCAGCTCACAAAAGTTAAGTTTATTGAAAGTTAATTTAGGCTATGCTTGGGCTTTAGGAAGCTACAACTATGAGGGTGTAAAGGAAAGTTAATTCCACCTCTTCAATCTTGGGCGCATTATGTTTTCTTGAAAAAACGGAGCTAGAAGTAGATTCATCATCTCTTTTTTATATATCCAAGATAATCGATAGACCTATCGCCTATCACCAAGGGCTCGAGATGGGGTTCATCACATCTTTAGAACTTTTAAAGATAGTACAACAACAATCAAAAATCAACTAAGAAATAATGAACATTCAAATAATCGATTAAATTAATCATCACAATGGACTATATATAAATTAAATCAAATTAATACATAACAAATTCAAAGAGTTCATTATATAACATTACCAATCAAAAAAATCATTATATAACATAGTCAATTAAAATATTCATAATATAATATAATATAATATATATATATATATATATATATATATATATATATATATATATATATAATCAAATTTATAGTCAATATCCTTCTCACATCAAAATACTCACTTCTAATTCTATATAATTTCCTCTTCCCATTAAAATACTCACTTTTAATTCTATATAAATAAACTTATAATATAAGCAATCAAAATATCTCCTCGGGTATCTCCTCATTTTAAAGGGAGTTAATACTCACTTTTCATTCTATATAAATAAAATTATAAGTTAATAAATAAAAAAATATCTCCTCATTTCAAAAGGGTTAATTAATTAGTCTTTGAAAGGAGTTTATTATTGTTTTTATATAATATATAAATGGACTTTATAATCAATCCATCATAAATTTCAATAATTATATTTCTGTTTCCTTATATTTTTATTATATAAAGAAATATATTCGCTATAACCGAATATTTTTTGTATTTTATTTCCTTCGATAAACCATCTACTTAAATTCTTATTAGATGTAAGCCAATACTCGCTTAAATATTGTAATAGTGACTTTAAACCGTCCACCTCTTCTGGAAAGCAATAGCTCTTTAATTTTATCCTTTCTTATTTCGACACTGAACTTAATCTTGTTCAATAAGATGTTAATTGATTCAACAATAGTTTTACTCTCTTCATGTTTTAAGATGTGATTTCTATATATTCCAAAATTCAACAATCTGAAGAAAGAGGTCCGTAAGTGAGAGTCAACAGCAAACTCGATTCAAGCATTTCGCTGGATAAATAAACAAAAAAGAGAAGTATACATACTTGCCTGGACAATTTTTCAAGGTATAATATTGAATCCCTGTCACTGTGAATTTCAGGGAATGAATTACGGTAAATTCACAGTTTCTAGGTGAATTTCATGGTTCATGGCTAATGGGTGAGTGAATGGTCTTCTGTCTCTGTTTTGCAAGAGTTTTCACCTCTACCACCTCTGAATGCACTCCAAGTACCAGGCGTGCTGTAAGTTAATCAATGGCTCTGTGTTCGTTAGAAGGGTAATCGTGGCAGATAGAGTTGGTGAAAGTTCGGTCTACACTTCCTCTCTTATATAGTAAAACTATAGATAGAGAGGAGGGCATAATAGAATGTTTTGTAGTAATAAATTTTAGATTTAAGATTTTTGTGAATATGTTTTCGATTAATCACATTGTTAAGATTTGGTTGAAGTTTAAACTTTGTCATGAGATGAACTATATTAGTTAATCACATTATTAAGATTTGGTTGAAGTTTTGAATCTTGTCATGAGGACTTTGTCATGAGGATGAACTACATTAGTTGGTTTTGAAACGTCGACCAAAACTTAATGAAATGTGATTAAATCAAAAACACATTTTCCTAAAAATAATAAATTTGTTAGTAGTAACCATTTTAATCTTTGATCAAATATTATACAAACATATAGAAGCCTTGAAAACATAGAACAAGGGTGAGCATTGGATGGGTGTGGCATAAAAATAACTTCTGTGAAGTATTTTAGGTTGGTATGTAATTTTCTTACTTTGCCCAAACTTCTCTATATCAGGGATGCAGCCTCCAAAAACTATAAAAAAAATCCTTGAACAAAAAATTAGAAGAAGGAAAAACCACGGTAGACAAATATGGAAGCTTCAAATGCAGACTGACAGAGAGATGGCTTAAATGTGGTGTGCGGTGGTGCCAAATCTGGTGTTGTTGGTTACAAAAATACTTGCACATAATCTTATGGCTGCAATCAAGATGCTCTTGTGATTTTTCCGTTGTGATGAAGGTCTCTTCTCATACTGGTCTTTCCAGAACATCTCCAAATTCGATGTTGAATCGGTCTGTCTCCTGGTTATGTGGCTCAAAACAACTATTAAGAGGGTTGGTGGTAGTTGGTGAATTTGAACTCCGGCTATAAAGAATTTTGGGCATATAATGAATGCAGCACATATAACTAGATCTAACTGAAATGCTTCTTAACTAATCAGGCAATTGGGTCAGAGCAGAATTTGATTCATGGAACCTGAAAAGAACCCTTCTACGGGGTTTGTAATAAACAGAGGAGGGTCCATTCCGGCTTCTAAAATGCCAGGACAAGCCGTGAGCCGCAATACCATATATCAAAACCTCAAGTGGGACTGGACAAAGCTTCACCCCTTAATGAAATCGTCCCAAAATGGAGTCTGATATGCCCATGCGAAACCATCATAAGAAGAATGGAAGAAGACAAGATGAAGGTAAGAAACCAATCCAAGTGGAGGAGATGCAAAAGCTGATCTAGGGCTGGACTATATTGGGAAAATGTGGTCAGACTGCGAAAGAAATTGCTGGTGGGACTATGGGAGTTGTGGGATGAATAGAGCTACAAATGAAAGAATTGATACAAGAAATTTGGTCTTCTCTTCTTGTTTATGCGAAATTAATTGAAGGCTGGTAAATGAATATTTGGTTTCCACTTTGCATAAAGGAAAGAAGAAGGTGCAAAAATTGCAGCCTATCTTGGGTCAAGGGGAGAGGTTTCTGGTACTACAAAGAGTGGAAAGTGGTCTTTGATCCGGAGGTTCTAAAAATGAAAAATCATATGGGAAAAGTTGTGGGGGCTTCCCCCATTGAATTATGGACAGAAGGGAGTGATTCATGAAATAGCTAGCAAAATTGGAAAACTTTATTAAGTGGATGGAATGATGTATGAGGCTTCTTGACAAAGAAGGCAGCAGTTTAATTGAAGTGGACCTATTTGGTGGCTTGCAGGAAGCTATTGACATCTATTGGTGACCCTTCTCTGTCAGCGACGAAATAGACTGTTATAGAATCACTTTGGAGGTGGTTGGGATGTCACTCGGCAGGGCACTTATTGGCGAGTCCAATACTTTCCATCTTGGAGCAAACGGGGAGAGGTGACGGAAAGATCGAGCCCGAACAAAGGCTTCTAAAGGACAAAGATATATAGAGCTACAAGGGAAAATGCACAACCAAGATCGTATTTGGCAATGAAGACACTCTATCAAATATGAATACGCATGGCAATGACAATAAGGTCGCTGAAGCACATTTCGAACCAAAAAATAACAACGTAACTACGTAGGAATAATAAAAACCCCATATTTTGTTGAATCGGACTCCTACTAAGAGTACGATCGGTGCTCGGTGTTTAGCTCAAAAATCAAAGTTTCGGAAATTGCTTGAAATCGGGACGACGGCGTAGAGAGCTTGTCGCAAGATTTCAATACAACTCATTTCATCAAAATGCGAGTTTGTGTCGGAGTAAGTTGTAATTGCAAATTGTTAGTTTCTCAAACGGCTAAAAAAATTGCAAATTGAATAGGATTGCTAACATGGCGACCCACTGGTAAAGAATCTTCTAGGAGGAATATTCTTAAGTTGTTTGTCAATGAGGCTGTGACAAAGTGGCACTTTCTAATTCGCCAATTTGATCTATGTGGTTGAAATTTTCCTAATGGATCTAAGGTGGAAATTGTGTTTTATTTATTATTTAATTATGATTTAATATATACATATATATAAGTTTTAATTAAATCATAGTTCAAATGCCAATTCCATTAAATCAAACTATGGTACCGACGTAATAATCAAATGCCAAGGTTACATATATGTAGTGGTAAAAATGTTTTGCAATGGGAGCGGGGTCGGGGTTTGAACCTGGGACACTTCACCCCACAAGACCGCGCCTAACCAATGGGCTGTGGCATGGTCGACGCATTCGTCGCTTTCCAATTCGGCCGCATCTTTTAATGCTATACGGGTGGACGGCAGTGCGGAAGGCCGGCCCTCCTACATGTGGTAGATGCCACATGACTCAACGTGAGAACCTGTTATTAAACACACACTTTATGTGCTAATGACAACACTTAATATGGGCTTAGCAAAGCTAACCGCACAATTAATTTGGTGGAGATGCAGGTGCCCCTAAATCCGACAAAGGTTCCAAATTTAGCAAAGTTATACGCGAGATATCCGGTTTAATAGAAGAAAACTAGGGAATTTTTTTTTTTGCCATAATGGAGGAAAACTAGGAAATTTGTGTTTCTCATAATGGAGGCAATATTAGAAGCCAAAATTGGAAAAATGAATAGTCAATTTAGATAGTTTTGGCATTTCATAGACAATGGAACGGATTCAAAGGCGAAAACGACTTCTACATGTGATTTTTCTACGAAGTTCAAGGGAGCCTAGGGCCACCAGGGAAGGAGGTCAAGTCTATACTAGCCAGAGTCAGTTTTCAGTAAATGGAGAGTCATTTTTAGATGAATTGTATGTTCTGAAGACAATATAAAAAATTTTAGGATCAATTGAATAATGTACACAACACATTTTCCAAATTTGAGCTAATACAAGAGGTCCAAACTACGGAGTTGGACCAAGGAGATGTAGCCGAGGAGGGGTGAACTCCTTCATAAAAAATTGTGTTGATGGCTCTATTTATGGTTTGTTGTACATGTTTATGATGTTTTTCAATTCTTACTTATGTTATTTATTTGTCATTAATTTCAACATAAAACGCAAGACAATTTCCTGTTTGACACTCACCTACACCAAGGAAACTAAAGCACCACAAGTAAATAAGAAGCAAATAAAATATAATTATGAACTTGTAATTAGCACAAAAAAACTAACATCCAGGTTCCGATCAAGTGGTATCAAAGCACCAAGTTGCTTAAGGTTGTTTCCTTGCTTTGCTAGATTTTGTGCAAAATATTTTTAACGGTTGCAATTTTGTGATGCTTACAAGGTTAATATTGTAGAGAGGAGAAGGGAAAATATTGGTTGCTAGTCCCGAGGTTAGGACCAGAAGAAGGAGAGGCACAAGGCCACCATCTCCACTTGAAGTTTCACTCCCAGTTGCACCTGAAGCACCTCAAGTGTTGTCGCTATTTGAGATTGATGAGGTCCAAATTGCACCAGAAACTAAAGTTGAATCTAAAGCCATCACGTCAGGTGTTGGAGATAATGAAGGACACTCAGAGGAGGAGGATGTCAAGAAATACTTCAATGACATGAAGAGGATGGTCAAGATTATGTTTGATGCATTCATTGTTGGAATGGTATGAGAAGGTTCTAAGTTCACACATGGAGAAGGAACTTCAAATGATAAAAAGGATGAAGAGAAGATTTCAAAGGGAAGTGGAGGAAATCCACCTCCATATCCACCATCTTCATCATCCTCATCATCACCATCAGCTTCATCTTCCACTTCCACCACAAAAACCACCCATACCCATACTCATTCCAAGACCCCAAGAGGAAAAACTCCATTACTCAAATTGGACATAATGTTTGAATTACCCATGTACAATGGCGAGGTAAATGCAGAGAAGTTAGAAAATTGGATTCGTCAATTGGAGGTGTATTGTAGAATTAAGAACCTACAAGATGATGAAATAAAGATCCAGTTGGCTTCATTGATGCTAGAAGGAGCAGCACTAATATGGTGGGAAGAAAAGACTCAAGAGGAAATCTGAATCTATGGTAAGATATCCATCACTTGGGTTGAGTTTATTTCTGCCATTAAAAGACCATTTTATCCTTTAGCTTACATGCAAAAGGCTATTATGAGTTGGAAAAATTTTAGGCAACTCAAGGGTCAAAAAGTTCAAGAGTATACCCAAGATTTTAGAAAAAGAGCTTTGTTGTGAGGAGTAAATTTGAATTCAAAAGATACACTCTTGAAATATATTGGGGGTTTACATTCCTATTTGAAGCATACTATTCTTACGTTTAACCCAAGAAATTTAGATGAAGTTTGTGTACAAGACACACACTTAGAGGCAAGGGGAAAACAAGGCATAGAGGAGAAAGAGTAAAGTGAGGGTAAAGGGAAAGGAAAGTTTTATGGAAGGGGAAAAATAAATAGTTCTGTAAAAAAAAAGAGAAGGAAAAACTCACATGCAAAAAATGTTCAAAGACTGGCCATGATGAAGACCATTATTGGAATCTTCATCCAAAATTTAAACCAAATAGAATGAAAAACAAAGAGAAGGGAAAAATTGTTTCTATAATTGAACAAGACTTAGGGTTAAATTCAGGAGATGAGATAAAAATTACAGCCATGGGTTTGAAAGGTAAACAAGTTGCAAGCACTAGTTCTTCAAATTGTTCAAATGATACTCATGATGAAGATACATGAATAGAACTTTTCCATTTAGAGTTGTCTCTAAACATACCAATATTGATACACTTTTTTATATTGGGTCACAAGTTAACTTGATTTCCGAAGATTTGGTTAAGCGGCTAGGCCTTGAAACAATTAGACATCCAAGACCATATCCTTTGGGTTGGATTTGCAAGAATGCAAACTTGCAGGTTATAAGGAAGTGCTTACTAAGGTTCGCCATTAACTCAAAATTTCTTGATGAAGTTGAGCTTGATGTTGTGCCACTTGAAATATCAGGTATTGTATTGGGAAGTCCTTATCTGTATGATAAGAAAGTTGTATTTCATCGCCATGATAACAAGTATCACTTGTTCAAGGATGGTATTGAGTACATCATTAGAGAACATAAGAAGAAGACAAGTTTGTCTCTTATGTATGCAAGTGAAATGAAGAGGATAGTGAATGAAATTCAGAACTTGACATTGTTGATGATCAAACAAAGAGATGTATTGAATCACGCTTTTCATAAATATGCTTATGCTTGTAATGAGTTGTTTCAAAATGTTAAAAGGTTTCCTTTGAAAGAAGGTGAAAAACATTTGCAGCAGTTAATAGTAGGGTTGAGCAGTGTTGGAAACAAGATGCTGATGAAAGAGGGTGCAAAGGTCAAAGAGAAGGTGACAAAGCAACTTGGAAAAGAAGGCATGGGTTCCACAAATGTTTATTTCCGGTTTCCAAAAGGTACATAGCAATGGCGAAGATACTTAGTCAAGAGTCGATGCAAGTACAAAGCGAGATCAGCTAAAAATCACCATGGTGATAGTGTGCAAGGTGATAAAGTTTCTAAGTTTTCTTTGATTGTTGACCAAGGTAGGAAAAATATGGTTTCTGCAAAAATAGATTGTTGTTTTGCAAATTTAGAATATTGCAGCATGACGATGTCAATGATAGCAAGAGAAGGTCACAAGAATCGAAAGGAGAAAGTTGACTTTTTGTGAAAATCTCCAAATGATGAAATTGGGAAAATTTCAATGGATAAAGACTAGAAGGTTGAGGCAACAGTCCCCTCATCCACATAATCAGTAATCAAGACAACTTTTATTGTCCAAAAGGCTTCTAGTGGGAAGGAATGATCAAGTGCTCATTATTTAGCTCAAAAATAAAAAAAATTCAAAATTGCTAGAAACTAAGATGAAAACGTAGAGATCGGCACCAAGATTCCAACACAACTCATTTCATCAACATCCGAGTTTATATAAGTTATGGTCTGTTGTTCGTTTTCTCAAACAACTAAAAAATTGCAAATTGGATAGGTTGCTAACATGGCAGCCTAGTCAGCAAAAAGGAATCTTCTGGAAATATTCTTCAGGTTTCTACCAATGAGATTGTGACACGTGACACTTTCGAATTCGCCAGTTTGGTCTATGTGAGTGAAATTTTCCTAATGGTTCTAGGGTGGAATTATATATATATATATATATATATATAGACATATTATATATATTATATTATATAATATATATTATATATATGTTATATTAATTATATTTAAATTATAACTGAAAACCAAAATTTTGTTGAATCATATATCAATGCATTTAAAACCATAGTCGACAGATATTATATCAATGCAAAGGTCCACATTCAAGGTCAATGGTCTGTGTAATATCAACAAAAAATCTGCTTAAACATATGGCAAAAGCTATGTAATGGGGCGGGGTTGGGTTTGAACCCCGGGCCTCCGCCCCACAAACCAAACCACTAACCAATATGCCATGGCGCTGTGTTTTGAAATTCAACACCGAAAACATGTATTTAACCCTTCATGCGTGGACCGGTTGAGCACGAAGAGGCCAACCCCTCACGCCATGTGACCATTACCACGTGACCCAGCGCGAGGGATAGTGCTAAATGCGCTTAGCGCTAAGATTAAATTTAATGACAACAATTTAATATTAATTAAGCGCAGTTAACTTAGCAGAAAATTTGGCGAAGCACGCCAAATACGACGGACCCCGAGTTTTGGCGGGGTTAACTGGAGTTCCTCCAGAATTAGTGGAGAAATTGCAGGAATTTTGTTTTTCCCATAATGGAGGCAATATTCGACCAAAATTGGGAAAATGAATAGTCAATCTTAGATTATTTTTCATTTCAGAGACAATGGTACATGTTTCAGACATTGAAAACAACTTCTGCATGTGATTTTGCTACAAGGAAGTTCAAGGGAGCTTAGGGCCACTAGGGAAGGAGGTCAAGTCTAGACCAACTAGAGTCAGTTTTCAGTAAATGGACAGTCATTTTTAGATGATTTGTATGTTATGAAGACAATAGAATAATTTTCAGGAGAAATTGAATAATGTACACAATATTTTTTCCAAATTTGAGCTAATACAAGAGGCCCAAGCTATGGAGCTGGACCAAGGAGATGTATCCCAAGAGGGGTGAAATCCTTCATCAAAAACTTCTGTTGATGGAATTTTTTATGGTTTTTTGTACATGTTTATGTTTTTGTTTAGTTCTTACTTATGTTGTTTATTTGTCATTAATTTCAACATAAAACACAAGACAATTTCCTTTTTTAACACTCACCTGCACCAAGGAAACTAAAGCACCATAAGCAAATAAGAAGCAAATAAAATATAATTATGAACTTGTAATTAGCACAACAAAACTAACATACAGGTCGAGATCATGGCAAAATAAGTAAATTAAACCTATACATTTAATAATGAATATTTTAGCAATTTAAATACCTTATAAATTTAAAATTCAAAAATTATTTATTAATTAAAATTTTTAATTTACATTTAAAATTATATAAATTTAAAAAAATTCCCATGCTCTAATTATTGTTTTGATGGTCAAAAGTTTCCATTAATTCATCAAAATATTACAAAATGTTTATGCAAAATTCATTGTTCTTCCAACGTTACTCTAACCAATTTTTTGTCCAAAAGAACAACACAAAAACTTATTACAATATGCCAAAGGTTTTTCAAAACTAAGAAGTTGAAAGACAAAAATGACTAGAAGCTTCCCATGATACTAACTCGGCCCACACACATCAAGAAAAAGGACGATGATCCAGACCATTTCTTGACGGATCTAGATGTTCTAGATCTCCATGAACATGAAATTCAACATCAGCCAAACACCCCTTCAGCTTCTTCATCGATTCAGCTAGTATCCTTTGGCCACGTCGAAGTGATGAAAGATGATCCTGCATGTTCCATTGATTGTGTCGCATGTCATTCATGAAGTTTATCATTTGAATGCAAAATTTGTGCCTATTTTGACTCAACTATTCCAGAAGTGTTGTACTTTCCTCAATTGTATTTCTAGGGTGTCTAAAGAGGCAGGAAGAAAGACATGATAAGTGATTGGTCAGGATTGTGGGCCACCACTTCATCAAAATCTGTGTTTTGAACCCCTTCTTCCTTTTTTTTCACCGCTCGCCTTCCCCATTCAACTCCCTACAATCATGGACCAATCCCTCTTCTCGCTCGACCTCTTGGACGAATCATATTTACAACCCCTCCAACCCACTACAAGTAGCTCCAAGTTTCCTTCTCTATAGAATAAGTCGAGCAATTCACCACCCTCTAGCGTTCAATTGAAGAGTGCTAGAGCTACAAGTTTCACACCACTTTTGTGGGTGACAACCGCCAACCAAGATCCTCTCCAATCCTTACTATCTTGTCAATACTGAAAATTCACCTTGAATTCCTTGTAACAATTATACCCGCCCCTCACCCCCGCCCCCCGCCGCCCACCCACCCAACCGCTCCAAAAGTTCAGCTCCCGCCATATAATTGGAGTTCACGGGACCCTAAGGACACCACCCCACTCCCAATTTGTTGTAACAAAAAAAAATGACTCACATCCAACCTAGTCATGTGCGCACCCATTCCTACTAGTAGACCTAAAGCATAGAATCACCACCAAAAAGAAATGTGGACACTACTCTGGAGACCCTACCCCCTCTAAAAGTAATCATAGCGACAAGGCATCAAGAGCTCCGACCCTCCTCCATCTCCACATTTGCTAACCTTGAAAGCCAAGTATAAACAATAAAACCATCAACACACTTACAATATGCTTGGCCTATGTGCAAGCCCAGGCTACCCATAGTAGGGAGTGGATAAAATAAAAGAATAATGAAATTGCTACAAGCCTCCCCCAAGAGATCATAAAAAAACACATTATGAAATATGAGATGCCCTTTTGGTGAACTTACCAGTGTGACCGAAACCAAACACAAGCTCTACAATGCTACTTCCAAAAACTGATTATGACAATTCCATTTTCATGTCCCTTTAACCCATTCACTGCACAACCTCCAATTAATCTCCTCTCGAGGGTCCCATACCTGTCACTGGTAACCTCCAACAGTGTGTGAAATAAATCCTTGCTTGAAGACAACAAACCATAACCTTAAAGGCACGCACGAAGAAGTTTTCATAGGTTAGCAACCTGAACAAACATTTTTTTCTATCTGCCGCAGTCACAACCACTTATGCCCAAATTTTCTAACAACATTTCTTCAATTGACTTCCCACATATAAAAAGGACTTTGTACATCATGGAAGTTCCATGAGTTGGTTTCATATTTGACACATGTCATTTGTACGAAGAGTTCAATTCTCGACGGTCAGGAAATGTCTACTGCCATCCCCTCATCAAACCTTTCATCCACCCCATCGAGGATTCTCGCACTCTAATTATTAAAAGTAAATAATTTTTTAAAAAAATAGTTTTTTAAATATATATATATATATATATATATATATATATATATATATAATCATCTTATTTAAAAAATAATTAAAACATGATTTAAAAAAAATAAAATTTGAAAAACAAAATAAAATTTTAAGAAAGATTTAAATTTTAACATAAAAATTTGAAAAGGTCGTGGAGGCGGCGTAGTGGTAAAGTCGGCCTCGTAATGACGGACTGGTCTTGTGTTCGATCCCGAGCAAGGTCGTAGCTCGTCGTGCGAGTAGTTAGTCTAAACCGGGCCAAGCCCACTACCTTTACGCCGGATCTCGAACCGATTAAAGACCACCCGGGAACGTGGCACTCAGACCACTTCCCGATGGACCTCGCCGGTGCAGCCCACATGGCTCCCGGTACTGTCATTAACTATGGTCTTAATGTCTTGCCTGATGCGAATTATCTCTGCCTTGAAAGGCTCACTTGGCTCCTCGACATGGTTATTGCGTTTGGAATGGAAGGTTTACGCTGCAATTTGAATGGAGATGGGAACGGCTTCTGCTCTCCTCAGCCACTGCAGGTAAACTGCTCGCCTGCGAGCATTGAAGCCTCCATCAAAACCACTACAGGGAAACGTTGCTGGATTGTGGCCTGTTTCGAACCTGCTCCTAATTGCCATTTCTCTCATAGTCCTTGGTGCAATCGCAGAGCTTGGAACTCTGCCAAAATTGCTCAGACAGGTAATTCCGCCACCTCCTCTGTCAGTTTGCTTCGAGGTCTCAGTAGTATTTCTCTGAATTCGTCTGCTCAGGAAGGGGGTAGCCAGCTCTCTCATTCTCCCTCCGACTCCTTGGGGCTTCTCGCTCAGACTCGTTCTGCTTTTGTCATTATGCCCCGCCTCCGCGAGCGCATGCGAGCCCGGAGGAGCTCCTCTCGTGGTCGGCTTCTTAACCATCGTGTGCCTCCCCCTCCTGCTCCCTTGTCTGAAAATGCCTCTGGCTTTCCCCCTGACGCCATCTCTACCCCGCCCGTTCCCCTTGAGCCTCCTGCCGTTGTCAGCTCCCTTCGTCCCTCAATTCGTCAGACCTCTCAGCGCTCTGAGCTGAGGTTCGAATGCACCTCTTGTGATGCCACTCTCACCACGTTCATCACTGTGACTCTGAGGGAAGCTGTCCCGAATTTCGCTCCACCTAGCTCCTCGACGATGGCCGCTCCCTCCTTCAGCAACAGCTCTCCACGAGACGGCCCTGCTCTCTCAGCTCCTCAGCTCAGGCCTTCAATGGAGATTGCGCGCGAGGATGGTGGAAATGTTCCAGGTGAAGCTCAGGCGAACAGCAATGAGCTGTACACATGCAGAATTATTGAAGAAGACCCCTCTCCTCCTCATGGATCTTAGCTGTTATAGCTTCCAGGTTTTTTTAAGTTCTAGGCAAAACTATATGCATCTTAGATACAGCATAACATGCAGACGATTTATGGCCCATTTCTGATTCATTTGTTTTTTGCAAATCTAAAGCTGGGTTTCCCTCTTATGAGGCGGCTAAGACATTATGGATTATTGGTGGTTTCCCGTAATGGGCGGTCCGACTATGCTTGTCTTGCTTGACCATCGGGCACAACGTTCGAGGGCTTCCCTAGGCGACGTTGGTGCGGTTTTTATTACTAATATTTTATACATAATAGAATTTAGACTTACTTAGAATTTAACATAAAGATTTTCAAAATCATTAACTTGATGTGTGTTTTGGATAAACACTTCAACTATTTTCAAAAGCATAAAAATTTAAATATAACTTAAAATAAATTAAAAAACAAAAATACTTCAGAACATATTTAATGTAGATAAATGTCTTATGGATTAATCACATCATTATGATTTGATCGATGTTTCAAACCAACTAATGTGGTTCAACCTCAAGGCAAGGTGAAAGAGTTAATCGATCTTCATGAATAAATAGTATGGATGCATCATTGGCCTAAAATAGCCATTACAAACTAGCCGTTAGGGAATTAGGTAATTAGTTAGTTAGTTATTAAGAGATAAAATTCAAATCAGTTGTTAAGAAATATTTATTAATTAGATTAATTTCAATAATTAATACCAAAGAATTTTCAAAGAATTTTATTAATAAATAAGGGGTATTATAATAATAATTAAAAGGGATTAAAATTTTAGTATCAATATCATATAATCATTTTTAAATATTAAAAATATTGGTTATTAGTAATATAAATATTTTAACTAAATAAATTAATGAAAATAATAAGGATAAAGAGGTAGAAAAAGATCAAAATATTATAAATTAATAATGTAGGTATTATAATAATAAGGAAGAAGTTTTAAGAATATAATAAAAGCCAAAGAAAATGTTAGGGGATTTTTTATTAAGATAAGGAAGAAAATAAGAAATAGAAAAATAGAAAGGAGATAAAATCATGAAATAAACTAAAAAACCTAACGCCAAAAGGTTGTAAGTGAGATGGGAAGGAGTCACACCGAGAGAACCAGAGTCCAACTCTTACTTAATTTCCAACCATCATCCCTCTTGAGATCTGAACATGTCTCTCAATCCTTTCAATCTCAATAGCCTCTTTAAACTTCTTATAATAAAAATGATTAACCTTAACAAAGACTTTGAAATCCTCAATACAAACATGATGACATAATTTTTCCACATATTCAACAAAAACCAAACCAATATACTGAATGCTATTTAACATATCTAACCTATTTAATCACAAAAATAAAAAAAATTTGAAAAAACAAAATAAAACATAATGAATCGTCACGGAAGACCAATCCTCCTCCCCACTTTTTCGACACATGCATCCGCTCCATACCTAACCCCTCCTCCTTGCTCACGAACTATTCACTAGTTCCAAACCTTGCAATCTAAACATAAATAATTATTATATATAAATAGAGATTATAATTTTTTATTTTATTTTTAAAATTTATTTTTAAGATATATTTTTAAATACTTCTATGAATTGTGAAAGATATAAAAATTAATGATTTTTTAATTATAGTTAATAAAATATTTTATTTGTTTATGGGATTTTGGATAAATTATGATTAGTTATATTGTTAAGGTATTTATAGATATTAAATTACTATTGCAATTTGATGTTTTATTTGGTAATTATTGTTGAACATGACTATGATGTAATCTAACCAAAATTAAACACACAAATATATTAATTTGGTTATTATTTATTATTTTTAGGTATGATCATGCTATAGAATCACCAATATATATATAACTTTTATTTATTAAGTGGTGTAACTATTGAGATGAGTGCACACGTAATTTTTGGTTTAATATGGCTGTATTTTTCCATAGAACCACTATCTTTCCTATCAAAGGATGCATTAACAATGCATTCTATCACCATGCATTCTACTATCTCAGTAAGGAATAATATTTTATTTATTAGCAATATAATTATAACTATATATTTAATAGACAAGCATAATATTAATAAAATAAAAAATGAATTACATAAAATGTAAATTATTGAGTATGTAATTGAATGTTTTTAATTAATTTTTTATGTTTTTTATTTTAAATGATTGTAAAAGTTTTTTTTTTAATTTTTTAATTGAAATTTATTTATTTATAAAAATATTAATTAATTAAGTTATAAATTTTCTTAATCCTTAAATATCAAATATTATTTATTAAAATAAACACTAAATATAAATTCAAAAAGATAATAACCAAAAAGAATTTTTATTTATACTATTATTTGCAATAAATAATGTTATTCTTTTAATATTATTAGTAGTAATAACATAATCTCTATAATAGATTTTCTATCTTTCACTTAAACTAATATGGGATTAGACTTATTTTATCAAGATAATACAAAAGAAGAGGTATTGGAGTTTATATGTTTAAGAAAGTTTCTTGGCTTATTTTTTAAGTCTAATTTGCTTAGAATTTGGTAGGCATTTGTTAGAATGGGAAGTTGAGGTTAAGAATTCTCAATACTTCTAGAGTTTAGGATATTGAATCTATATTGGCAATTAAAACCAAATTTAAATAAAAAAAGGTCAAGATTTCTTCATAAACAAATTAGCCCAATTCCAACCAAAACCTCTTTAAAAAAATAACATTTCACTGGATTCTAGCTCAAAACTCCAAAACATACAATGTTTAAACAAAACAAAATATAAATAAAAAAATAAAAGTATCATTAAATTATCTTTCTATACAATTGATAAAATGATCTACAAATAAATAATCACACTTAAATTTAGTAAAAGTGAATAATATTTATCTTTAATTTTTTATTAATTATTTATTATATATAGTAAATTGGTAATCTCTAAAATATTGTTTTCAACCTTACACCAATAACAATTCAATGTCCAATTACAACATGTCTATTAATCTATCAAGGATTTAACCCAAACGATTGACCAGCTCCCTTGCAAAACCATAACAAATTTATAAGTACTTACCAAATCATCGTTATTTCTTTATCGAGCTCGAAATACAAAATAAATAAATGTTAAAATATTGTGAGTTATTATTAAAATATTTTTTGGTAATCTAATGGACTAAGCTCCCTAAAAAAAAATTTAACAAATTTATAAGTGCTTACCAAATCATCGTTATTTTCTTTATCGAGCTCCAAATACAAAAAATTAATAAATGCTT